>JANAVB010019199.1:2154127-2599127 GCA_029216955.1 Iris pallida
TCGACCCTTGTCTAGCAGAGTTACATAAAAATTTTAGGTATACTTTACGAATTGTATAGCATGTTGATAGCTAGAAGGAGTAGAGTATTGTCTTCCTTCTATCCTATTGAAGACATGGCCGATCTAGGAATAGTATTGAATTAGTAATAATTTTCCTTTTATATAGAATTATTGACCAATCACCATAATGGTACTGAGGACTCCTTAGAAAGTCTTGATTTCATTCCGTAATACCAAGTTTTGTATTCTTTTAGGGAATTGTACCGTACTAGAACATCTCAGTAGTAAATCATGACCTTGACCTCATGCTTAAGTTAAATAGATCTAGACCTAAGGTTACCTTATTTTCTGGTAGCTTATGTGAGTAGTAGAGTCCTTTAGAAATCATGTTTGATTAGTTTCTTTATATCATATTTCAAGTTTTAATTTTGAGGATAGCATGTAAGACCAATCAGATAGCCAGAAGTACATCTTCAGCAGAAGGTTGCCTTATACCAGATGAAAAGGCTTTCGACTTGTCATCATTGTGCCAAGAAGGGACACATTCAATAGATTGTCGGAGAAGACTAAGACAATGCTTGGGGTGTAGAACTGACCAGCACCGTACTATGGAGTGTCCATAACAGAGCGACAGACCACATCACTAGCTCCGATGCTAGCACTACCAGCACCACCAGGATCGAGACCACCTGTTCAGACGACTACAGTTTTGAGGCTACCCACACCTGAAGAACGGAGAATTGGCCAAGCTTATGTTATGGCACCAATAGAGAATGTGCCTAAGAGAGCAGCTGTAGCAGGTATTATTTTAGTTGCACCTATTATTGATCTTAAGGCTATATTATTTTCTTTTAGTTTCATAGCCATGTCTATAGTAGCCACTTCGCCCTTAACTAAGAATTTGGAAGATTCATACGGGGCGAAGTTTAGGAATCCATACTTGATAGGACTAGGTAGATAACTAAGGTGGATAGAATTCCATAGATAGAAGTATTAGAGAGTTTACTATATATTATTGATCAACTGATTATAAGCCTAATTTAAGGTGATTTCTTGCTTCTGTTAGCAGCCTAGGGACATGGACTGTTATAGTGCATGGTTCACCCCTTGTCCTTGTTTGAAGGGTTGGGCTACTGTGCTATATTAGCTTAAGAACCAAAGTTGCGACACAAAGTCCTTTAGCCTAAACCTAGCCATAAATGTATTTCTATCTTGATGCGATATAGCACCTATATTCCTTATTTAAGATAGTGGTGTCATATTAATTAATGATAGGATATATGCTTAGAATATAAAAATCTAGATTATGAAAATTTAGAACCCATTGGTATTAGCCACCTCTAGAAATCCTATATGACTAGTTTTCTTCATCCTATGAGTTGGTGTAATTTCGAGGATGAAATTTTTTAAGGTAGGAAGGTTGTAAACCTCCTGGATTTTTAGAGTTATTTATTTTTATTTTTATTTTATTATTTTTATTTAATATAGTTACTAATAGATATATTTTTTTACTTTTATTCATGATCATAAGATGTAGTCTTCTATAGCTTTGATTGTTGAAGCACAAGAAATGCCAAAATGTAGAACTTCCTTCATGAGTTTTGACCTAGATAAGTTTATCTTCGAATTGGTATATCATGCCCTACTCAAATATGTCTTCTTGTATTCTAATTGCTTCACACAACTTCAGAGTCAATTTAGGCGAAGAAGTTAACTACTATGAGACTTGTCGTAACTTTCAACTTGTTTTTGGGACTCGACATGGATCCAATCTAATCGACCCAATATATGGTTTCGACTTATTTTTAGCCTACTACACACATGCCAAGGGTATGCCATACAATTTAATTCCTATGCACTGCTTATTTTTAAATGGCACATAAGACCCTTTTTAGCCATTTCGGTGCTTAATCGACCTAGAAATAATTTTGGGGCTCAACCCTAACCAACCTAGCCTAGTGGGGACCACCCTAGGTTGCCAACCTATAATTTAGACTTTTAATTTGAATTTATTTTAATTGTACACAACCATGTGACAAATTCATGCACCTTTGACTAAAGTCAAACATCCTTTACTATATTAGGAAACGACTTGCACCCCTTTCCATAATTACAATTAGGAGGGTCAAACCTTATTCAAACCTCCTCAAATTAAACCCTAAGTTTCCCCATATATTAAACAACTAAACTCTAACTTCTCTCCCTCTCCTAGCCGACAACACCCTCCCCGCTACTCCAACCCGAGAGCATAAACCCTAGCCACCCTATTGGTTGCCACCCTCACACCCCCTTTCTCCACCTTTTCGTATGTGACCACAAGATATTTTAGGCCTTCTCTTCCCCTAATTTCACCCTAGAAACTCAAGGAACCTCAGGTCACTTTGACAAGGAGCAAAGGCCAAGAACTTGGTGAAACATCAACCGAAGAGGAGCTGAATTCACACAACAGATATATCCATCTTGCGAATGCATTTTCTCTACTTCTATACATCAAACTTCATGGGACTAAAAATTCTGGGTTCTCCTATGTGTCTACTACCTTCATATAAAATTTCATATCACAATTCTTTCTAGCTTTTTCGGGGCACACGTTTTACTAAAGTGTGTCCAGAATTGACAATGTTCATTGCGGGACAGTTTTGAACTGTATAACTTTACTTTTACCATTGATATTATATATAAAAATGAATGTATTTCAATTAACTCATTCAATGAATTTTTTATAATTTTGTTGTTATAATGCTCGAATCATTCGATCTTTAAAAAACAAAACTATGCCATAAAACGAACTATCGAAATTCCTATCTTGTGAGTCCTAAATAATTTTGTATGCATCCAATGCTCCATATTATCGATCATCGACTCATGATCATGAATATTTGATAATTTAAATAATTGTTTACCATTTATTTAAGAATATTAAAGTTAGTTTATTTATGGTTAAATAATTTCTACTATCGTTGCTTTATCAATTAGGATATTAGTTTGATCATGAATTAATTTCTAAATAATTTTTTATGCAATAATAAGTATATAATATATATTTCTAGAATTATATAGATTTATTTAAGAATTAATATTGAATATTTTATATTTATATTGTAGTGCCCCGACCTACAAGATGCCTTATGATGGCTGGTTGGTTCGGTGAAGCCTTGTTGGACTTGGAAATATTCAGAAGGATCGCTTGGAAGGCTAT
Organism: Iris pallida; assembly: GCA_029216955.1. Taxonomy (NCBI): domain Eukaryota; kingdom Viridiplantae; phylum Streptophyta; class Magnoliopsida; order Asparagales; family Iridaceae; genus Iris; species Iris pallida. The sequence continues at coordinate 2,157,327 of JANAVB010019199.1, forward strand.
ACGATCGTGGCAGGAATCATCTTATAAATGTGATTAGTGTTGAACCCTTTGAAGATCCTTTAGCTTCACGCTTAAAACAAGGATGAGTATGCTATGTTTCTTGTTGAATTGCTCAATGATACCTTGTATGTAATTCGAAAAGATAATAAAAGATAATTAATCACATAACCCAAAAACTGTTGCATATCGTTTCATTAATTATGTGCTTGTATGCTGTTGCAATGAAATACATGACAGGTAAAGCAAAATTCCCAAATACTTGGGCGGTGAGTATGTCGAGCCTTAGCTCGATGAATAGATGGTAACACAGATAATAAGACCCAAAAACTGGACAGTGAGTATGCTTGAATTATCTCTGAATGAACGTATGCTAAAACAGATGCTAAGTCCCAAGAATTATGCAGTGAGTACGTTGCATTTTGGTTGAAAGATGTATGGTATCAAAGATGTGGGAAAGGAATTGGGTAATAACATTCTATTATCCCGTTGTCGATGTAGAATGTTGATTACACCAAGACCCTGGAATGAGAAAGATGGCAATACGAATGAGAAATATGGCAATACAAATAAGAATGGTGGTTGAATTACTTAATTTTTCTAATCATGCATTATATATTTTTTTCATAGGTAAGTTGCATATACTTTCATGGTCATGGACAACTTGTGCACAAGGTAGTTCCCAGAATGGTACTCCACGGCTATGGACCCGATTTATCCTAGGGGAAACGAGGATAGTGTCGACGTACTGACATCGAGATTTTAGGACTTTCAGAGTGGGCTTACAAACCGCGCACTGAAAGGGGTGCCGAAATCCCATGGTGCTGAAGTAGTAGCACAGTGATTCGAAAACCTCACATGGGCTCGCAACCCATCTGGAGTTAGCCTTTCACCAATAATATGAAGTCAAAGATGGCGTGTCGTCAGTGACCTTCATATAGATAGGTCCAGTGCTAATGATGTCTTATGCAGGCAGAGTAAGTTATTACTCAATTACAGGGAAGGATGTCGGCTGTTGGTAAGAATCACCTAAACGGTGACAATTATGATAATATAATATTATTCCCAATAATGTCTTGTGCAGGCAGAGTAAGTATTATAAATGTACAGGGATGTCTATACGACCGTGGTTAGAATCACCAAGTGTGATAACTATATGCTTTACATTATGCTGGCTAAGAAATATATGCATGCTTTATTTCTATTGGATATGAACTACTAATTGACCCTTAGGCAACAAAAAAGACCACTTTTAGTAATGTTCTATAACATGAATACTTAGTGTTGTCTTCTTAGGTGAGTTGGACCAGCACTGCTCGCCAGTACATTGATGATATACTGACCCACGTTGTGGATAATATTTCAGTTGCTCGTGTATGCAGGAAATCATGTGATTAGTGCTTGGCATTAATGAATCAGATGGGTGTGCAGAAGCTCTTCTTACAAGATGATGCCTTCTGTTATACGGGACATAATGCATGGAACAGTATAACTCAGTTGTACCAGTGAGATTGTAAGCAAATTCAACATGTTCGATTGTAAAGCCTAAATGGCAAGTGTATATTCAATTGGCTATTCAAGAGTCTTATAATCTGTTGTAAACTCTGTATTCAGCTGCAAGTCTTGTCATCTATTACAATCAATAAAGAGATATATTTCTTCATATCTTGTTGTGACTTCAATTTATCTGCTTGGTTTTGCTGCGCTATCGTTGTCTTCTGAGAAATACCAAAAACTGTAATGGTTTTGCCTTATACAAGTACGATCTAGACTTATACGGCATCATACCCAGTGGCTAGTTTTCGATCATCCGGGATCGGGATGTGACATAATGGTACCAAAGCACGGCTTTACGTCCTTGGATTCTTATTCGATTTGTTTCAAATCAAAGTTGCTCTTAAGATGATTCAAAGTTGCCTCCGTGATGACTCAAACGTTGCTTCCGTGAAGAAATTAAAGTTGCTTCCTCAAAGTTGCTTCCGCGATGAAATTAAAGTTGCCTCTACGATTACTCAAAGTTGCTTCTGCGATGAATCAAAGTTGTTTCTACGATGATTCAAGTGCATATAAGATTATTTAGTATTGCTTCCAAATTATTCTAAGTTGCTCCCTTGGCTAAAAATTTGTTGATCCTTTTGGCTGCTCACTGGGTGTTCTATATAATAACTCTAAATATGTGGGTTGTGATTTATGTGCTTTGACGAATTCTTAATGATACCAAAATGAATAACAATGATGTAATGCTATGATAAGTTGATAATGTGTGTTTGATGTCTTATATGGAATTCATAGAAGTCGATTATTATGATACAATCGACAGTGGGTGATGGCATAGTATGTTGGAAAAAAATGTGTATAGATTTTTGTCAATAGGAATCGACAGAATCTTGAGTCGGTATTTGTGGTCGGCAGAGCCACTGCAGAATGAATAGTCCAGAATGGACGTTGGTTTGGTGCAAAAGAGAAATATTGTGTCGGAGATGGCTTGACCTCTGAGTGGTATATGGCTTTACCCTCTTAGCGATAAGATAACCCTTGACCCTGTTCATAATCAAGTGATTACTTTACCTATAAGGTATTAGGTAGTATCGATTTGTAGCTGGAATTACGATTGATACATGATGGCTAGGCGTGCCCCTTGATAATTTAGTTCGGATAAACTCATTGCGAGATTTTGATGTGTTCTGATAAACCATTGCTAGACTCTGTTAGTTAGCATTATGATGGGTAATGAGAATTCGAAAATATGAAATGAATGCCTTGGTTGGGAATTGTACGAATTACAGATTCAGGCAATGACTTGAATCAGATGGGTAAGAAAATTGTAGGCACGATGATGATGGTGGGGTGTTGCTATCAAAGATTTGGTAGAATAATATGGACCGATATAGAATGATGTTAGAATTGAGTTTATGGAATTGCATATTAGACATCAACAAATTAATGATGATGTTAGACACTTGTCAGAATATTGCGAATGATTTAGAAGATGCAGAGAGTTGCATCAATGACCAAAAAGTAGAGAATAGCTTGAGGAATAGATGATCTTAGCACGATGTACAGTTGCGCATGAGAGAATTAGACGTGTTCCGAATCAACAAGTTATGACCCTCGATTATTTTGAGGTATAGCGAATGATCACTTATCCTTTGATGCATGAAAGAGTAGATGTTCCTTTGGCTAGAATACAAATAAGTATCGAGGTGTAGCAGTATATAATGGGCCATGTCGGTGGACGATGTTGTCGCATGAACAACGAGTTGCGTGAAATATAGAACTGTTGGAGTGTGACTTAGCTAAATGAGTTATGTCATATCCACTAAATGATCAATATATAGATGCTAGATGATTGGTAACATAGTGATTGGATTGATGCATGAATAATAAATCTTCTTATGGAATCACAAGAAGATGATACAAAACAAATATTGATGGTTCACGTGAATTGCTAAGAGATGGTCGTATGTAGTGCTAGCAAAAATTTATAAAGGATGCCTTCGAAAGAAATATGATTATATGGTTACCTTATCGATTTGGTTAAAAGAGTACATACCGTACAGATATCTAGAATATGGAAATTAAATATATCGCAAAGACACTGAAAGAGAGATATCATAAATGATAGACCATTGAGGTAACGATGTTGGATTATGACTCAGAATAGTTGGCTGATTGAATAAACACAATTTGAGTACGATATGAGAATGCAAGTCAGATTGAGGAGATGATGTTACATCTATGCAAATGAAAAACTGAATAATTGGATGTTCGATTGAGAAAATTTATATGATGGCTTCGAGATTGAACCTTAAGAATTATTAGATAGATTTTGTCGATTGCGGATAAGTCTAGAATAAGACTATGTTGGGTATAGCCCGAGGATGAGTACGGGTAGAAAGACTTGATCCTAAAATGTCAATTGGTTGTCTAGAATGTCAATTGGTTGCCTAGAATGTCGGTTGGTTGCCTAAGTTTCAGATTTGTTGGCTATGATATTCAGTTGTTGAACTTGGAAATAAGTCCATGAGACTGGGGTGGTGTCCCACGTCCCTTATATTGGTCGGATTATAGATTGTCCCTGAGATAAGATAGAGTTGTCCCTATGATAAGAGTTGGTTGCCTCTAAGATAAGAGATAAGTACGTCCCTGATAGCTATCCATCTCAGATGAGTTAGCTGAATGTCTGGTTTAGCTTAGATTTGCTGATCGTAAAGACTTGACTAAATGCTAAGTTGACTGTTGGAGACCCGGAGGATGTCCCTATTGATGTTGAGTGGGTATAGTCAGAATTAGTGAGATATGATGGAAAGTAAACTTCGAAATGTTATAAAGATTTAAAAAATTCGATGTTACAACGTTGGACGGAATGATAAATCATGTTGGTTTCGGAAACTTGGTTGCCTTTTTTTATAGTGTCAAAAATTGTTGGAACTTGTGGGATTGGAATGTTTGATTGGTTGAATCATATTAAGCTATGCAAATCGATTGTAGTCGCCTTGAGACGGTTGGAATAACTTCATTGATGGATAATCAGATCGAAATTTAGAATAAGTTACAACGGAATGGATAGTGCATGTAATCGAGATTGACGAAAACAAATATAATTTTGAAATAACCCTCGAAATTAGTGCTATTGGAAATGAGACTTGCATAGGCGAGATGATAATATGTTGGCTTGATCAATACAAGAAAATATTTAAGTACATCGAGAGATTTTACTAGAATCGAATGATGGTACAACTTGGAAGATGGATCATAATCGAAAAATTTACAAGTTGCAAATAAAGCATATGAATGCAAATAATAATGGATACTTGAGTTGATCAATGAGAATTGAGGTGTCGAAATGAAATATGGCTATTGACTTTATCAATCTTGGTGGTATAAATGATAGTGGACTTGAAAGGGAACTCTGGATTCATTGGAATACTTGATATACTAAGTCAAAATACTTTAGAAAATTTTACATCGGTTGTAAAAAATTATTCGAGTTGGAATTGGTAACATTTATTGTGTTATTAATTGGTTGGAGAATTGAATAAGTAAATTGTGGCTATACGAGATTGCTCAAGAGAAATTGTTAACATTCGGGAATGAAGTTATATCGTAGCTCGTTTGTTTTCTCTATCACTAAACTTGGTTGAATGCATGTATTTCTGGGACGCCTAAAATATGTTTACGATTCCAACTAAGTGGTATGCTGAATTCAAATGAAGCCACAGGAAAAGATTAACATGTGCAAGGAGATTGCACGAGTGTCGGAGGAAAGATCAAATGGTAAACTATTTGAATCAAATTGGAATGTTGTGATGAGATGGTATATTACTTGAAAACAATCAAGATATTGCAGAGAAATGTTAAACAGTGCAAGTTGATCATGGAAAGTTTCACAAATTCAGTTAAAGTTATGGGGATGAGTTTGTTTAAGTTTTGACGACGAAACTTTTCTGAGTGGTACATATTGTAATGCCCCGACCGCAAGATGTCTTATGATAGCTGGTTAATTCGATGAAGCCTTGTTGGACTTGGGAATATTCGGAAGGATCGCTTGGAAGGCTATGCGATCGTGGCAGAAATCGTCTTATAAATGTGAGTAGTATTGAACTCTTCGAAGATCCTTTAGCTTCATGCTTAAAATAAGGATGAGTATGCTATGTTTTTTGTTGAATTGCTCAATGATACCTTGCATGTAATTCGAAAAGATAGTAAAAGATAATTAATCACATGACCCAAAACTATTGCGTATCATTTCATGAATTATGTGCTTGTATGCTGTTGTAATGAAGTACACGACACCTGAAGCAAAAGTCCCAAATACTTGGACAGTGAGTATGTCGAGCCTTAGCTCGATAAATAGATGGTAACACATATAATAAGACCCAAGAACTCGGCAATGAGTATGCTTGAATTATGTCTGAATAAACGTATGCTAAAACAGATGCTAAGTCCCAAGAATTGGGTGGTGAGTATATTGAGTTTCGGTTGAAAGATGTATGGTATCAAAGATAATTGGGTAACAACATTCTATTATTCCGTCGTCGATGTAGAATGTTGATTACACCAAGACCCTATAATAAGAAAGATGTCGGTACGAATAAGAAATATGGCAATAAGAATGAGAATGGTGGCTAAATTACTTAGTTTTTCTTATCATGCATTATATGTTTTCTTCATAGATAAGTTGCATATACTTGCATGGTCATAGACAACTTGTGCCCAAGATAGTTCTCAGAACAGTACTCCGCAGCCACGAATCCGGTTCATCCTGGGGGAACAAGGATGGTGTCGATGTTCTGACATCGGAATTTTGGGACTTTCAGTATGGGCTTGCAACCATGCACTGAAAGGGGCATCGAAATCCCATGGTACTGAAATAGTAGCACGGTGATTCAAAAACCTCCCATGGAATCGCAACCCATCTGGAGTTAGACTTTCACCAGTAATACGACGTCCAAGATGGCATGTCGCCAGTGACCTTCATATAGATAGGTCCAGTGGTAATGATGTCTTATGCAGATAGAGTAAGTTATTACTCAATTGCAGGAAAGGATGTCGACTGTTGGTATGAATCACCTAAACGGTGACAATTATGATAATATGATATTGTTCTTAACAATGTCTTGTGTAGGCAGAATAAGTATTATAAATATACAGGGATGGCTATACAACTACGGGTAAGAATCACCAAGTGTGATAACTGTATGCTTTACATTATGTTGGCTAAAAAATATATGCATGCTTTACTTCTGTTGGATATGAACTGCTAATTGACCCTAAGGCAACGAGAAAGACCACTTTTAATAATGTTCTATAACATGATTACTTAGTTGTTTTCTTAGGTGAGTTGGGCCATGTAAGCCCATGCCCAATTTTTTCTAATTTCATATAAATATATATATATATATATTTATTCTAATATACATGCATGAGTAATGTTAAGTCAATTAGAGGATTAGGGTTTCTTGCAAAGACCAGGTTAGCAAGGGTTTAATTGTAAAGTGCAAATTTAAACTCTGCTGGCTGACCCCTTTATAGAGCCAAGCCTGTGTTCGATTTTAAATTATGAATTAAGAGATTACTCCAAATACCTCACCTAAATCAAGAGGGAAATTCTAAATCCAATTCAAAATCCATTTCACTTATCTATTCTCCCCTTCGATCAAATCCAAACTTAGATATATATAAGAAAGGGCAGCCGATCCTTTCCTTTTAGAACCCTACCATCCCCATCATTTCCCACCGCAAGAGAGATCGAGAAGGAGGTCAGAAGATCAGTCGAGATATCATTTCGATAGGTAATTTTTATGCTTAATAACTTTGTGTCTTCCTGGCAATGTTTTAAATTGAGTTGTATAATGGTGCTCGAGTAAATTCCTAGGAAGGGTCTAATAGGGGTACTAGGTCATCTAAGAAATTGTATGACTTGTTACGATGTGCGTATGAATCCCTGAGAGACTAGAGAGCATCCCTGCAGGCAAAACCATGTTACAGGTGTCCTGCTTTATGTAGCCTAAGCTCTGCCAACTTGGGAGTATCATGGTTATCCTGGGAAGAGAGATTGATGTCAGATATTGGCTAACTATATAGAAAGCCTTAATGCATTACCCCCTCCAAATACTGAGCCCATGTATCAGAGTACAATGATACCAGAATAGTGCAATAATTGTACGCTTTATAAGTACACAGGTACAAGTATTATGATGGAGCCCTATGTGTGAGGGGTTCGTGCCTAGGATTGATGTAGCATCAGGGAGCTGGGGATAGAGACACGTGTGTCCAAGTAGAGAACTAGCATGGGGTAAGTAATGTATGCACTTCCTATATACAAGACTACAGGTATGGGTATCCATGGAAGATAAAATATGGGTATAAGTAGGTTGTAGCAGAGTATGGAGTACAAGGTTGTGTAGGGACAACAATCTTTGGGCTACTGGTACTGTTCTTATACGATTTCTACAGAAAACAAAAGAATATCAGTATAGGAAAGTAGAACCATGAGGGTGTGTGATGGCTTGTACTTGCCTTAGCAAGTCTGTGCAAGAGAGTAGGGTTCCTACAAATTCGTGGGGTCAAGTACCTATTTGTGATGTGTGTCAATAAGTTGAAAGCTGTGGTAGAGAAGTAAACATTAAGTACGGGGTGTCATGGGGATGATATGTGATAATAGTTGTCACGACCCGCTACCCAAATTGTTGGGTCAGGCCGAGGCATGCCCAGCCTACGTTGAGATAAAACGTAGTAAGCTGTTCTAGAGACAACAGGATAAGACTAAAATGTGCTAACAGTTCTATAAGTGAAGAAGAATCATAAATGCTCCAAACACAAAAGTCGTCGTATATAGTAAACGTCCAAGTACAAGTAAACTGAAATGTAAACTGGATACATGTCCAGTTACAAAATAATATAGTTTAATACATGTCTACTCTCAAAAGTCTAAGTAAACAAAAGACAACTAGGTGAGGTTCCCTGCAGGAACATCCTCGTAAAGCAGAGCCGGGTCCTCGACAGTAACTCCATAGTATGAGTCGCAGAGTAACTCCTCCTCAGTAAGGACACCTACAACGTTATCCTGTCAGGACGGGAGCAAGTACTAAATCTAGCAAACCAGCATATGAAACATGGAAATGAACATAAGAGGAAATAACTGGAAAGCATGGCATCACATAGTCTATCATGGCAAGGACACGTATGTCATAGAGACAGACGTGTATGTAATGTTTAAAACTGTAGCAAGTACGTGATCGGTCAATAGATGTACAATGTACTATAGTACATGTAAATAAAATGTACATACGTACAAGTCAACAAGCATAGGTGTACATCCGTACAGACATGCGGGGTAATGGCCTGCGGCAAAGTATGCATATAAAATACGACCTCGCTCGCTACTGTAGGGGGGTCGTGATCACGTACAATACTATCAGTTTCCCTATAACCCATATTCTAATCATGTGAGAGATACATCAAGACTGTTCTAAGCATGGTAGTAACTGATAGTACAACATGTAAAGATCTAACTTGCTACCCCAAGGATCAGCATTTAACATGGTGGGATTTGCAGTTCATTTATGTGACAATATGTAAAGTTCGTAGAAAGCACTTGCCTCTAGCAAAGCAAAACAAAACAAGCTACGATAACAGTGCTATGGATGTCCAGTAACTCGTCGCTGTAGAAGTAAAATACAATAACTTAGTTTTATACTAAGCTAAAACGCTAGGACACTAATTGGTGAAACACGACTTGTGATTGGGCACCTAGCCAAAATAATGACTTTGGCATATGAGACCAATGTGGGGTGACACACTATGTTAACTAACTTTCTAGGATCTTTACACTAGTGAGGGATGGGGTTCAACACGACTAAAACTCCAAATAACACAAAAAGCTACAAGTCGTAATTAATCAATAAATAAATCAAAAGATCATTGTGTTCTAACAATTTTAGAGATAGACAAAAAGCCTAGTTTTTCTTAAAGTAAAGTACCAAAGTGATCCTTGTTAATCATAGAAATTTATTATAATTTTTCTGGAATTTATTAACCAGTACAAATATTTTATAAAAATTAGTTTTCCTAAGTATACAGAAAATGAGTTTTGGTTTCATATGCCAAACTAGTGGCAAAACAGTAAATTAAATACTACAAAAATTATACTAAATTAGCTAACTTAACATAGTATCTAAAAACTATTTTTCCATAATTTTAGCAATACTTTAAGTATTTTTAGAAAATCACAAACAGCATTGCACACAATAATTAATTATCTGCGTATTTTGTCCATGTATATAATTTGAACCAAAGTTCAAATACAGGACCCAAGGCCATGAATCAAGTCCAATATGACTTGTACAGGTCTTGAATGTGTGAAAACACATTTGAGCCCAAATACCCATGCTAGGCTTGGACACCAAATGGTTGCAGTAATTTAAATACAATAAAAATATAACTTGGTAAAAGTACAAAAATAATATTAATATTTAAATAAAGTTCAAAATAAATATATACGTACATATGTTGAAAGTACATATATCTATGTATAGGGAAAATACTTAATTGTAAAGTATCTATATATATATACAAGAAAATTCTTATTTATAAAGTGTATATATATATATAATATATATACACACATAAAAATATATATACACATAAAAATATATACATATATACAAACATATATACATAAAATTTACTAACTATAAAGTATATATACATATATATAAAATACTGTTAAAAACAGTATACATATATATATACATACATTAATACATATATACATATACATATATATAAATATATATACAAAACAAAAAGAAAAGAAAAAAGAAAACAGAAAAAGAGAACAGAAAGGGGGCTCGAACTCGAGCCAACAGAGCAGGAGGGGAGGGTTTATTTATTGTGCGCTGGCCAGTGGGCCAGTTGGCCCGACTGTTAGGATTAGACCTTAGGTTAGTTTTATTTAGTTTAGGTTAGCATTTAAATAAAAAAATAAATAAATAAATATCTGTCCTGTGTCCTGACAGTTAAGGACACAGGGTTTCTCGTGTTCGTGCTACGCACGACACGCACGAACACTGAATCACGTGTCCAGCTACTGGATGAACATCCTCGTGTCCTGGCGAGTCGTCCACATAAAAACGAGACACAAAGGAGACACGAAAACACAACTGACACATACGTGTCCGGAGAGGGGCTGCTGTTGGGGTGGCGACCGGGCGGAGGAGGCGTCGTGGTCAGGGCGGTCGGGTGGCGCTGGGCGCGGCTCAGCGCGGCGAACCTATCGGTGGTGGTTGCGGGCGGTGGTGCTCGGCGTAGTGGCGGCGCTGGGGGTCTCGCCGGAGTTAGGGTTTCGGTGTAGGGAAGTGGGGAAGAAGGAGGGCGGCGGTTGGTCGTGGGGGAAATCTAGGGTTAGGGTTTTGGTCTAGGGAGTGTAGGGGGGGTTTAAATAGGGTTTTAGGGCGGTGGGGGCTGCCGAATTCGGCGGGGTCAGCCGGTCGTGGTCGGTCGGGGCAGTCGTCGGGGGTGGGTGAGAGTCAGAGGAGAGAGAGAGTTCTGTCGGGGAGGGGGGGTTAGGTAGTTTAGCCAAAAAGCCCCCATAGATTTAGGAATTGCATATAGGTCCCCACAGCTATAAATGCAAATTAGAATTTGCATTCCTTAATTAAAACAATTAATTTAATTGTAAACTGGCTATAAAATAATTCAGAAAATTATAAACAGATATTAAAATAATTTAGAAAAATTGCAAATCAATATTTTGTATTTAAAAACTCATTTAAAATTATTTAAAAATTCTAGAAAAATTCCTAAAAATTCCTAATAATTAGTTAAGGCTATAAATGAAATAAAAATTTAATAAACACTAATTAAAAATGAATTTGAAAATCAGGGGCTTATAATAGTGGCAGTAGGAGTATCCATTTGTGAGGGGTTCAGTCGGTTGTGTGTGAAGGTAAATCTAGGATGTCATTGATGTATTTACAGCATCTAAGAAAACCTAGTAGAGAAATCAATATTAGTTAGTATCAGTAAGGAAATTACATACGGGTATAGCAGAGGATACTTTAGGTTTATACAGTATGATATGTCTAGGATAGACAAGTGACAGTTGTAGTAAAACACCAGTGAGGGATTACCACCTATTCAGTATAGGGACAGGGGTAGGGCTGAGAGAATACCAAGCCCAAGGGTGTGTGATGATTTAAATAACTGAGATAGATGCCTATAGGATCTAGAGGCATATGATGTATAAGTGTTTGACAGGGTACAGGGAAATCCTAACATCTAAGGTGTACCATTCCTGTATATATTTCTGTAGTTGGTTTGAGGGAAAACTCCCATGTCCAGATGCAAGCTGTATCCATAGGATAGTGAGTATATCCCTACCTAGTAGCAGGTCTTGTAGTTAGAAACTCTACCTGGAAACCCTAGAGTATCCAGGGGCAGGTAACACCAATAATAGAGATGGGTGGCAGTACGATGTGCCAACATTTCTGTGCCTTAGGAGTAAACAGTAAAGGATTGAAGGTAGGTCAGTGTGGCAACATATTCAATAGATGATATGTATATATACACATTACTCATGTAATACCCTATGGTTATTACACTTGCCATATGGTTGTGTCCAACTCTAGAGTCTAGGGGCAGTATTCATATGGGACCAGTAAATAATTAGGAAAATGTAGATAGTATACTAATGTAGAGCTTTAGGACAGGTGGGTAAACAAATATACCTATATCCAAGGGGTAGCTATAGGTACAGGTAAAGGTGTTCAAGTTAACAAGTGATGGGTAGATGTCTACCATATAGGTTGTATAATAAGATAGTATGATGAAGTATCAGCTTTGCACACTGACATATAAAGTGGCACAAGATAGACTAGATGGTCCATTAAGGTTTTAGTCGTAAAGGGGAAACCTATAGAGGGGATAGGTGCCTAATATACATGAGTAGGACAACAGATAACTTGTGGTGTTGCCAAATATCAGTAAAGAGAAAATAGGACACCAATCTTCATATGTTAGTAACCTCATATAGGACTTGGGGGTCTGTATATGAGGCCTGGGAGCAGGGAAATATGGGGCAGTATAACAAGAAAGGGATAACCGAAAAGTAACCTGTACCTGGTATCAGAGTGTAACCTCGAAACTGAGTTGTGATGGTAGTCACCTAAACATATAGAAGGTTAATAAGAAAAAGGAAGACAATAAATATATAGATGGATTTATGGGCATGCATATATGACATTTAACTAGGGAATATGACATTTTGGGTAAGTGACAGTAGTATCATAAGCCATAAGGCCAAAACCAGTAGAGACAAGTTCTGCCAAATGATATGATTGTAGAATAGAGGCTAGGTAGACATGTATACAAATTGGTACCTCTCTTATGGCCTAGTATGAGATATAGATAATGGGACAAGGAGGGGCTGAACTGTGGTTGACTGAGTTCAAGACAGGAAGGACATTGTAGCCTATAAAATCTAAACTAAGGGGTTAGGCAATGGACTAAGAAGTTTAATATTTAAGCAAATTATTAATTATGAATCCAATTGCATATTGATATTATAATTCACAAACACGTTACTTTGATCTCGATACAGATTTTGACCTATATCCACAGCTCAGGACCACAGGCAAGTATACCTTGCCGAACTCATGCAGTATTTACATGTTGCTTCTCATATAATACCTGCTTTATCATCTACTACTTTACTTATTTTCTCGTTATACGTGTATGTAGAATTGTTCTTATTTTTCATTATTTCCTGTCGTATTAGATTTTCGTGTTCTTATACATTTCTTGAGATTATCATTGTCCAGTACTATGTCGCTACGCCCTTGATTGACGTAACCGGGTCTTGTATTCCTTTAGAAGAGGATATTTATACTAGAATTGGCTATTCTCGATTGGAAGTATCTTGCATTGTACTACAATCGAGACATACTATAGATTGGGAGTATCGTATATTGTACTATAATCTATATAAGTTATTTGATTGATTGTTAGCTAAGTCTAGTACTACATTTTCCACATGACATGTCATTTCTGAGATGTTCTTCTTGTACTATTCTTATCTTCCATATATGTTACTATAATAGTAGTAGGCATATTTTTATGTATCTTGCTAGTCCTCTGAGGAGATGATGATCTCTTCAGGTTTAGCTAAGGCTGACCTATGTGCAAACGAACAGGTGTAGGAGACATATCACGGTACTACTGCAGCTGATGATGTCATTTGATGTTTAGCATAGTTTGACTCACTTATTTTATTTTATGTCCTTACTTTACATCCGTCTACTGGTAGTGAATTTGTATCCACCGGACGTGCTTGAATTCTTGATAACTTGAAACTTTATTTTATATTATTCTCCAGTATTGATCAGTTCTCTATTTTATTTGTTACTTATCAGAGTTTATTGTATCTTTACTTTTGTGGATGATATAAATATTGCCTTGATTGTCCGAAACTTCTGTGACCGTGAGTTTATAGACAGCATTCTACCATCGACACTGCTACATAGGCTGGACTTGGACACGGACTCGTATTCAAAAAATGGATGCGGGTCGTGACAGGCTAGCACCGCTTGCCAGTACATTGATGATGTATTGACCCACATTGTGGACAATATTTCAGGTGCTCGTGTATGGGGGAAATCATGTGATCAGTGCTTGGCATTGATGAATCGGATGGGTATGTAAAATATCCTCTTGCAAGATGATGTCTTCTGTTATACGTGACATAATATACAGAACAGTATAACTCAGTTGTACCATTACGATTGTAAGCAAAGTTGGCATATTCGATTGTAAAGCCTAAATGGCAAGTGTATTCAATTGGCTATTCAAGAGTCTTTTAATCTGTTGTAAACTTAGTATTCAGCTACAAGTCTTCTAATCTATTACAATTACGATAAAGAGATACATTTCTTTATATCTTGTTGTGACTTTAATTTATCTGCTTGGTTTTGCTGCGATGTCGTTGTCTTCTGAGAAATACCAAGAACTGTAACGATTTTGTCTTGTACAAGTGTGATCTAGACTTGTACGGCATCACGCCCAGTGGCTAGTCTTCGATCCTCCGGGATCGGGACGTGACATATATTTTGTGGAATTTTATTATTCGTATGAGGAGTATTTCGACTAGTATGTATCATGACTACTTGTCACTAGTATATAGATAGATAAACCTAGGAACTATATATATATATATATATATATATATATATATATATATATATATATATATATATATATATATATATGATAGTAATCAAGTTAGTGTGGTTATTAATGTTAGTTATTATTATTATTTATAGGAGTTCGTAAGACTGTGACTACGAAAGTTGAAGCCGGATCGATACTTTATTCCTTCTCGATAATTCTAGGCAAAATATTGTGCCACTGTGATCTTATTTTATTTCCTGCTATACATGGACGTTCTGTTGTGTATTAGGATTAGATGTGTTAGAAGGGCGTCCAAGTGTGACTTGGGTGTCGTAGATGATGCCATCGATGACTTATAGTGGGTGTATGTGTGACCTAGTGTGTTAGTAGACTTCATTGTATTAAAGTTATTTTCAATGACTTTTATGACTTGCAAATAACTAATGACATGACACTTGGAGTGAGAGTTACATAAGTATTAGCACGCACCTTGTACAAGGGGTTCATGTGACGGATCATATATGACTAGTTGTGTTAGTTATAGGACTTGCACGTGAGATACGACTCGCGCGAGTCATGGATATAGTCATGTACTACTCCTGGGCGGGAAAGACTATTAGTAGGCGTACGGAATTACCCTATCCTCAACCTCACTTTTGCCATGGTATAGGCTAGCTATACTAGTGGATATTCCATTATCGTCTACGGACTAGTCTCCGGATTGGGCGAGAGTATGCTAGTATATTCACGATATTTGTTGACGCTAAAATAACTCCTTACCTACCTGTACGATCCGAAAGTAGTCTTCAAGTGCATTATGGATAGTTTACCTTGTCAATTATATTTGTAACGCCTAGTCCCAAAATACTTAGGACCAAGTACGTAGATATGCCAGCTGCACATATACGAAGAATACTCCAATATATAGAATCCTCGTATACATACATAAGCTGTATATATAAAATAATCACAGGCCAAAATATAATAATTGTCACTACCACATTTTAGCTTGAGAGTATTTTGGTCATTTGAGAATTTTTGAATTTATTTTGATTTATTGAATTGATGATTTCTATTTTTGACTTTGACTAGTTGAGACCTAGTAGACTACCCTAGATGTTAACCCTAGCTATGGTGACTT
Source organism: Iris pallida (assembly GCA_029216955.1). Lineage (NCBI taxonomy): Eukaryota > Viridiplantae > Streptophyta > Magnoliopsida > Asparagales > Iridaceae > Iris > Iris pallida. Next base: position 2,173,135 of record JANAVB010019199.1, read on the forward strand.
GGTTAGTATGGTGTGACCCTAGTCTAACTTAAGTTAACCCATTTTTAGTTAATTAGAATCTAGTTTCAATAGGAGGAATAATGAATAGGTGTAATGACTTATGACTTAGGGATTTAATTCCATGACTTATGAAACTTGGCCCATAGGCCCATTAATGAAACCCTAACCAAGCCATTTATGGCCGGCCACACCTAGGTATTCCCCCTATTTATAATCTCCTTTCCTTGTTCTTGTATCTTTTGTGTTCAACCAACTTTTAGAAAGGAAAGGTAAATCCCCATCTTCCCTAATTCATATTAATTCTATTTTAATTCTTTTTTGATCCAAATATTTTGCAATAGTTTCTAATCACCCTCTATTCGATGTTCATGGAGAGTGATTTCAGTTTGTGAGCAATTTGGAGGATTTGGCTAGCAACGGGAACTATTTGATTTGGGACTTTTCTTGAGCATTTGTAACCTATAGGTAAACCCTTCAAATTTCATTTTAATTCTATTTTCTCTGCATGGTAGCCTAGATCTAGGTGTCCTCTAGCTGTAGTAAAGGTTTGGTGTCAATTTCATTTGATTTCGTGTCCATATCGGACATGTATCAGTTTCCTAGTGTAGGTGTTCGATGAAATGCCACACTCACTGTTTTGTGCTATTTTTTGAAATGTTTTTGAATGGATTTGAAGTGCTATGTGTCGTCTGTGATTTTGGGTCCTTGGTGGGTGTTTTCTGTGTCGTGTCGTGTCAATACAAGGACACGAACTTGCTGCACAGACTCGCGGACACTGTCCTGCTACTCGGGGCCTCGTGCTTATTGTACAGGGCACGTGGCAGCCTAGGATTTGGCATCGAGGAGGGGGCAATGACTAACATGTCAGCCCCCAAGCCTCGAGTCGAATGGTCGTATGTCGGACACACAATCATGCTCGCACTGGCCATTGCCTGCGGTGTGCGCGTGCCACAGGCGCTGCTGACACGAGCTCCGTGTCGTGTCTACGTATCTCGTGGACACGATTCAGGGTGACACGAACCTAGCCCTATGCTAGGCGTACACGTGTGCACGGCCACGTGTCTCCATGTGGCCTGTGTCGTGTGCTAGACACGCGTGCACGCGTGCACGAGGCTGTGCACTAGTGTGCGATCGTGTGGTGATTTTGGTGTCGTGAACTCAATTGTGTCCACTTGGTGGGATACATAGACCATGTTGGACACGTACACATGTTACACTTTGATTACCAACCCTTAATTGTGGGTTATTGATTGAATTTGGACTTCGATTTGTGTTATCCCCAATATTCTGATACTCGACTGCTGTTGGTTTTCTGAGTTTCAACTTACTGTTTCCTGTTGATTATTGCAATGTTAATACATCTAAATGTATCTAAGTTTTAGTCTCATGATTAGGTTTTCATGTTAGCAAGGGATTGGGTTTCGAATTGATCTTTGGAATTGTTAATTGGAAACTGTCATATGTGGAATCTTGAGAACTGTTATGTATGCTCACTGATATCACACATTACACTCTCATATGTTGTACTGTTTTAATTAACTCTCATACACATTACACCCACACGTGGCTGGACAATTGTTATACACTAAAAATTCCTGAGAATGCATATACATTTGCACTGTTATCCTCACCTTACACATACTGGACTGAGATTGACACATTCACTGTTATAGGTTATACTGAAATTTCTTGAGATTAGCTACGCACACACTCAAAATCTGAGAACAGTTGTGCACTGTTTTCCTCATTTGAACATACACCCACATGTTAGTTTCACACACACACATTTCTTCACTATTTTCATATTGACACTGTCTTCCTGTTTTCATATTACACTACTGATTTCCTAACATTCAAACACGCACACCCACCCATTTGACACACACACACATTGCTCTAAACTGAAAATCTGTTTGTACAAACACACATGACACTCTACCTAACTCTCTATATGTATATATATATATATATATATATATATATATATATATATATATATATATATATATATATATATATATATATATATATATATATATATATATATTTTTTATATATATATATATATATATATATATATATATATATATATATATATATATATATATATATATATATATATATATATATATATATATATATATATATATATATGTATAAACTATATTCTTGTGTAATATATATATTTATATATGTATGCTACTATATATATATAAAATATATATATATATATATATATATATATATATATATATATATATATATATATATATATATATAATATGTGAAATACATGTATGGCCTATAGCCTATGGCATATAGCCTATGGGATATAGCCTATGGTTCCTATGATGTGGCATATGTGTATATGACATGTATACACATATGATTTGTGTGTTGGTAGACTGGTATGGCCTTGTGATGGTGTGTGCTTGCTAGAATAGGCTGGCTAGGCTTAGTGAGACTTGTTTGGGTTAGGCTTGACCTAGTTGACCTAGTTTGACTAGTGTAGTTGACTAGAGTTGACCAAAGGTTGGCTTTAGCCTAGATTGACCCAAATATCATGTAGAATGCATTGTAGCAGTCTATTTTACAATTTTAGACATGTAGTGACTTGTATTGTTCTATAGGAGCCAGATACCACTTCTCGGACAGTATATTCTCTTCAGATATTCAGGATACCAGGCGAGTACATTCTCTGATCATTTCATATCTTGTTTAGGATTATATTCCTGCTTTAGATTACTTTACTTGATGCTGACATGTTGGTAACACGGATTGGTACTATATGGATCCCTTCATGAGGTTATCCCTCTCGGGAGCATCAGATACTCATGTCTCGTGTGTTTTACTTACATCATGTATCTCATGCTTCTATTATCATGAATCTATCATGAATCTGCTTGTGATTCCTGTACTCTCATGAATCACAGTGCCTTCATGAATCTATTCATGAATCACTCTTTATGAGCCAGTAGCGTAGTCATGAATCTTAACGTAACTTGACTGGATCCTTGTGTATTAATTGGGAATGGGGGAGTAGAACTAAACATGTGAATAATTCCAAAGTGGTATAGTCATGAATCACCTCTTTAGTATAGTCATGAATCACATCCAGCTGTTCACATGTTTATCTGTTACTCTGAATCACTAGTCACTGATAGTTCTCTTATATATATTGTAGCTATTTACTTACAGTCTCTCTTTTACATCATGTTGTTCTTTCAGTTTCATGTATCTTACTCTCTAGCATGTTTATATTTCCTAACCTGTTATGATTTGTATGAGATGTATTATGCTCGCTCCTGTCCTGACTGTACCTGTTGAAAATATTACAAAGGATGAGGATGAGGCGCTCTGTACCACATATTATGGGACTACCCTAGAGGATTACTGTGACCTGGATCTCCAGCAGGATCCATTAGCAGTGGATGACACACCATTAGTTTAGATTAGTCATTTTTAGTTGTTTGACTCTATAGATTACTGTATTTAAGGTTTGGGATGTTTTCTGAATTTGATGTTATCTTAGACACTTAGAACTTTCTATCTATCTGTATTTTGTGGATTCGTTTCATATCTATCTATCTTGTCATTTTCTGCCTTAGATGTTATTGAGACTATATTCTGTTATGTCACCTCCATTCGGAGTGTATATACTGTATAGGTACCTTATATTGTTAGATGATTGACCTAGGACAGCGTTCTACCGTCGACACTGCGGCGTAGGCTGGACGTACCCACTTCTCGTGCCCTTACCCTAGGGTACGGGTCGTGACACATTTTTAGTGGTGGCCCATACAGGTCTAGTTTTATGTAGTGGTATTCAAACTAGAATATCTCTACAACCTGCAGTACGATTAGGATGTTTTGAAGGTACTCAATCACACTAGAAAAACTCCTTATCAGATTCCGTATATATATATTTTGCTCCTTATTGTCTTCTTTTGAATATAAACTGTTCTCCTTTGATATTTCGACTCATTCTCAGAAATTGTTTTCTTGTTTGATCTGTGTCTCCAGGATGGTCGAGACGAGATTGCATCGCCCCGGACCGGGGGACGCTGCAGAGCGGTCTGCCACCTCTCGTCCTCAGCAGCCAATTCCCGGTACCGTAGCACCAGTTCAGCCCTCAGGAGTGGACGTTTCAGCTGCTTTTGGAGGAGCACCTCCAGCAGTTAGGAGGCAGAGCCCAGTGTTTCCTGAGATCCTTCCGTCGCAGCAGCCTCCACCTGCGAGGATGGTAGATGCTGCTCATCTGTTCTCTTTCATAGAGAGGATTCTGGAGTCTCATCAGCAGCAGCAGCAGCGTCAGACTGCCGACTTCCGTCAGGGGATCGACGAGGCCCATCAGCTGGTCCGTATGACTGTGGAGATGGTATCTGCTCAGGGGGCACAACAGCAGCCTTGCCGGAGGGAGAAGTATATCTATGACTTCCAGAAAATGCATCCTAGAGACTTCCTGGGCACCGAGGGCATTCACTATGCAGATGATTGTATTGAACACATTGAGGAGATTTTCCAGCTGGCAGAGATACCAGCCAAACTTCATATTGAGGCAACGGGCAGTCAGATGCAGGACTTAGCCCGTACCTGGTACCAGACAGATCCCCGAGTGGAAGTAGAGCGTTAGACATGGGAGCAGTTCAAGGAGCTGTTCAAGGAACAGTTCTTTCCAGATGTGGCACTAGGAGGCATTGAGGCACAGTTCGAGAGTCTGGTTCAGGGGAACCAGACAATTACTGAGTACGCCGGAGAGTTTTGCCAGTTGGCCAGGTTTATTGATGATCTGACAGAGAAGACAAAGGCTAGGAAGTTCCGTCGAGGGTTGACCAGGGAGGTTCAGTCACTGACTAAAAGTGACCGGAATGCTACCTTCGCGGAGATCTTTACTGGAGCTATGGCAGCGGAGGACGACCTGAGGTTGAAGCTGAAGAGAGGTCGGGACTTCCAGGGAGCCAGCAGCAGCGGGGGCCAGGCCAAGAGGCCTCATTTCCAGTACCAGCAGCCGCAGAGGCAGGTGCATCAGCAGCAGTTCCAGCCGCAGCAGTTTCAGCAGCAAGGCCGGGCACCTTTCCAGCAGGTGCAGTATCAACAACCGATGGTGCAGCAGCAGGCACCCAGATAGCAGACCACCAGCTGTGCTTACTGCAAAAAGCTAAGGCATGGGTGGAGTAAGTGCAAGAAGAGGTTAGACAGGTGCCTTCTATATGGAGTAGCTGACCATCAGCTGAAGGAGTGCGCTCAGTTCACAGACAGAGCAGTACAAGGAGGGGGAGCCAAGGCTCCGGCAGGGCAGCAGAAGGGACCACTACAGACTCAGCAGCAGAGGTTCCTCCAGCATCAGCAGCAGGCTCGGGAAGGTCAACAGGGGCGAGCCTTCGCCATGGCGGCCGAGAATGCAGAGGCCATTGGAGAGTTGATTACAGGTTCGATTCTTCTCGACTCTATTCCAGCTTTCGCTCTATTTGATTTCGGGGATTCCTACAGTTTTATGTCGGTATCATTTGCTATTAGACACTTCCTTGTATCTGAACCATTGCCTAGGACCTGCAAGATCATGACCGGGGGTGGTGTTATTCTCGTGAGTGATGTTTGCAGAGGACAGAGTGTTATTTTGGGAGGCCGAGAGTTGGAGGTGAGTCTGCTCGTCATGCCACTACCGAACTACGATATCGTATTAGGTATGGATTGGTTGAGCAGGCATCACGCCAGCATAGATTACCGAGGGGGTAGAGTTCTGTTTGGAGCGCCAGGAGAGCCAGAGTTCGAGTACACCCGACGGCAGGCGGAGCAGGACAGCGAACTTTTCTGCTGGGCTTCAGTTGAGGAGGAAGTGGCTCCACATTCTTTGATTGCAGAGTTCATGGACGTTTTTTCGGAGGAGTTGCCAAAACTTCCACCAGACAGGGATGTTGAGTTCTCGATAGACTTGGTTTTCGGTACGAAATCGATTTCTCAGCATGTCTATCGAGTGAACAACAGTGAGTTAGTGGAATTAAAGAAGCAGGTGGATGAGCTACAGGACAAGGGCTTCATCCGATCGAGTTCTTCACCGTGGGGTACACCGGTACTCTATGTACCCAAGAAGGATGGGTCGGTATGGATGTGTATCGACTACAGGGCACTTAACAACCTGACGATCAAGAACAGATACCCACTGCCGCGGATCGATGATCTCTTTGATCAGTTGAGTGGAGCTCGGGTTTTCTCCAAGATTGATCTGAGGTCAGGTTATCATCAGGTAAAGGTGAAGAGGGAGGATATTCCTAAGACCGCCTTCAGGACGCGGTATGGGCAGTTTGAGTTCTTGGTGATGCCGTTTGGGCTGACCAACGCCCCGACGGTATTTATGAACTTGATGAACAAGGTGTTCCACCAGTACTTAGACAAGTTTATGGTGGTGTTCATCGATGATATCCTGGTGTATTCGAAGACTGAGGAGGAGCATAAGGAGCACTTGAGAGTGGTTCTGGAGACACTCAGGAGGGAGAGGCTTTATGGCAAGCTTTTGAAGTACGAGTTCTTTCTGGACAGTTGACTTCTTGGGTCATATGGTGACTGGAAATGGGATCTCAGTGGACCCGAAGAAGATCACAGCAGTTGAGGCTTGGTCGGCACCGAGTTCAGTAGCAGAGATCAGGAGCTTCTTGGGGCTGGCAGAATATTACAGGAGGTTCGTACAGGATTTCTTCCGGATTGCAGAGCCGTTGACTAGGCTGACCCGGAAGGATGCTGAGTTTGTTTGGTCAGAGGAGTGTCAGGTCACTTTTGATGAGTTGAAGAAGCGGCTTACGACAGCTCCGATTCTCACATTGCCATCAGGATCGGGAGGGTTCACTATCTACAGTGACGCTTCAGGAAAGGGGTTGGGTTGTGTCTTGCAGCAGCATGGGAAGGTGATTGCCTATGCTTCCAGGCAGTTACGTCCCCATAAGAAGAACTACCCTACCCATGACTTGGAGTTGGCAGCAGTGATTTTTGCTTTGAAGTTATGGAAACACTACTTATATGGAGAGAGGGTGGAGATCTTCACAGATCATAAGAGCTTAAAGTATGCGTTTACACAGAAGGAGCTCAATATGAGACAGTACAGGTGGTTAGAGCTGATGAAGGACTTCGATATCTCACTACAGTATCACCCAGGGAAGGCCAACGTGGTTGTCGATGCCTTGAGTAGGTATCCGACAGCCATGTGTTTGACTATGGATTGTCACTTGCTAGCAGATTTGGAGAGCCTGGGGATTGAGGTGATTGTGCCTGGAGTTCGGATGCAGATTGTTTACAAAAACAAAAGTCTTTATTTCACAAACTTTGTAAGAAGATTACAATTGAATTCTGGGAAACTACAACTATAGGAATCCGATCTGAAGACGATCGCTTTATCCCTTGGACGATGTGAACTTTGAAGATGATAGCCTCTGAAGAATACAGCAGCACTTGGGCAAGAACTCTTGATCTCTGATGATAATAATGATCTGATAATAATCCGATTAATGAAGAACTTGAAACTCTATTTATAGAGTTCTAGAAATAACTACTTTGTAGTTATTCTGGTTTGCGAATGATAAACTGCGCTGGCGATAGACTACGCAGACTACAAGCTACGCTGGCCTATTGGGCAGTTGCTCGATCGTGGGCTAACCATTTTCAGACGTGTGGCATTGTTTGATTGAAATACGCTTGGTCGTGTGCAGACGGTTGCCACGTGGCGAGCAATTGATGGCATGGAAACCACGTAATAAATGTCAGTTATTTTCATAAAACTTGATGGATCGTACTAGCCGAATAGCGCTAGCTTCTGACTGCGCTGAACCCTGATCAACAGATTGTGCTGAATGGGAACAGCTAGACCACGCTAGACAGCTGTCATGGCGGCGTGGCACAAGAAACGAACAATCTCCTCGCTCTTTGGGCTGTCAGTTGTCAGAAGATCTGATCTTTATCAGGTAATGATGGCGTTGCCACGTCAGCGGAGCGCGCTCTGGTGATAGCGCAGTTCAGCTTGCGCGTTTGATTTGTAGCACAATCTATTTCCTGGGCAATTGATTTGCAAGATGCACAATTGGATTTCTATGCACTTTTTGATAAATGCAACTTGATTTTTGGACATACAAGACCCCCTTCAAAGTTTTCAAAATTTGAAAATATTCAAAGTTTTGAAATACTTTGAATTTCAAAAATCAAGTTGCGCAAGTTGCGCAAGTTGCGCTTTGATTGCGCGTTTGGAGAAATTAGTTCCGTATTTTGTGGCACATTAGATTGAAGATAGTTCTTAAATCTTGGATGTGATCTTCCTTTCGACGACTCTTGACAGCAATATCGTCAACATAGCATTCGACAGTCTTACGCAGATGATCTCGAAAGATGGTACTCATAGCTCGTTGGTAAGTTGCACCAGCATTCTTGAGACCAAATGGCATCACTGTATAGCAGTAGACTCTGCGAGGAGTACGGAAAGAAGTATGTTTTTCATCTTCAGGATTCATCCGAATCTGATTGTATCCGAAGAATCCATCCATGAAGGGTATCCTTTCGAACCCACAAGTATTGTCGATCATGACATCTGTGATAGGGAGAGGAAACTCATCTTTTTGACAGGCTTTATTAAGATCCCGGAAGTCGATGCAAACTCGAACTTTGCCAGTTTTCTTCAAGACTGGGACAATGTTGGCTACCCAATCTGGATGTTGTTCTTCTCGAATAAAGCCACAAGCTATAAGCTTTTTGACTTCATCATCAATTGCGTCCATCATTTCTGGCTTGAATCGCCTTTGATGCTGTTTAACTGGCTTTGTATTAGGTAAAATATTCAGTTTATGAGTAGCAATTTTGGGATCTAAACCTGGCATGTCTTCATAACTCCAAGCGAAGACATCAATGTATTCTCGAATAAGAAAAATTAATTCTTGCTTATCCGTCTTTGGAAGGTTCTTGCTGATGAATATTGGATGAGGTGACCCGTTTTCTCCTACATCAATTTGGACCAATTGATCTTCAGTAGGAGGTTCACGTTGTTCGAATCGGAGTTCCTATTGGGTATCCATTCGTCGAGCCCAAGGATCTATTTCAGTATTTTCTTCGATATCTTCGTCATAACCTTCTGGAAGTTCAGCAGAGACCATGTTAGAAGATACGATCAATTGATGAACTTGACCGATGCTAGTGTCAGAATCCCAAGATCTGGAATCAGAAGAGTTAGAGCGCTCCTCACTATCAGACTCGGAGGCTGCTGGAGATAAGACTGGAGGTGAAGCATATCCGAGACCTCTTTTCGTCCTGCTGTAGTACATCTCTGATTTTTCTTTCGGAACAGCCGTACGGATAGGAGTTCGTCTACCCTTACCGTAGTTGAGGCCATTCTTGAAGTCATAACCCATCTTTCGGATGATGTCTTTTGATTGTTGACTATAACGACGAAGTTGGAGACGTCCCATATCGTTATTTTTGCTATCATCCGTATAGCTGAATTTTTGTTCTGACCCTTTACTAAAAAGTATTGGACTCTCGCCTCTCTTTCGAGAAGGGACAACAAAGTATGATTCGTCTGGATGTTCAAATACTACTTCCGTCTGAAGGGATTGCACGACTCCTATTGTAAATGACTGAAAGCTATCTAGCATATCCAAATAGCATTTAGTATGATAAATGACAACAGTGTACTGGAAAGTAGATGCTTTTTCATTGCTTTGTACATCCATATTTACAATAGGACCTTTAGCCTTAGCAAGCTTGGTCAGATTGATTACAAGAGGAGAAAAAGAAGAGCGAGGAGGATTGGACTTGTTGCGACGGAGGTCAATAACAAGCGGCTCAGAAGAGGTGAGCTCCCTTTGATCTTTGTTATGACGGAGGTCGATAACCAATGTCTCAGAAGAGGTGTGTTCCCTTTGATCTTGACCACCATCGGTTGATTGCTTTCGGACTGGCAAGTGAATAGCCAGTGGTTTGGAGGACTGAGGATGAGAAACACGTCCTTTGACAGGTATGATGGGAGTGTCACTAGGCACTGTTTCTTGTTCTTCTTCACCATCCATGGCCAAAACCACCTTCATAAACTCTTCTTTGTATATGCGAGCGTCGTTGCAATATGCTTCGACGCCTTTGAAAGGGTAGAGATCCACAACTTCTTTTTGGACTTCCCCTTTATCGTCAACGTATTTGAAGCATTGATGGAGAGTAGAAGGAACAATGTTGTGTTCATGCAGGAATGGTCTCCCCAGAAGGGCATTGTAGGAACAACCATGATTGTCTATAATATAGAAGGTCACCTTCGTGCGAAGATTGCCGATTTGGAGTTTTAGGCGTATCTTGCCTAAAGGTTCACTTCTTCCTTGGTTGAACCCCAGGATGGTAGTGATTGTGCCGGAAAGAGTATGTACTGGGATATTCAGTGCATCTAGCATTGTCTTCGGCATGATGCTGAGTGCTGACCCTAGATCTATCAGAATACGATCGACCTTCATTGTGTCGACGTATCCTGTATAGTATAGAGAACGGTCATGCCTATTGTCTTCCATCAGCATATCATCCTGTGTGAAGGTAATGTTTGGAATTAACTCCAACACACTGTGACAGTGGAGGCAAGAGACAGGCTCTGATTCTAGCTTCTTTAGAAACGTTAAGCAAGTTTCCGCCTGCATGAGAGCTTCACTCAGGATTTCTCGAGTCTCTTTGGAGAGGTGCAAGAGTTCAAAAATCGACAGCCTAGCCAGTGTATTAGCTAGTTGGGCCAGAATATCAAAGTTGTATGGCTTCTCAAGTCCAGAAATAGATGACTTCTTCACAGGCTTGTCGAAGCGAACTTGTTGTTTGCCTTTGTCGGCTGCTGCCGGTTTAGGAGGAATGGGTTCTACAACCGGTGAGGATGCAGAAGGGATGTCCTCAATAGAGTCGGGTTGCACTGGAGCAGACTCGGAAAAAGAAGCAGGGTTTTCTCGAGTTACGGGAAATTTTTGTAGATAGGCTTTTCCTGACCTGGTGCCCAGCTGGATTTTCTCTTCAACTATGGGGTCAAAAAGACACCATATTGCGGACCTTTGTTCTGGCTTTGGAGCGATCTTTCTGTTTAGATGAGGAAGGAGCCTCAAAGTCTGCAACAAGGTCAGGGTGGATCCACATAATCTCACCGTTATCAAGGGATAAGGGGACGAGACCTTCACTCCGAGGAGGAGGGAGATTCTCGAGCTTAAGAGTGGCCTTGGGAATAGGGATGACACCATGTTGTACCATCTGTGGAGTGAAGTTACCGAACTGTACTGAGACCATGTTCGCGGTAACAGTCTTCTCATCTTGTTGAAGGGTGACAACACCAGCATTGATTAACTCTTGAATTTTGCCTTTGAGCACATAACACGCTCGAGTGGGATGACCAATGAACCTGTGATAAACACAATATTTGGGATGATCAGTCTTACCGACCTCGTCAGGCTTCTTCGGGTCTGGGAGTTGGAGCTTATTGCTTTTGATCAAGCAATCGAAGATGCTCAGGGTGTCGTTCTCGTCAAAGGAGTATTATACTTTCGGACGAGTTTCCCTTGGTGGAGGGATAGAAGGAGTAGAACTAGACGTAGGTGGAGCTGCGTTGACAGCCAGAGATTCTTTTCTCTTCAAATTGATGTTCAAAGTCTCTTTACCCTTGCGGTTGTTCTGGCGATTACCGCTACAAGATGTCGGGTGTTCATCCCGGTCGGGGTTAGACATGTGTACCCCTAACTGCTTGAACTTGTCAACGCTAAGTTCAACTGCTTTAGCATTGACAATGAATGATGGCCAGTCTTGAAATTGAGTTGACCCCGTCCATATGCTGATAATAGGTAAAAGATTTGCCTTGCAGGTATCTATAGTGACAGCGGCAGGAGTTCCAGGAGGCATCTTTAATGCTTCTCGACGGAATCTTTCAATAAAACTCTCAGCGGTTTCATTATGTCTTTGTTTGATCTTCTTGAGGGCCGACATGGTCATGTCGTTGATTCCCTCGTAGAATCGCTCCAAGAAGATTTGTTTAAAACCCGTGAAAGAGGTGATACAGTCATCAGGCAAGCTCCTATACCAATCGTATGCTACACCGGCTAAACAGCCGACAAATACCCTGGTAAGAATAGCGTCATTTGGCTGAAGTTGAACAGTCATTACCTCAAAGTGGTTAATGAACTGACTCGGAGAAGTGCTGCCGTCAAACAATACAATTGTGGGAATCTTGTACTTTAGAGGGAATGGGACTTCCTTCCATTCAACCGGATAGGGTTGTTTGATCCCCAATCTCTGTAAGTTGTCCTTCTTTTTAAAAGCTTCGAACTGAGTGCGCAAGAGTTTGACAGTTTCATTAGCATCCTCCGATGATGCAGAAAGAGCAGGCTGAATTATAGTGTTAGGGGGAGGAACAGCGTGGTAAGTGCTACCCCCAGCTCCTGACTGATTGGGTGCGGGTTGAATTTGTACAGGAGGTATTTGAAGAGATACTACCCCCAGACCTGCATTAACAGGCACCGATGATGCTATAATCTCAGGGTTTGTAGCAGGTGCGGTCGGTGGTACTGTATGTTGGGCCACGATGATAAAATGCATACTTGCGACCATTTCAGCCATGGTCTTCAACTTATCCTCCAGTGCAGCTATTCGTTGTTCTTGATTTGTCGAACTAGAAGCATCTGGGTCTTCGGTGACAACATAAGCTGTCACTTCTCTAGGCACAGTAGAAGACACTGTCTGTTCAGAGCTTTCACTGTATGCATCATAATTAGAGAAGGAATCATCTCCTGAATAAGAAATAGGGAGATGACCAGAGGGATCTTGGAGACGATTCCTATGACCGATTGTGTCTCGACTTCGGGTGTGTCGAAATACTCCTTCAGAAGATTCTTGGAGTAAATCTAAGTACCGCTGGCTGGGCCTACAAGGCTTGCCGTATTTGGAGCACTTTCTACCTCCAGTGTCTCGAGAAGCCATGTTGACGGAAGCATACAACACTTCGTCTTCATCTTCTGACATTGGTTCAGAAGTTGCAAAATTCAGACGATCGAAAACAGATCATTTTGTTGTCTGGCAACAGCACTTGATGACAACCTTATGATTACAATGGCGTTCAAGTAATTGAACTGGAGGTGTTGAGATATTGTCCCGCTTTTGCTTGAGGTGCTCTCGGAGGTCAGGAACAGTGATGGGATGAGAAAAAGTTTGAGGGATGTACTCTTTGACAACATTCGGAACATAGTTTCGGCTCTTCAGATGTTTTGTCCCGTGAATATATAGGGAAGTACTTACTTTGTTAGCATAAGTGTCAGGATTTTTCATCCTGGAAGTTTGTCTCTGATGCATGTTCATCTTCGGCATTGGCTGCTTACATTTCGTCGAAGTTGATGTAGACCGAGGTCTATTGAGGTACACCCGGAGATCAGCAAACTCACCCCCAGGGGTTTCTGTCTGCGACACCAGCAATTTCCCCTGCTTTGAGTGGGACATCTGAAGAGTTGGGAGATCTTGGAAATACGCAACAGGAGTAGACAAGATGCCTCTTTGATCAATGTTCTTCCCTTTAGTAGGGAAAGTTTTTGTACTGTTTAGTGCCGAGGCACATTCAGATAGATCGACTGCGGTAAAAACGGGAGAAGACTGAGAAAAGACCAAAGGGCCTTTTCTTTTATTTTGTGAAGAAGGGTTGGCTAAAGAGCGTTTCCCCTCTGCTGTTGCGGAATATTGAGAAAAGACCAAAGGGCCTTTTTCTTTGTTCTGAGAAAGAGGAGGAATAGTCAACAGACTATCCCCAGTAGATTGCGCTGGAGCAACAGAGTACTTTGGAAGAGGAGTAGAATCTTTTCTCTTGCTGAGAGAATAAGGGAAATTAACCAAAGGACTATCCCTATTAGACTGCGCTGAAACAGGAGGGATAGCCACCTGCGCTCGGGTTGAGGCAGCAGTAGGCGCCTTGGCCGATTGCGTCTGAGAGGATTTGACAGATAGCCTTTTGGCCACAGAAACTCCAGGAGTTACAGTTTGTGCAGCAGGAGTTTTGGTCCCAGAAGACTTATGTTGCACTCTGGATAAAGGGGCAATTGGTTGCACAGGAGGGAAGGAAGTTGCCAACTGCGCCAGAGGAAGAGGAGTCTTGCACTTTGCCAGAGCAGCATAGGAAGTGGCTTACGCTGTGGCAAGAGGAGCAGTGTGCTGCGCATGGGCAGTAGAAGCATTGGCTTGCGCCTTGGCAGCGCTGGTGGTGTTTTGCGCAAGGACAGGAGAGGCTACTGGTTCCCTGGCAGCAGAGACAGCAAGTTGCGCAGATGATTGTGCAGAGGACTGCGCAGAGGACTTCGGAGTCCACACTGAATGTACCTTGCTTTTGACAGAGGCCACAGTGCGACGAGTAGCCCTAGAGTTGATCATCGTTTCATAGGCAGTCTGGTTGACCTTCACAACCAGCATCTTCTGCGTCTTTCCGATAGACGCAACGTCACATTGAGTTGTCACTTCCTCGTCGGAGGAGAAAGTCGTCCCCAGCAGGGTCACCATTTTGTTTGCAAAAATAAAAGCCTTTATTTCAAAAACTTTGTAAGAAGATTACAATTGAATTCTGGGAAAGTACAACTATAGGAATCCGATCTGAAGACGATCGCTTTATCCCTTGGACGATGTGAACTTTGAAGACGATAGCCTCTGAAGAATACAGCAGCACTTGGGCAAGAACTCCTGATCTCTGATGATAATAATGATCTGATAATAATCCGATTAATAAAGGACTTGAAACTCTATTTATAGAGTTCTATAAATAACCACTTTGTAGTTTTTCTGGTTTGTGCATGATGAACTGCGCTGGCAACAGACTGTGCAGACTGTAAGCTGTGCTGGCCTATTGGGCAGTTGCTCGATCGTGGGCTAACCATTTTTAGACGCGTGGCATTGTTTGATTGAAATGCGCTTGGTCGTGTGCAGACGGTTGCCACGTGGCGAGCAATTGATGGCATAGAAACCATGTAATAAATGTCAATTATTTTCAAAAAACTTGATGGATCACGCTAGCCGAATAGCGCTAGCTTCTGACTGTGCTGAACCCTGATCAACAGATTGTGCTGAATGGGAACAGCTAGACCATGCTAGACAGCTGTCATGGCGGCGTGGCACAAAAAATGAACAGTCTCCTCGCTCTTCAGGCTGTCAGTTGTCAGAAGATCTGATCTTTGTCAGGTAATGATGGCATTGCCATGTCAGCAGAGTGCGCTCTGGTGATAGCACAGTTCAGCTTGTGCGTTCGATTTGTAGCGTAATCCATTTCCTGTGCAATTAATTTGCGAGATGCATAATTGGATTTCTATGCACTTTTTGATAAATGCAACTTGATTTTTAGGACATACACAGATGTGGGGCCTTCAGATTCAATCGAACTTGATGGAGAGGATCAAGTCGACGTAGTTCGAGGATGTTGCTCTGCGGTGTATCCGGGAGCAGGTTTGAGCAGGGCTGGTGGATGGTGAGTTTTCTCTTGCAGAGGATGGCGCTTTGAGGTACGGTTCCAGGTTTTGTGTGCCTAGTGGAGAGCTCAGGGAGCAGGTCATGTAGGAGGCTCACAGATCTCAGTACTCTATACATCCTAGCACCAACAAAATGTACAGAGATCTGAGAGAGCACGTCTGGTAGTATGGGATGAAGCGGGAGGTAGCTCGCTTCGTAGCCAGATGCTTGGTCTGTCAGCAGGTCAAGGCAGACAGACAGAGGTCAGAAGGTTTATTGCAGCCATTGCCCATTCCAGAGTAGAAGTGGGAGCATATCACGATGGATTTTGTATCTGGATTGTCGCGTACACCAGAAGAGAAAGACGCGATTTGGGTCATCGTAGACAGGTTGACCAAATCGGCCTACTTTTTGTCATTTAAAGTGGGTACGTCTACTGAGAGGCTTGCAGAGATGTACATGCGGCAATGTCAGGATTCATGGAGTTCCAGTCAGCATTGTCTCAGATCGGGATAGTCATTTTACTTTCCATTTCTGGTGGAGTCTGCAGACTAGTTTGGGCACTCAGCTCAAGTTTAGTACTGCATACCACCCCCAGACGGACGGACAGTCAGAGAGGACTATTCAAACGCTCGAGGATAAGCTGCAGACGTGCATCTTGGATTTTGGAGGATCCTGGGAGGATCACCTTCACTTGGTGGAGTTTGCTTACAACAACAGTTATCAGGCCAGCATTAAGATGTCACCTTTCGAGGCTCTGTACGGGCGTAGATGTCATATACCCCTATCTTGGGATGATGTTGGAGAGCGAGCTTTATTGGGACCTGAGATGGTTGTTGGCGCAGCCGAGAAGGTAAAGCTCATCAGGGACAGACTTCGCGTGGCGCAGGACAGACATCGGCACTGGACCGATAGCCACCGGAGGCCTTTGGAGTTTGAGGTACATATTAGAGATAGGATTAGAAGTAGGTTGTTTGTTTGTGTTTGTTTGATCATGTTTGATTATTTAGTAACTTGAGACCTTGTTTGTGTTTAGGTCGAAGACATAGTTTTTTTGATGATATCTCTGACTCGTGCTACCATACGTTTTGGTGGAGGTGGGAAGCTTAGCCCGTTATTCATCGGACCTTTTGTGATCAGCAGGAGAGTCGGTAACGTGGCATACAGGCTAAACTTGCCACCTGCACTAGTGGATGTCCATAACATATTCTACGTATAATAGTTGAGACGGTATGTGGCTGATCCTAGCCATGTACTTGACCATTCGGAGAATGAGCTGGGACCTACTCTCAGTTATCCAGAGCAGCCAGTGGAGATTCTGGATCGCCGAGAGAAGATACTGAAAAACCAGGTGATACCCTTGGTTCGCGTTGCATGGAGGCATCATTCTCCAGGAGAGTCTACCTGGGAGCGGGAGGATGAGATGCGCGAGCGATACCTATATCTTTTCGGACCTTGAGGTATGATTGTCTATCCTTCTCATCGGTTTAGTTTCGTCTTTTAATTTCGAGGACGAAATTCTTTTATGGAGGGTAGATTTATCACTACCATATTTTAGCTTGAGGGTATTTTGGTCATTTGAGAATTTTTGAATTTATTTTGATTTATTGAATTAGTGATTTCTATTTTTGACTTTGACTAGTTGAGACCTAGTAGACAACCCTAGATGTTAACCCTAGCTATGGTGACTTGGTTAGCATGGTGTGACCCTAGTCTAACTTAAGTTAACCCATTTTTAGTTAATTAGAATCTAGTTTCAATAGGAGGAATAATGAATAGGTGCAACGACTTATGACTTAGGGATTTAATTTCGTGACTTATGAAACTTGGCCCATAGGCCCATTAATGAAACCCTAACCCCAACCAAGCCATTTATGGCTGGCCACACCTAGGTATTCCCTCCTATTTATAATCTTCTTTCCTTCCTCTTTTGTGTTCAACCAACTTTTAAAAAGGAAAGGTAAATCCCCATCTTTCCTAATTCATATTAATTCTATTTTAATTCCTTTTTGATCAAAATATTTTGCAATAGTTTCTAATCACCCTCTATTTGATGTTCATGGAGAGTTATTTCGGTTTGTGAGCAATTTGGAGGATTTGGCTAGCAACGGGAACCATTTGATTTGGGGCTTTTCTTGAGCATTTGCAACCTATAGGTAAACCCTTCAAATTTCATTTTAATTCTATTTTCTTTGCATGGTAGCCTAGATCTAGGTGTCCCATAGCTGTAGTGAAGGTTTGGTGTCAATTTCATTTGATTTTGTGTCCGTATCGGACACGTATAAGTTTTCTAGTGTAGGTATTCGATGAAATGCCACACTCACTGTTTTGTGCTGTTTTTTGAAATGTTTTTGAATGGATTTGTAGTGCTATTTGTCGTTTGTGATTTTGTGTCCTTGGTGGGTGTTTTCTGTGTCATGTCGTGTCAGTACAAGGACACGAACTTGATACACAGACCCACGGATACTATCCTGCTACTCGGGGCCTCGTGCTCACTGTACAGGGCACGTAGCGCCCTGGGATTTGGCATCGAGGAGGGGACAATGACTGACAAGTCAGCCCCCAAGCCTCGTGTCGAATGGTCGTGTATCGGACACACAATTGTGCCCGTACTGGCCGTTGCCTGCGGTGCGCGCGTGCCACAGGCGCGGCTGACACGAGATCTGTGTCGTGTCTACGTGTCTCTTAGACACGATTCAGGGTGACACGAACCTAGCCCTATGCTAGGTGTACACGTGTGCACGGCCACGTGTCTCCACGTGGCCTGTGTCATGTGCTAGACACGCGTGCACGCGTGCACGAGGCTGTGCACTAGTGTGCGATCGTGTGGTGATTTTTGTGTCATGAACTCAATTGTGTCCACTTGGTGGGACACCGAGACCATGTTGGATACGTACACATATTATACTTTGATTACTAACCCTTAATTGTGGGTTATTGATTAAATTTGGACTTCGATTTGTGTTATCCCCAATATTCTGATACTCGACTACTGTTGGTTTTTCTGAGTTTCAACTTACTGTTTCCTGTTGATTATTGCAATGTTAATCCATCTAAATGTATCTAAGTTTTAGTCTCATGATTAGGTTTTCATGTTAGCAAGGGATTGGGTTTCGAGTTGATCTTTGGGATTATTAATTGGAAACTGTCATATGTGGAATCTTGAGAACTGTTATGTATGCTCACTGATATCACACATTACACTCTCATATGTTGCATTATTTTAATTAACTCTCACATATTACACCCACACATGGCTGGACAATTATTACTGTCACTACCACATTTCTAGTTTGAGGGTATTTTTGTCATTTTTAAGGTTGTTTGAATTTATTATAATTTATTTGAATTTATGGGAATTTTTAGGATTTATTTTAGAATTATTTGAATGATGGTTGACTAGGTTGACTTTGACTAGCATTGACTTTGGAAGACTAACCTAGAAGCTAATCCTAGTTGTGTTTGGACTTGGTTAGGTCATGTAACCCTAGTTAGACTAGAGTTAACCCATGGTTAGTCATTAGACTCAAGTTAACCATAGAATAGATAAGTCATGAGTCATGACTTGTGGTTTTGAACCATTGATTTTAACTAAGCCCAAAGCCCATTAGCTATTGCCAAACCCTAACCCTAACTTAGTTTGGTCGGCCAACCCACCTAGGGAATCCCACCCTATAAATACTCTCCTCCATTTAGGGCTAGCCTCTTTTAGGAAAGAACAAGTTTAAGGAAGAGATATTTTTCCCAACTTCATTAATTCATAGAAATTCTATTTTATTTTCTTTTTTTCCTCAAACAAATTGCATTAGGTTCTAAATCACCTATACTTGCTGTCCATGGTGTTAAATCTCAGCTTGGGACAATTTGGAAGGATTGGCTAGCAAGGAGAACCCCCCTATTGAAACTTTTCTTGCATTTGGACACCAATAGGTAAAACTATCTAAACACCATTAAAATTCCAGTTTCTTTGCATATTTGGAAAGCCCTAGGTCTACACTAACTATAGGTATACCTAAACCTAGGTTTCGTGTCCATTTCGTGTCCTAAATGGACACATATCAGTCCCTACATATAGGTGTTTGATGAAATGCCCCAAAGGGCATTTCGATTTGATTTTTGAATTATTTTTGAATAGGAATTATTGATTTGGTGTAGCTTGTGGATTTCTGTAGGACTGGGATTGAATTAGTGTCGTGTCGTGTCGATTTGGATACGCGAACACGCGGTTAAGACACTGTGCACGCTGTCCTGCTACACGGGGCCAATTGCTCACTGGGTAGGACACGAGGACACGTAAAACTTTATGGACACCTTGGGGCAGTGTCTGACACGCCACGTATTAAGTTTCAGATGACCACGTGGCGTGTCGGGGGAGAAATCATCATCGTACTGATTTTTGTACTGACCGTTCAGTCGTTTAATTGCGTTCCGATATGCGTGTTTGGATACGCCTATGCGACTCGACACGGCGGTGCAGGGTACCACGTAGGTAGCCTTATGTGTGGCAAACCTAGGTGCACGAGCTCGTGGGTTAGTTTAGCCTGTGTCGAGTGCACGACACGCGTGCACTTGTGCACGAGACTGTACTGTTGTACAGTGTCCAGTTTCTACTGTTTTAGGTTTAATTGATTTTGGACACGTTTGTGTCATTGTGGTGGACACGAGACACCCTCTGAGACACGAATACATTCTATATTATGTTTACCAACCAATGATTAGCATGATTAACCTGTTTTCGAATTATATTTTGCATTTACCCTAAAATCCTGATACCATATACATTTTCTGTATTTCCAGTTTTTAAAATCGAATTTGAATTGATTAATTAGCCCATTTGATTGATGTTAATCACTGTTTAAGTCTCTAAAATAGTTCTCCTACATGTTTCCTAACTGTGTGTCAATTTTGGGTGATTTTCATTGAGTATTGGTTTTGATTTGGGGACTTGAAGTTTTGAACTGAAAAACTGTTTGTAAATGATGAAGAATTAGTTTCCTTTCCTTTCCTTTCTCTGTCCAGAGCTGGACTGTACCCTTAGCACACTTCACACCCTCACACCCTCATGCTAACCTTCACACATTGACACACAGTCACCCACACACACACTATTTTATATTTCTATCACTGTGCACTCTAACACACACACACATTGCCTCCTCTTGACACATAGACACACACACATCCTACCTACACACACATATGTACACATGTTCACTGATTTCCAGTTTCCATTCACTGTTTTCCTGTACACTCTAACACTCACTTGTATACACACACACACACATTGCCTTCCCTCTCTCTATATACACATGAATGTATATATACTATATGTGTATATCTATATATGTAATGTATATATATAGTTAATGTATATATAATGTGTTATATATAATGTAGGTAATATGTCAACATGTATAAGGAATATATGTAGGTATGTACCATGTATACATCTACATATGTATTATGTATATTGAATGCCTATTTAGTAGGCCTATATACATAATGTATATATTTATATGTGATACATGTATATCTATATGTAATATTGATTGCCTAATGTATTATAGGTGTTTGGCATATAGCCAAGTGTGGTTTCCATGTGTAGGCCTAAATGCATGTAATATAGGTTGTGTGATATTGGGTTGGCTTTATGTTGTGATAAACTAGTATAGACTAGTATAGACTTGTATAGCCTTGGGTAGTCTTGATAGACTAGTATAGGCTAGATTGACCTAATTTAGACTTGTTAGACCTAGTTTGACCCTAGTTTGACTTCTAGGGTTGACCAGAGTTGACCAAGAGTTGACTTTGGCCTAGATTGACCTAGATTCATTTAGAATGCATTAAATTACATCTTGTTATCATTTTAGACTTGTTGTGACTTGTGTTGTTCTAAATAGGAGCCAGACACCTCTCATCGGACAGTGTATTTACTTTGGACATTCAGACACCAGGCGAGTACATTCTTTGATTATTTCATAACTTGTTAGAATTATATTCCTGCTTTAGATTACTTTACTTGATGCTCTCACGACATTATCATGGATTAGTACTATTTGGATCTCTTCATGCGATGTTATCCCCCTCGGGAGCATCGGGTACATTATGTCATGTGCGTTTCACTTTCATCATGTACTCCTGTGCTTTCACTATACATGTACACTCTTGTGAATCATGTACTCTCATGTTCACGGAGCCCTCATGTATACTATCATGTGCACCCTTTCATGGGCCTTCATGTGATATCATGTATACTAACATAACCTGCTTAGATCCTTGTGTATTGATTGGAGAACGGGGGAGTGCTAATAGTCATGTGAACAAATTCCATAGTAGTGTAGATCATATGAAACTCCTTAGTATAGATCATGTACTAATCTGTCCTGTTCACATGTGCTATCTTGTACACTACATCACTAGCCACTATTAGTTCTCTATATACAGTAGCTATTTACATACAGTTCTCTTCTTTTACATCATGTACTTCCTTTCAGTTTTATGTATCTTACTCTACTGCATGTTTATATTTTCTAACCTGCTATGATCTGTTGAGATGTATTGTGCTCGCTCATGTCCTGACTGGACCTGTTGAAAATATTACAGAGGACGAGGAGGAGGCCTGTGTGGATACCTTCTATGGGGCAGCCTTAGACGACACTTATGAGCTGTACTCCCAGGAGGACCCAACTCTAGCTGATGACTTTACCCCTACTGCCTAGACTAGCTTAGTTAGGCTTTATCTTACTTATGTTGTCTTGAGACTAGTTTAGTTAGGCTTTATTTCTGTCTTTGTGATCTGGCTTGTATATATTCTTTCATTCTCTGTAGTTGAGACTTGTATTCTGGATGTTTGCTGAGATGTTATCTTAGACACTTAGACTATTTTGATCATCTGTATTTCCTTTGAGTTCTATATCATATCGTGCTTCTCTTCCTTAGTTGTGATTGAGTTTACATTCTTCTATGTCACCCCCATTCGGGGAGTATAAAATGTTTAGCATTATATTGTTAGATGTTGTGACCTAGGTCAGCGTTCTACCGTCGACACTGCGACGTAGGCTGGACGTACCCACTTCTCGTGCCCTTACTCTAGGGTGCGGGTCGTGACACATTTTTAGTGGTGGCCCATGCATGTCTAGACTAGAAGTGTAGTGGTATTCGAACCAGAGTATCACCACAGCCTACAGTAGGATATAGGACATTAGTTTTCAGGGTACTCAATCACATTAGGAAAAACTCTTTTATTGCCATCTAAATCCTTATTGTCAACTGATTCTTTTGAATTTAACTGTCCGCCTTTGTTATATCGCTTCTTTTTCAGAAATTGATACTCTTGTTGTTCTGTCTTCAGGATGGTGGAGACACGGTCGCAGCGTGCCATTCATGGGGATGCTGTAGAGGGGACTGCTACCTCTCAGCCAGTTCAGCAGGGACAGGAGACTGCAGCTCCTGCCACCTCTGTTCGTATTGAGGCTTCAGCAGCAGGGGGTATGCCTCCAGCGGCTCGGAGGCAGGACCCAGTCATCTTAGAAGTATCTTTCCAGCAGCTGTCGCCTATAGGATACGTGGATACGGCACAGATGTTCGCCTACTTCCAGCAGTTTATGGACCGGCAGCAGGCCCGACAGGACAGGGAAATGGAGTTGGCCCTTACGACAGTCGCAGCTCGACCAGTGGTTCAGCAGCCGAGGACACCGGGGATAGAGTAGTTCCAGAAGATGAGCCACAGAGACTTCCTGGGGACGGAGGGGATTCTATATGCTGATGAGTGGATCGAGCATATAGTGGAGATCTTCCGCCTGGCCCGGATACCGACAGATCTCCAGATAGAAGCAACAGCTAGCCGGATACGAGATCTTGCTCGCACCTGGTATCAGTCCGACCCTAGGGTGGGGGTAGCTGGACAGACCTGGAAGGAGTTCAAGGGCTTCTTCAAGAAGAAGTTCTTTCCAGATTCAGTGCTCCGAGCCTTGGAGTCGCAGTTCGAGAGCTTAGTTCAGGGGAGCCTGTCAGTAGAGGAGTACACTGGGGAGTTCGGCCGCCTCGGCAGATTTGTAGAGGGCTTGAGCGAGACGGCGAAGGCCCAGAGGTTCCGGAAGGGTCTGGTCAAGGAAGTCAAGTCCTTGACCAAGGGCAACAAGGATGCCACTTTTGAGCAGATTTTGACGGGAGCCTTATTGGCTAAGGATGATCTTGAGTTTAGGCTCAAGAGGGGGCGAGACCCAGTTGGGGGCAGCAGCAGCGGAGGCCAGGCAAAGAGGCCTCACTTTCAGCACCAGCAGCCGAGGCAGCTCCAGCCGCAGCCGATCCAGCAGAGGCCAGTTCACCAGCAGCAGTTTCAGCATCAGGTACCCAGGCAGCAGACAGTCAGTTGTACATTCTGCAAGAAGCCAGGACATGGATGGCATGAGTACAGGAAGAGGCTCGGGAAGTACCTTCTTTGCGGAGCGGCAGATCACCAGCTGAGGGATTATGCTAGGTCTGGGGGACGAGTAGCTCAGGGAGGAGGAGCCAGGGCTCCAACAGGCCAGCAGAGGGGACCAGCCCTGTCGACGCAGCAGCAGAGATTTGTTCAGCATCAGCAGCAGGCCAGGGGAGGCCAGTAGGGGCGAGCTTTCGCCATGGCAGCTGAGGATACGGAGGCGGTAGGAGAGCTGATCGCAGGTTTGGTTCTTCTCAACTCCAGTCCAGCTTTTGCATTATTCGATTCCGGTGCTTCGCATAGCTTCATATCAGTATTATTTACGATTAGACACAGTATCATAGCTGAATCATTTCCTAGGACTTACAAGATCACGACCGGGGGTAGCATTATCCTCGTGAGTAATGTTTGTAAGGGTCGGAGTATTGTTTTGGGAGGGCGTGAGTTGGAGGTGAGCCTGCTCGTAATGCCATTGTCGAACTACGACATAGTACTCGGTATGGATTGGTTGAGCAGGCACCACGCCAGCATTGATTGCAGAGGGGGTAGAGTTCTCTTCAGAGTACCGGGGGAGCCAGAGTTCGAGTACTCCAGACGTCAGGCGGAGCAGAGCAGCGGAGTTTTCTGCGGAGTCTCGGTTGAGGAGCAGACGATTCCATACCCCTTGATAGCAGAGTATATGGATGTTTTTCCAGAGGAGTTGCCTGGATTGCCACCAGACAGAGACATTGAGTTCTCGATAGACTTGGTTCCAGGAGCGGAGCCCATCTCTCAGTACGTCTATCGGGTGAACAACAGTGAGTTGGTGGAGCTAAAGAAGCAGGTGGATGAGCTGCAGGACAAGGGCTTCATCCGTTCGAGTTTGTCGCCATGGGATGGGGTGCACCAGTATTGTTTTTACCGAAGAAAGATGGGTCAGTACAGATGTGTATTGACTACAGGGCACTCAACAACCTCACGATCAAGAACAGATACCCACTGCCGCGGATCGACAATCTTTTTGACCAGTTGAGCGGAGCTCAGGTATTTTCCAAGATTGATCTGAGGTCAGGATATTACCAGGTGAAGGTGAAGAGGGAGGATATTCCTAAGACCGCTTTCAGGATGCGGTACGGGCAGTTTGAGTTTTTGGTTATGCCGTTTGGGCTAACCAATGCACCAGCAGTGTTTATGAACCTCATGAACAAGGTGTTCCACCAGTACCTGGATCAGTTTGTGGTGGTGTTCATTGACGACATCTTGGTGTATTCCAAGACTGAGGAGGAGCACGAGGAGCATTTGAGGATAGTGCTGGAGACTCTCAAGAAGGAGCAGCTTTATGGGAAGCTCTCCAAGTGTGAGTTCTTCTTGGACCGGGTTGACTTTTTGGGGCATGTGGTGACTGGAGATAGGATCTCAGTTGACCCCAAGAAGATCGTAGCAGTTGAAGCATGGGCAGCGCCGACTTCAGTTACAGAGATCCGTAGTTTCTTGGGGCTGACAGGATATTATAGGAGATTTGTGCAGGATTTCTCTCGGGTTGCAGAGCCGTTGACTCGGTTGACCCGGAAGGATGCTGAGTATGTTTGTTCAGAGGAGTGTCAGGCAGCTTTTGATGAGTTGAAGAAGTGGCTTACGACAGCTCCGATTCTGATATTGCCTTCAGGATCAGGGGGATTTACTATTTATAGTGACACTTCAGGGAAGGGGCTGGGTTGTGTCTTACAGCAGCACGGAAAGGTGATTGCCTATGCTTCCAGGCAGTTACGTCCCCATGAGAAGAACTACCCTACCTATGACTTGGAGCTGGCAGCGGTGATGTTTGCTCTGAAGTTGTGGAAGCACTATCTGTATGGGGAGCGGGTAGAGATTTTTACAGATCATAAGAGCTTAAAGTATGTGTTCACTCAGAAGGAGCTGAACATGAGGCAGCACAGATGGCTAGAGTTGATGAAGGACTTTGACATCCTACTTCAGTATCACCCAGGGAAGGCCAACGTGGTTGCTGATGCCTTGAGTAGGTATCCGACAGCCATGTGTTTGACCATAGACCGTCACTTGCTTGCTGATTTGGAGAGCCTGGGGATTGAAGTGATCGTGCCCGGAGTACAGATATGGATGTGGGGCATGCAGATTCAGTCGGACTTGATGGAGAGGATCAAGGCGATACAGTTTGAGGACGTTGCTCTGCGGTGTCTCCGAGAGCAGGTTCGAGTAGGATTGCTGGATGGCGAGTTTTCTCTTACAAAGGATGATGCCTTGAGGCACGGTTCCAGATTATGTGTGCCCAGCGGAGATCTCAGGGAGCAGGTTTTGCAGGAGGCCCACAGATCTCAGTACTCTATACACCCTGGTACCAACAAGATGTACCGAGATCTGAGGAAGCATGTTTGATGGTACGGGATGAAGCGGGAGGTAGCTCGCTTCGTAGCTAGGTGCTTGGTCTGTCAACAGGTCAAGGCAGAGAGGCAGAGGCCCGGTGGATTGTTGCAGCCATTGCCCAGTCCAGAGTGGAAGTGGGAGCATATCACTATGGATTTCGTATCTGGATTGCCGCGTACACCAGGAGGGAAAGACACAATTTGGGTCATCGTTGACAGGTTGACCAAATCGGCCCACTTCTTGCCATTCAAGGTGGGTACGTCTACTGAGAGGCTTCCGAAGATGTATATGCGACAGATAGTCAGGATTCATGGGGTTCCGATCAGCATCATCTCGGATCAGGATAGTCGTTTACTTCCCATTTCTGGAGGAGTCTGCAGACCAGCTTGGGCACTCAGCTCAAGTTTAGTACTGCATACCACCCCCAGACGGACGGACAGTCAGAGAGGACAATTCAGACGCTTAAGGATATGCTGCTGATGTGCGTCCTAGACTTTGGAGGTTCCTGGGAGGATCATCTACATTTGGTAGAATTTGCTTACAACAACAGTTTCTAGGCCAGCATTGAGATGTCACCTTTCGAGGCTCTGTACGGGCGTAGGTGTCGTACACCCTTATCTTGGGATGATGTTGGTGAGCGAGCTTTACTGGGACCAGAGATGGTTGTTGACGCAGTCGAAAAGGTGAAGCTCATCAGGGACAGACTTTGTGTGATGCAGGACAGACATCGGCACTGGGCCGATAGCCACCGGAGGCCGTTGGAGTTTGAGGTACATATTAGAGTAGGATTAGATTTAGGTTTGTTTGTGTTTTATTGATCATGTTTGTTTATCATAATTAAATTGAGACCTTGCTTATGATTAGGTTGGAGACCAGGTTTTCTTGAGGATATCTCTGACTCGTGGTACGATACATTTTGGTGGAGACGGGAAGCTTAGCCCGCGCTTCATCGGCCCTTTCGTTATCAGCGGAAGAGTCGGTGACGTGGCATACAGGCTAGACTTGCCACCTGCACTAGTGGGGTCTACAACGTATTTCACGTATCACAGTTTAGACGGTACGTGGCTGACCCTAGCCATGTGCTCGATCATTCGGAGATTGAGGTTGGGCCTTCTCTCAGCTATCCAGAGCAGCCAGTGGAGATACTGGATCGACGGAAGAAGGTTCCGAGGAACCAGGTGATACCCTTGGTACGCGTCGCATGGAGGCATCATTCTCCAGAAGAGTCTACCTGGGAGCGGGAGGATGAGATGCGCGAGCGTTACCCATAACTTTTTGGTCCGTGAGGTATACTTTCTATCCTTCTCATCAGTTGTATTTCGTCTTTCAATTTCGAGGACGAAATTCTTTTAAGGAGGGTAGATTTATCACTACCACATTTCTAGTTTGAGGGTATTTTTGTCATTTTTAAGATTATTTGAATTTATTATAATTTATTTGAATTTATGGGAATTTTTAGGATTTATTTTAGAATTATTTGAATGATGGTTGACTAGGTTGACTTTGACTAGCATTGACTTTGGTAGACTAACCTAGAAGCTAATCCTAGTTGTGTTTGGACTTGGTTAGGTCATGTAACCCTAGTTAGACTAGAGTTAACCCATGGTTAGTCATTAGACTCAAGTTAACCATAGAATAGATAAGTCATGAGTCATGACTTGTGATTTTGAACCATTGATTTTAACTAAGCCCAAAGCCCATTAGCTATTGCCAAACCCTAACCCTAACTTAGTGTGGCCGGCCAACCCGCCTAGGGAATCCCACTGTGAGCACCCTGAATTTTGGGTTGATTTTTTTTATTTCTATTTATTTTCTGATTGATTTTAATTTCAATAAATAATTTATTCTGTTATTTTTTCCTAAGTGTACTTTTTCGTGCCATTGATATTTGGAGTATCAGGAATGTTCAACTCTGGAAATTTTCTTCACGAGTTTTGGAGTGGACATGATTACCTTCATGACGGTATATAGTGTCCCATCCAAACTTGTTCCCTTGTGCTCTTTTGCTTCGCTGAACTTCGGGTTAAATTAGACCAGTTGATTATTAATTATTTTCCCACTCTTTTCCTTGGTCATTTTTAGCACGTTACCGTGACTTTTAATTTGGGAGCGCAAGACCAGTCAGTTTCTTGAAACCAACTCCTCATTGATGATCTACTCGAGACGTTCGTCACCCATGACCTTTGTGTCCCACTCAGACACGTCATTTTGAGCTCTATTTGATTCGCACAACTTTCCCGACACGTGACCCGATTTTATTTCACTCCACGGCGTCACATTCATCTTCCAACTTGAATTGTGGGTCCCCTGTCGACCAAAACCTGTCTGCCCCAATTATGGACATGGCCCACATTGAGCCTACTACCCGTCCGCCACTTGTATCCTATTTATTGGAATCCCCATGTGCTACTTATTTGCTCATGATCATTATCGCCTAATTTTAATTCGATTATTGCATCATGTCCGGTTTTGGACCCAATCCGGCTCCACCGAGTCCAGTACAGCTCCATGTTATTCTCCATCATGACACCCTCGTATTATCTTGCCTAAAAATATCAGGTACTCCCCTACATATTTTTCTATATTTATTGGGAATTTCTAATTATTTAATTCCCATAGAATTGGCCATTTTCTCCTAATTTAATCCTAGCCTTTGATTTCCCTCTTTAAAATCATCACCATTCAATTTCTCCCCAACCCTTTAGCAGCATGTGTGCCGGCTCTAATTTCTAGGAGAGCTCTTTCTCTCTCTCTTTCTCTCACATTATTACAATCATCTCTCTTTCTCTCTCTTCCTATTATTCCTACAACAGCAACAACAACCCACTCCCACCATGCAACACTCCAACTCCACCTTCACCCGACCTTACTTCGGCCACCCTGGCCCAGCCATCGCCGTCGGCCACCCTCCAGGCCGCCGCACCCACAGCCTCCTCCTTCTTCCTCCTCCTCTCAACGCCACCATCATCTCCTCCACCTATCACTCGAACCACCACCGGCCACTATTCATTTTCGCCATCACCACCACCCCGCATTTACCGTACAAGCTGCCACCACCTCGCCGTGGGCCCGCCGCCCCGCTGCTCGCCGTGGTCGACCGTCGTGCCGCCACGAGCAGCGCGCAGCAGCGGCTGCTGCACCACGCATGCAGGCGCGCGTACGCGATCGCGCGTGGGCCGCCGTCGTGTGCCGCCGCGCCGCCGCGTGGGCCGTCGTGGCCCCTGGCCGTGCACCCCCTCTCTCCGACGAGCCTTCCCCTGACGGCCACCGTCCTCCGGGACACGCCGTCGAGGCGATTTGTGCGTTTTGAACGACGTCCCGTCGTGACGCGCGCGGGATCGAGTTCATTTTGACGCTCCGTCGCAGCGACTTCGTGCGCATTTTCCCGGATATCCGACTGTTGGATCGGCGATTTCTTCGCTCCGCGCAATCTCGGTATATCCACCTTCATCCCTGTCCATTTTTGTCCGTTAATTTTATCGTTTGATACATCAAAACCGGCCACCAAGTTGACCGTTTAAATTGTATTAAATTTGGACAGTTTCGTGGGGCCAACTTCGTCAGCTTGTATCTCCTCCACCGTAGCTCCGTTTGGCGTGCTACCAGTTCTGGTGCGAAGCTGGTATAACCCTCTTGCTACCCCTCCAGTTTCGTTTCATTGTGAGCTTGTTTGATTGGTTGAATTCGACGCCAAAGTTGGTCGTCCGAATTCGTAATTTTCAACTTGTAAAATTCTATTTTTGAACACGGGACTCCAGATTTTATTTCTGACACCACCAGTAGACTTGTGGCGTCGTTCTGGCATGTTTTCATAGAAAATTTGTTAGATTTGGAGAACGTGGGCCCTGGCACGTTTTTCGATGCAAAGTGGGTCCTACATTCTGGGTCAACGGGACTTTTTGACGCCGGCTCATCGGAATCCAATTTTGAATATACCGTTGAGTTCGTATCGTCATTCTGGACTCGTTGACATATAATTTACTAGGTTTTGGTGGACATTGGGTCCGGCACGCATTTCGGTGCAAGTCGGATACCAATATCCGGATCAACGGGTCATTTTGAGATTGGCTCATCGGAATCCAATTCCGGAGATACCGTTGAGTTCGTATCATCATTCTGGACTCGTTGATAGGTAGTTTGCTGAGTTTTGAGAACTTTGGCTCCGGTACGCATTTCTGTGCAAACCGAAATTTCAAGTTCTGGTCAACGGGCCAAAATGAGATTGGGTCAACGAAATCCAATTCTGGAGATACCGTTGGGTTCGTATCGACATTCTGGTTGCATGGACATATAATTTGTTATATTTTATAGACTTGTTTTATTGCACGTTTTTCGGTGCAAAACGGCTCCAACACGGATACCGTTTTGACCCAAAATTACCTTTTTGCCCTTGTGTCCAAATTGGACCATTGGGTAGGCTATCCTAGCTAATTTGACCATTCTGGACACGTTGGCGATGTTCATTTCATCGTCTGACAATATTTGTTGATAATTTCTCTGAGTTTAACCTTTTTTATAATTAATTCATATAATGTTCGTATTTCGGGATTAGTACAACGAAACTGAGATCAGCCAATTCCAGTGATCTCACATCGCTGAAATTGACAAGTTGGACACGTGGATCACTATAATAAGATTATCAACCTTACCGATAATCTTCTTATCTCGATTTGCGTGTCGTAAGTTTCGACGTACAAATAACGAAGTACACTTTATATTAGACTAGAATTGATCCTGTTTGACCAGAGTTGACCAGTTGACCCAAAGTCAACTGTAAGTCAACACTTGACCTAGTTTGACTAGATTATTGACCGGAGTCGACCTAGAGTTGTTTTGACTTAGAAGAACCTAGAATAATGTAGATTGATTATAGAGATTCATTATTACAACTTGAACACCTTGTAACCTGTGTTGCTTTAAATAGGACTCTGTGGCTTCAGTGGGACCCTCCTATACTTATCAGCTGTTCAGGTTATCGAGGCGAGTACATTCTCTGATCATTTCATATCCTGCTTAGAATTATTTCCTGCAGTAGATTACTTTACTTGTACTGTCACGTTGGTCACACGGATTGGTACTATATAGATCCCTTCTTGAGATGTTATCCTTAGGGAGCATCGGGTACTATATGTTCTGTACGTTTCACTTATATGACGTATCATATGCTTCATTGGTTCTTTGATCACTTACGACATATACTCTTATGATCGTAGAGTCTTCCTAGAATTCTTATCCCATTTATGGGACTACTATGTATCACCTTCCGGGTCTATTACCTTCGGGGTCTATTACCTTCGGGGTCTATCACCTTCGGGGTCTTATCACCTTCGGGATCTATCACCTTTGGGGTCTGTTACATAGCATCATAACATAACCTGGCTGGATCCTTGTGTATTGATTGGGGGTACGGGGGAGTAGAAATGGACATGTAAATAATACCCAAGTAGTATCTTATCAGAATCTCTTCCATAGTGTCTTATCAGAATCTCCTATGCCATTTACATGTCTATATTGTACTCTGACTCACTAGCCACATGTTAGTTCTTTATTTATAGTAGATATTTCTATTACAGCTCTCTCTCTGTTTACATACAGCATTTCTTTCAGTACCTGTATCTTACTTTACTGCATGATTATATTTTCTATGAACTGTTGAGATGTAATGTGCTCGCTCCTGTCCTGACTGGACCTGTTGATAAATTTTACAGATGGCCTGGGATTGCCTGCTAGCCTAGAGGAGACACAGTAGGGGTTATTTAGGTAGTTATTTCATTTTGTCTGGAGTTGTATTTACATTGTGGATTACTGTATCTGTATTTGAGTTTTGAGATGTATTTTTGGGTTTATGTATCTTAGACACTTAGACTTCTATCTCTTGTATCTCTTTTGGATTTCATGTTTTATCTATCCTTATCATGCTCTACCTTAGATGTGATTGAGTCTGTATCTGCTATGTCACCCCCATTCGGGGAGTATAAATTGTTTAGTCTTATACTGTTAGATGCATTGAGACCTAGGACAGCGTTCTACCGTCGATACTGCGGCTTAGGCTGGGCGTTGTTACGTTCTCGTGCCCTAACTCTAGGGCGCGGGTCGTGACACGTTTTTAGTGGTGGCCCATGCAGGTCGAGACTAAAAGTGTAGTGGTATTCGAACTTGAGTACCACTACAGCCTGCACTAGGAATATGATATATTTTGAAGATACTCAATCACAGTTAGGAACCCTTGAGAGATTCCTGGGACGACCCTGGAGAATCTTATTTAACTTCGATTTGAAAACTCTCTTTTTCCTTTGATTTGATTCATTTTTACATTTGTTGTTAAATTTGATTTTAATGGATTATTGTTGAATTTGAGTTTGTATTTATTAATTTTGATGGATGATTGTCGAATTTTGAATTTTGATGATAGCTGTTGCATTCGAGTTTGTATTTTGAAGGATTTTGTTCATTTTTGAATTTTGATGTTCGTTAATAAATTTGATTTGATTTTTGAGTATTCATTATTGATTAATTTAATTTTTGGCAAGATGAAATTATATGGGCTAGGTCATCTATGTTATGGAATCTAGTCTTCTATAGTCACATTAGCCAGCATGGTGAGGACATATAGTCTGACTCTGGATATATTTCTCGGGTGTGGGAATTTAAGGTTTTCGCAGCCAAGCTAGCGGCACCGCGAAAATGTTAAATACCACGATTCTAGAGATATTTGCATAAGTCAAGGGCTCTGTGATTATCGTAGCCTTGCTTACTAGTATGACGAGGATTTAGAGTACCATGATTTTGGATAGACGCATATGATTATCAGATTGTACTTAAAATATTTTGAACATGTTTTCTCTACTTTTGTTTCAGTCATTCAAAAAAAAAAGAGAAAAGAATTATTATTTGTTTGTTTGTCTAGTTTTCTATTATTTAACTCAGGAGTAAGTTTAGTTGGTTTTATAAACCTTGTGTAATTTCTTGCTATGAGTTTTTCATAATACAATGAATCGATGATTTTGTTAGACTTTATCTTGAATTTGATATTTTAACTCTGGATTTCAAAATGGTTCCTTCTTTAAACAGATAAGCAAAACAGATTTTATCGTTATTCTTTCTTGCTATTTTTCTTGTATTAGATAATAATAAAGCTGTCTTGATTACGTCAATCACCTGCTTGCAATCTTGGTAGGGATCTAAATGTTAGTCTTAATGTAGAATTAATTTTTTTTGGGACATGAGAATATATGAGTATATTTATATAACAGACACTTTGCCTAACACGTATGTATGCTACACTTGATTTTTCGCCTATCTGAATACCTATTAATATGATGTTGATGTTAAATTTTCATCACCAATAATTCTGGTTCTCTGTTTTTCCATGTTTAAATTCGTAATTTAAATATAAATTTCATGTTATTAGTTTTGTCTACATAACTGCACATGCATGATATCTACAAGGTTTCAATTTTTAGAGAAATTGGTTAAGTTATGTTAAATTGTCCAATCTGAGACTGCATGCATATTAACCCTTAATGTTGAATTCCAAACGTTAGTTCAAATTGCTGTTCTATTTTTATGAAATATTTAGAGCTGTGTACATTGTTGTAAGTAGGAATATAAATTTAGGTTTCATATTCTCACATGTTAGTTTGTGATAAACATTGAGTTGGTTTTTAATGTTCAAATCTCTCCAAAATCTTGAAAACTAGTTACATGTTAACATTTTTACATTGATTTCCATGTTTAGTTCAAATTCAGATTTAACATGTAATATTGAACTGTATGCGTAGATAAATATGTGGATAGTATGTTAGGGTTTTATTTCCATCATGTTAGGTTGTGTTAGGAGCATTAAGTTGGTTGTGATGTTCAAGCCCTAGATTCTGAAATTGTACTATGTTAATATTACACTTGTTAAAATGTTAGCTCATTTTAGATTTGTATGTAAATGCTGAACTAAAACCTGGTTTAACTTTTAATACTAAGCTATAACCATGTACAAGGACACACACACACACCCTAATTTAGTATACACTGTCATGTAACCAAACCCTTCCCCTCTATGTTATGATTGTATATCTAGATAGATATATATAGCTTAGGCATACATGTTATAATATATATAAATACATAACTAAGTCTCTACCTTTTTATATATATATGGTTAGCTATGCATGTCATGATTAAATAAGTTGCGTATTATAGATTGTTTAACCAATATGCCATGATTAGTGTAACTTGATAGCTGTTGTTTTGGAACCCAAATCCTCGTATACACCTTCATGTATGTTCACGTACACACACGCCTACTATCTAACCATATGAACATGTTCCCATACACATAATGTTAGTTTTCCTCTCTAACGCTCTCTATATATATTGTGATTGGATTTCAATGCAAGTAATTTGCAATTCCTTAGTTTTTGAATTTGATTTTTTTTCCGTACCCCTTTTTGATGATTGGTAGTTACCTTTCTTAATTTTCTGATAAGTACCAGTTTTCACATAGGATGGTAGACTGTCTTACAGTTTTGATGATTGTTATTTCTGTATCTTTTCTAAGTTTAGCACTCTGGATTGCTTGTGTGTTTTGATACCCGATGACCGCCTTGGTTAGTATGACTAGTATACCTAGATGAGACTTTCACTATCACCGTATGCCATAACCCTGAACGTTGTCCTTTTTGATGGTATGTTTTATTTAAGTTCTGGGACTTTTATTGTGGGGGTTTGACCTAGAGGGAGTATGGACATTTTAATTTCGAGGACAAAATTTTTTATAAGGTGGGTAGGATGTGAGCACCCTGAATTTCGGGTTGATTTTTTTTATTTTTATTTATTTTCTGATTGATTTTAATTTCAATAAATAATTTATTCTGTTATTTTTTCCTAAGTGTACTTTTCCGTGCCATTGATATTTGGAGTATCAGGAATGTTCAACTCTGGAAATCTTCTTCACGAGTTTTGGAGTGGACCTGATTACCTTCAAGACGGTATATAGTGTCCCATCCAAACTTGTTCACTTGTGCTCTTTTGCTTCGCTGAACTTCGGGTCAAATTAGACTAGTTAATTATTAATTATTTTCCCACTCTTTTCCTTGGTCATTTTCAGCACGTTACCCTGACTTTTAATTTGGGAGCGCAAGACCAGTCAGTTTCTTGAAACCAACTCCTCATTGATGATCTACTCGAGACGCTCGTCACCCATGACCTTCGTGTCCCACTCAGACACGTCATTTTGAGCTCCATTTGATTCGTACAACTTTCCCGACACGTGACCCGATTTTATTTCACTCCACGGCGTCACATTCATCTTCCAACTTGAATTGTGGGTCCCCTGTCGACCAAAACATGTCCGCCCCAATTATGGACATGGCCCACATTGAGCCTACTACCCGTCCGCCACTTGTGTCCCATTTATTAGAATCTCCATGTGCTACTTATTTGCTCATGATCATTATCGCCTAATTTTAATTCGATTATTGTATCATGTCCGGTTTTGGACCCAATCCGGCTCCACCGAGTCCAGCACAGCTCCATGTTATTCTACATCATGATACCCTCGTATTTTCTTGGCCAAGGTACTCCCCTATATATTTTTCTATATTTATTGGAAATTTCTAATTATTTAATTCCCATAGAATTGGCCATTTTCTCCTAATTTAATCATAGCCTTTGATTTCCCTCTTTAAAATCATCACCATTCAATTTCTCCCCAACCCCTTAGCAGCATGTGTGCCTGCCCTAATTTCTAGGAGAGCTCTTTCTCTCTCTCTCCCTCTCACATTATTACAATCATCTCTCTTTCTCTCTCTTCCTATTATTCCTACAACAGCAACAACAACCCACTCCCACCATGCAACACTCCAACTCCACCTTCACCCGACCTTACTCCGGCCACCCTGGCCCAGCCATCACCGTCGGCCACCCTCCAGGCCGCCGCACCCACAGCCTCCTCCTTCTTCCTCCTCCCCTCAACGCCACCATCATCTCCTCCACCTATCACTCGAACCACCACCGGCCACCATTCATTTCCGCCATCACCACCATCCCGCGTTCACCGCGCGAGCCGCCACCACCTCGCCGTGGGCCCGCCGCCCCACTGCTCGCCGTGGTCGGCCGTCGTGCCGCCACGAGCAGCGCGCAGCAACGGCTGCTGCACCACGCATGCAGGCGCACGCACGCGAGCGCGCGTGGGCCACCATCGTGCGCCGCCGTGCCGCCGCGTGGGCTGCCGTGGCCCCTGGCCGTGCACCCCCTCTCTTCGGCGAGCCTTCCCCTGACGGCTACCGTCCTCCGGGGTGCGCCGTCGAGGCGATTTGTGCGTTTTGAACGACGTCCGGTCGTGACGCGCACGGGATCGAGTTCGTTTTAACGCTCCGTCGCAGCGACTTCGTGCACGTTTTTCCGGAGATCCGACCATTGGATCGGCGATTTCTTTGCTCCGTCGCAATCTCGGTATATCCACCTTCATCCCTGTCAATTTTTGTCCGTTAATTTTATCGTTTGATACATCAAAACCGGCCACCAAGTTAACCGTTTAAATTGTATTAAATTTGGACAGTTTCGCGGGGCCAACTTCGTTAGCTTGTATCTCCTCCACCGTAGCTCCGTTTAGCGTGCTACCAGTTCTAATACGAAGCTGGTATAACCCTCTTGCTACCCCTCCAGTTTTGTTTCATTGTGAGCTTGTTTGATTGGTTGAATTCGACGCCAAAGTTGGTCGTCCGAATTCATAATTTTCAACTTGTAAAATTCCATTTTTGAACACGGGACTCCAGATTTCATTTCTGACACCACCAGTAGACTTGTGGCATCGTTCTGGCATGTTTTCATATAAAATTTGTTAGATTTGGAGAACGTGGGTCCTGGCACGTTTTTCGGTGTAAAGTGGGTCCAACATTCTGGGTCAACTGTAGGATGTAGAGGTTCAGACGGTGTATGTATGAAGTCTGCATGAAGTTGGCATGCATAGCACTTCTTAGCATATTCCACTGCGTCGGCGGCCATGGTTGGCCAGTAGTAGCCCATACGTCGCAGTCGATCTTGCAACTTAGGACCTGGTTGGTGAGCTCCGCAAGTTCCATCATGAGCTTCTCGAAGAGCTTCGGCCGCTTCTTCGTTAGACAGGCATCGAAGGAGAAGCCCGTCGAAGGAGCGTCGGTACAGCGTTTTAGTGGCTGTATCGTAGTAGAATCGAAGAGAGCGTCTCCTGACTGAGACGGCTTCCTTCGGGTCTTCCGGAAGGATTTCGTAGACGGCGAAGTCGATGAACGGGAATCTCCAGTCTCGGACATTAACATCGGTGTTTGTCGGCACGGCGTGAGCCATTTGCAAACATAGGTTATTTCTGGGACAAATCAAGTCTCGGCCAGTTACCGTGACATAGTGTTGAGTCCCAAGGGGCACGGCCAATGAGGCTGCGAGGCCAGCCAGAGCGTCAGCCTCCAAGTTTTGTAGACGGGGTACATGTTCGATGAAGAATCCAGTGAAGGTTGAAATGATGTTCAATGCAACTTCATGGTAAGGGATCAAATCTTCATGGCGAACCTCGTATTGCCCCCGAATCTGGTTTACGACGAGTTTCAAGTCGCCGTAGGCTTCCAGATGATCCACCCCCAGCTGTTGTGCTAGCTGGAGTCCCATGACGAGTGCGTTGTACTCAGCAACATTGTTGGAGTACGGCTTCGAAAGAGAGTATGCGCGCTGGATGACCAGCTGATCGGGGGAGACCAAGACTACCCCCACTCCTGCGATGATTTGGCCGTTGGGGCCCGTTCTTGAAGCGCCATCGAAGAACATCCGCCAAACGGGGCTTCCTTCAGTGACGTTTGATTCTTGGACTTCATCCGGGATGCCTTCATAGAGTTTTGCAGATTCTGGGATGGGGTATGCAGCTAAAAAGTCAGCCAGAGCCTGACCCTTGACCGCCTTCTGCGGGACAAATACCATGTTGTATGGCGTTAGTAGGATCGCCCATGTAGCCAGCCGGGAGATTAATGACCCTGGCTTCGTTATGAGAACTCTGAGTGGATTGACTCGGAAGATGACGTGAATTGTCTGGCCCGAGACGTAATGACGAGTCTTCTGAATGGCAAACACCAAAGCCAAGCACTCCTTTTCAAAGGAGTTGTACCGGTGTTCGGCCCCGATGAGTGTTCGACTGAGGTAGTAGATTGCTTGCTCGTAGCCTGCATCGCTGTTTTGAGCCAGTAAAGCGACGAGGGAATGATCCATGGCACAGACGTAGAGGAGGAATGGTTTTCCGGCGACAGGTGCCACTAGGACTGGCGGGCTTGTCAAGTAAGCCTTGACGTCGTCGAAAGCCTTTTGGCACTCCTCTGTCCAGACGTAAGAGACTCCCTTCTTCATGAGCTGAGTAAAGGGTTGACATTTACCAGAGAGGTTTGCTATGAACCTCCGGATGTATGCCAGACGTCCCTGTAAGCCCCGAAGTTCTCGAAGGTTCTTCGGAGGGTCCATGTTGAGGATGGCTCTAGTCTTCTCGGGATCGACATGAATGCCTTTTGCCGTGATGACAAAGCCCAAGAATTTGCCGCTAGAAACCCCCAGGAAGGATTTAGCGGGGTTCATTTTGAGTTGATGTGCCCGCATGAGATCAAAGACCGTCCTCAGGTCCTGTAGGTGATCTCTTTTGAGGTGGCTCTTGACTGCGATGTCGTCAACATAACACTCAACTGTCTTGCGAAGATGTTGACGGAAGATGGTACTCATCGCCCGTTGGTATGTTGTACCGGCATTCTTCAAGCCGAAGGGCATTACTGTGTAGCAGAAAATACCTTTCGGAGTCCTGAATGACGTGTGTTTTGCGTCATCGGGGAACATCTTGATTTGATTGTAGCCTGAATACCCGTCCATGAAGGACATGCGTTCAAAGCCACATGTGTTGTCGATCATTACATCGGTGATTGGGAGCGGGAATTCATCCTTCGGGCAAGCAGAGTTGAGATCCCTGAAGTCGATACAGACTCGTATCTTCCCGTTCTTCTTGGTGACAGGGACGACGTTGGCTACCCAGTCCGGGTGTTGTTCCTCACGGATGAAGCCACTGGTCAAGAGCTTGTCCACCTCCTGATCGATGGCATTCATGATGTCCGGGCGGAAGCGTCGCTGTTGTTGTTTGATAGGTTTGGCATCTGGTAAGATGTTCAACCTATGCATCGCGATCTGTGGATCGAGACCCGGCATGTCTTCGTAGCTCCAGGCGAAGACGTCAATATACTCTTTAGCCAGTTGGACTAAAGATTCTCGGTCTTCTCCTTCCAAGATTTTGCTGATAAAGATGGGTTTAGAAGAAGACCCATCCCCGAGGTCGATCTGCTCGACTTCGTCTTCGGTGGGAGGTTCTCGTAACTCAAAACGAGACTCCCATTGTTCTCCTAGGCGTTGAGCCCAGGGTTCCTCTTCGAAGGGTTCCGGCGGTTGGTCTTCGCCTTCATCTTTCTGAGGTTGCGCCGATGTCATGTTAGCTGACAGTACTTTCCTGAAGACTGATCCGATACTGGTATCGGAATCCCA
Organism: Iris pallida; assembly: GCA_029216955.1. Classification (NCBI taxonomy): domain Eukaryota; kingdom Viridiplantae; phylum Streptophyta; class Magnoliopsida; order Asparagales; family Iridaceae; genus Iris; species Iris pallida. The sequence continues at coordinate 2,212,889 of JANAVB010019199.1, forward strand.
CGTCGATGCTTCAGACGAGTGGGAATGTTCTATGTCTTCTGCGTCTGAACTCTCTGGAGTTGATGGCGGCGTGACATAGCCTAACCCCCGTCGAGTCCGATTATAGTAATCCTGTGGCTTTCTATTGGGCATCGAAAGCCGGACAGGGAGATGCCGACCCTTGCCGTAGTTTAGGCCTTTATTGCTTTTCAGGTCGTAGCCCATCTTTTGAATGATGCGCTTTGCCGTATCCGTGTACCGATAGACTTGTACTCTGCCGGTATCAGGTTCGGGCTCGATTGACGGGAGGTCCTGATGACGCTCGACTCTGCCCGAGATGATGGTGCCTTCGTCTCGGCTTCGTGGAGGGATTATGAAGACTCCTTGAGACGGGGCCACTCGATTATGGTGGACGGTCGTTATTTGTGTTTGCAACGACCGTAGAGCGTTATCTAATGTATACATGGCATTCCAGTGTGGAAGACAAGAATAATTGATAGACACTCTGTTATTGATAAAGTACGAGATTTTATCCCGTGGGATTACATTGTCTAAGGTGGGTGCGTCTACATCAGCAGAGATATATTCGCCAAGCTCCTCATCTGTGAGCACTGGGGCCGGATCAGGAGAGTCCTCCACCGCTCTGACTTTGGGGTCTGAGAGGGTTATGTGAGCCCTCTCCGACATCTTGGATGACTGCGGCGGCTTGCCTTTAAGACGCACCTTGAGAGGTGCCTCGGTTGCGCCTCCGATGAGTGGCGCCTTCCCTTGTAATTTTACCACCAGGGGAGCCGCTGTTTGAGGTGGCTTTCCCTTGAGGCGTATCTTCAGGGGAGCTTCGTGAGTCGGTGCTTTCCATGATAGCTTGATGCTCATGGGAGGCGCCTTCTGGGGAGGCTTGCCCTTTAATCGGATTTTCAAGGGGGCGTCGGGAGTCATTTCGGGCTCCAAGTCCGGCTCTGTTGCCGTCTCTGCTTCATCATCAGCGTCGTTGGCTTCCTCCTCGTCAAGTGGCTTGTACAAGTCGGAATCGGTGAAGTAGGCCTCAATCCCTTTGAAGGGATCGATATCTGCAAACTCCGTCCGGATGACGCCGTTGGTGGATACATATTTCATGCATTGGTGGAGCGTGGAGGGCACCACCATGTACTCATGTAACCATGGTTGTCCGAGTAAGATGTTGTAGTTGACCTCGACATCCACCACATAACAAGTCACCTCAGTTTTGAGGCTGCCGATGTGACACTTCAGCCGGATCTTGCCCAGTGGCTCGCTCTTGCTAGCGTTGAAGCCACTGATGGTCGTATTGGAGGGCGCCAGCCGGTACATTGGGATCCCCAGCTTTGATAGCAGTGCCTTTGGAATGATGCTTAGGGAAGACCCCGGATCGATCTGAATCCTGCTCACCTTTACCGAACCGATGTACCCTGTGTAATACAACGGTCGGTTATGTCGGTGATGCTTGAGCAGCATGTCCTGTTGGGTAAAAGTTATGTTTGGGATAACTTTATCCGCACAATGACAGTGTGCACAAGTAGTTGGGAGGTCTTCAGGCTGCTTGATTTGACTGAGAAAGGATTCGGCATCCTTCAGAGCTTCGCAGAGAGCTTCTCGGGAGTCCTTGGAGAGACGCAGGAGCTCGAACAAAGACAAGCGTACAGGAGTACTGGACAGTTGTGCCAGAATGTCAAAATTGTGGGGCTTGGCGAGCCCCGAAGCATTTTCTTTCCGCAGAGGTCTGTCGAAACGGGCCTCCACTTGCTTTTGTTTATTGGCTGCTGAGGGCTTGGATGGACCATCCTCAGGGATGGTGCCAGGAGGCACCACTTCGGCGGCAGCTTCACCGGGCTGGGAGTTCTGTTGTGCACGCGTCTGCACAGGAAGCGCCTCTTCCGTTGAAGAAGAGACCGTGCGGCAAGACTTGATCTTCCTGCCTTTTGCTTTGGAGGTAGGGCGTACCTCCGGTTGAGTTACCTCGGAGACGAGGTCGGGGTGGACCCAGAGGACCTCTCCTTGAGATGTGGTGAGTGGGACAAGTCCACTCACATTGTCATGGGTGGGTGGCAAGTTCACCACCTCCATTGTCGCCTTAGGGATGGGGACGACGCCATCTTGTGTGGTAGTCGGCGGCAAGGTGCCGAACTGAAGTGACACCACATTAGCTGACACCGTCTTCTCTTCGTAGTCGATGGAGATTACATCCGCATTGATCATACGCTGGATGTAATTTTTGAGGACGTAGCAGTCCTTGGTCGGGTGTCCGACAAACCGATGGTAGTGACAGTACCTCGGGTTATCCACTTTCTCGACTTCATCGGGCCGCTTCGGGTCCGGAAGCTTGATCTTGTCACCCTGCTTCAGTATCTCAAAGAGTTGCAGGGTGTCGTCATCATTGAATGAATAAACCTCCTTGGGTCTCGGTGCCAGTGGAGGCTTTTGAGTAGGCGCAGATGCGCCCTTCGAGGCATTAACAGTCAATGCCTGTTTCCCCTTTGTTTCTCGTCCGGAGTTGTTGATTGCGGACTTTTTCCCCTTATCGTCAAAGGCGGAGAAGCTAACACCCAGAAGACGTGCATTGGCCGCCTTCTTCTCTGCAGCTTCAGCTTCGATGATTAGGGAGCTCCAGTCGGGAGGAGGAGTAGAGTTAAGCCAGAGCTTTACTGCAGGCAGCATGTTCATACTGCAAGCGGAGAGAAGCGCATGCTCTGGCATGCCTGGAGGTAGCCTGAAGCAGGCCTGACGGAAGCGTTCGATGAATGCCCGAACCGTTTCCTTGTCCTTCTGGCGTATCTCAATGAGAGATGCCATCGTCATGTCCTTCCTACCGTCGTAGAAGCGGTCGAGGAAGAGGCGTGTCAGGTCGTCGAAGGACGATATGGAATTATTGGGGAGGCTGCAGTACCAGTCATACGCCACCCCTTTCAGGGCCCCAACAAAGATGCTGGTGAGGAGCGCGTCCTCCTTCGGAAGATGCCCTGTCTGCGACTGGAAGTACGTCAGGTACCGTCGTGGAGAGTCCTTCCCGTCATACGGCGTGAGTGTTTGTGGTTTATACTTTGGGGGATAAACCACCTTGTTCCACTCAAGGGGATAAGGCTGGGCAATGCCCATCTTCTGGCGCTCCTCCTGCCTGTTCTTGGACTCGAAGTGCTCCCGCAGATCTTTGATCATTTCGACCACGTCCTCCGTGGAGCTAGGAGTCGGAGAAGGAGGTACCACCTGGAGTGGAGTGTTTGAGGGCTCCGACGTCCGGGGTGCTTCTGTGTCTAAGGGTGTCCGTTGGAGGGGCACACTCGACTCTCCATTGGCTCCTGGGTCGGGACCATTTGAAGGTGTCCTGATCAAGGCCGACCGCATCTCAAACACTGCTTGAGTCAGTGCTTGCATTGAGGCAGAGAGGGTTTTGAGTCCTCCCTCTAGCGAGTCTATGCGCTGGACAATGTCCTGTGGCGGCGCATCAGTCTCAAGATCACTCCCGGTCATGTATACTGTCATGACACGGCCGGAAGTGGATGGATTAGTTGAGGCTTCGCTCTTAGCCTCGCTCTCATGTGGGGGAGTCACTTCTCCTGGTGTTTGGCCACCTCCAGTCACATTCTGGAGTTTGTCTTCGACAGGCGCATCTGCAAGGGCCTGACTGCCCTCAGCTCTGTCTTGAAGGGCCTCTTCGTTTCCAGCACTACCTCCGGCGGTGTCCTGGAGGACATCGTCATTTTGAGGGGCTTCAGGGAGGCCATCTTCGCCTTGATGAAGATCCGCCGCAGCTGTGCTTTGGACATCTTCGTCTTCGGAAGGAGGCTCGACAAGGGTCTGGCTACCCCCAGCTTCCTCCAAGAACTTCTTCCTCGACCGAGTGCCTTCGAACACTCCAGAGGTCGAGACAGCTGCCTTGGTTTTCCTCGGCTGGCTTTTAGATGAAGACGAGGAATTGGCAGTCGTCTTTCGGACAGATGAGGAGTTGGAGATCACGTTGCATGAAGCAACCTTTAGCTCCTCTTCTGCTGACACCTTCGGCCCAAGGCGATGTCGGAGGGGTGTCGATGATTGTAGCCGTTGGAAGACCGACTGCTTTGGCGGTACTGCCGTCTTGCAACAGCAGTTGATGGTGACCACTGCACAAGTATGTCCCGTGAGAGGTGCATCGTGCTTGTTGGTCAACTCTCCTGACCGGCGCTTGTGAGTGATCACGTTGCGCAGGTCGTTGGAGGAGAGTGCTACCCTCACACCCCTCTGAGGTGCATGGCATGGCCAAGCGTCAGGGTGGTCGGGTGAGTGCTGCGCCCCCGATCTAATACCAAGCAGGCATCACGATCAGTAGTGGAGGAACCACAGCATTTGAAGTAACTTGAACGGACCTCAAACGCACAACCAGAGGAGGCGCGGGAGTTCAAGACCACTGAGTTTGCCTCTCTCGGCTTGGTTGCGCACGCAGTGAATGCGCCCAAGCGAGATGAGGACTTTGAAGGTCGACTCGTTGTTGGTGCAGAAGCACTTGAGTCAACCTTGTACAGCTTGCCATCGGCAGCGCGCGTGATTGCAAGCGCGTGCCTCTGGCCGGCTGCTGGCATAGCACGTTTGTGGCGCATGGCCCGTGCTGCCTTGGATTTCTTCGTACCAGCCCGCTGGGGCGCATAGTACTCAGCATCCAAATTCTCCTCGCCATTACAGCGAGTGAGTCTGTCAAAGACAGAGGCTCTTTGTGGCGCATCAGAAGTGATACGCGGGGCATTGGCTGCGCCCCTGCTCCGTCGACGTATCTTCCTCGCCTGAGAGGAAGATGGCTGGGGAAAGTGGTCAGCCGCACGCTTCCCCGAGAGATGCGCTGCATCAGCGGGCGCACCTTGACTGCTGAGGACGTCAGCAGGAAGGGAAGGCCGAACGGGCGCATCCCCTTCAACGGTGGTGCCCGAGGCGTCGACTTTGCGCACCCAGACTGTGCGGGTCTTCTTCGGCTTCGACAGCCGCTTCGAAGGACTCGTACTTCCTTCAGAAATGAACTCCTCGTACGCCTGTTGATTGAGGCGCACTACCAGCGTCTTGTGGGAGGAGCCCACCTTCACGTCGTCGGCCTGTGACACAACCTTCTCGGTAGAGGAGAAAGAAGTCCCCAGCAGAGTCGCCAGCTTGTTTGCCATTAAAATTGTTTTGATTGAAATTTTACTACAAACAGAACAGTGATACAATATAGGACTTAGATGTAGTCCTAGGAGTACACTTTTGTTTAAGCTGGGTCCTTAGTGCCAATGGAGCGAGTGGTAATACGTTGACTCCGTTGACCGGCTGACGACGGTTATCGGTTCTCTGAAGGTGTTGATTGCTCTGGGTGCTGGAGCTTGCTGAGAGGAGGAAGACGTTGAGTGCCTAGAACTGCCTCTCCGGTGATTCTCTGTTGTGGATTCTCTCTGTGTTGTCAGTCTTGTGTTCTGAGTCTCTGTTTCTGTATGTGAAGGAGATGATCCTTCTATTTATAGTTTTGCAGGCTGGCTGCTCATGCGCGCATGCAGGATGTGCCGGTGTGGGGACGCCACGTGGAGGTTGCTGATGGAGGCGCACGGATGCTGCGTCCTGATCGAGGGGGAGAACTCTTCATACTGCTGTTGTGAGCCGGCACGTAGCAGAGAGAAGATCTTTTCGTTGCTGAAATCTTGGATGAGTTGAGTCAAAGGACACGTATCGTCGACTCATGGTTCGAAGATCTCGGATTTGGTGGAGAGGAGTGATCTGGTGAGCTGCGCCTTGGATTGGGCGCAGGAGGAGGCTGCGGCTCATAACCTTTAGGAGTTACAAACCATTTGGGGCGCATGGCTTTTGAGGTGCATGCATGCGACTTTCCTTCTGTCTTTCGGGATCAGAGAGCAGTCTGAGGCGCATGGCTTTTGAGGCGCATACTGATTTGGACGCATGGCCGTAGAGGCGCATGCGGTTGGTTGAATGGCCACGTGGCAGTAGCCGTCGAAATAAAGTCATGATGATGCTGACGTTGCCGACGCTTCATTTTCTGAAAAGCTGTCAACTGTTCAGACTTTGGGAGGCGTGCTGCCAACTCTGTCAGTTCAGCATTTAATGTTGGTGACGTTCGATGGACAGCTGAGTGGGCGCGTCGGTTGGCGTTCCACTCGGTATGGAGATGTGTGGGGGTGCACCCTCTGTAATGCGCCGAGTACTGTAGGGCGCGTCTGTGTGATGCGCCTGATGCCGAAGGGTACGTCTGTGTGATGCGCCTGATGCCGAAGGGCGCGTCCGTGTGATGCGCTGTCTGGTTGGCGCATCCGACATGTCTTTTAATGATGCGGCTGTCTCACTCTTCGAGTGCTATAAATAGCCGTTTGGCTGAATTCGAGGCGTCCGGTTCATCCATTTAATGTAAATTCATTGCACGGAATTCGGAGGGCCATCCACTTGGCACGTGGGTTTGATCTGCCCGGCCTATAAATAGTGGCATGGAGAGAAGATTTGCTTCTCATTCCCTCACGTTCTTCCAACATGAACTTGAACATGCGGGTGCATTCTGTTGACGAAGTACTCCCGAGGGTGAAGATGAGACGCTGTGTTGTCTTCGATGCACTTGAAGGTGACTGTTACATCCAAAAGACGGAGTCGAGGGCTTCCGAGGCAGGCAGAAGGTGCCTGTTGCATCCAAAGATAGGGATGCTCGGGCCTTGTCTCCGTTATTCCGGAAGAGCCGTAGATCGGAATGGCGGTGCTAGGCTCTCTCTTCCTTCAGAGTGGGTGTCGCCCACTCTGGTTGTGTTGAGAGCTTCCTTGTGCCATGATTTCGATTACGGTCTTCCTTGGGCTTTAGAGGCTCTTTCGAAGCCTCCCCTGGCTACAGCTTTGCCGTGCTCCTCTCTTCCTTGGTTCCAGTCAGAGGGTTAAATGCTTTGTGGAAGCACTTATCCGGTGATCCTGGCTGGAAGAGCGGCGCATAACTGGGCTCTGCTCGGCCAGGTGAGCCTGGCTGGAAGAATTTGGCTGAAGGGATGCACATAGCTGGGCTGGATGCACATAACTGAGCTGCTGAAGAGATGGCGGGATGCGCCTGGATGGAGGCGCGTAGTATCTGCTGTGCCTCACTGGTGGCGCATGGTGATACTGCGCCTATCTGGAGACGCATGGTGGCCGCTGCGCTTATCTGAAGGCGCATGGTGGCCGCTGGCTGTAGACTTAGGATCTTTCCTTTGTAGAAATTCTCCTTTGTACAACCTTTTCTTAGACATGTAATAGACTTCTGTAATCTTTAAAAAGTCTTCTTTCGAATGTCTATCTTTATTGATCTTGCTGTGAAGTTCTTCGTCTGAGTTCTAGCGCATGTAGTGTCTGGCGCATGGGCTTTCTGGTTGTGAAATTCTATGCTTCTACAGGTTGGACACGAGGACACGTGAAACTTCATGGACACCTTGGGGCGGTGTCTAACACGCCACGTATCAAGTTTCAGATGACCACGTAGCATGTCGGGGGAGAAATTATCATCGCACTGATTTTTGCTCTGACCGTTCAGTCGTTTAATCGCATTCTGATACGCGTGTTTGGACACGCCTATGCGACTCGACACGGCGTTGCAGGGTGCCACGTAGGTAGCCCTATGTGTGGCGAACCTAGGTGCACGAGCTTGTGGGTTGGTTTAGCCTGTGTCGAGTGCACGACACGCGTGCACTTGTGCACGAGACTGCACTGCTGTGCAGTGTCCAGTTTGTACTATTTTAGGTTTAATTGATTTTAGACACGTTTGTGTCGTTGTGGTGGACACGAGACACCCTCTGAGACACAAACACATTCTATATTATGTTTACCAGCCAATGATTAGCATGATTAACCTGTTTTCGAATTATATTTTGCATTTACCCTAAAATCCTGATACCATATACATTTTCTGTATTTCCAGTTTTGAAAATCGAATTTGAATTGATTAATTAGCCCATTTGATCGATGTTAATCACTGTTTAAGTCTCTAAAATAGTTCTCCTACATGTTTCCTAACTGTGTGTCAATTTTTGGTGATTTTTATTTAGTATTGGTTTTGATTTGGGGACTTAAAGTTTTGAACTGAAAAACTGTTTGTAAATGATGAAGAATTGGTTTCCTTTCCTTTCCTTTCTCTGTCCAGAGCTGGACTGTACCCTTAGCACACTTCACACCCTCACACCCTCATGCTAACCTTCACACATTGACACACAGTCACCCACACACACACTATTTTACATTCCTATCACTGTGCACTCTAACACACACACACATTGCCTCCTCTTGACACATAGACACACACACATCCTACCTACACACACACATGTACACATGTTCACTGATTTCCAGTTTCCATTCACTGTTTTCCTGTACACTCTAACACTCACTTGTATACACACACACATATTGCCTTCCCTCTCTCTCTATATACACATGAATGTATATATACTATATGTGTATATCTATATATGTAATATATATATATATATAGTTAATGTATATATAATGTGTTATATATAATGTAGGTAGTATGTCAACTTGTATAAGGAATATATGTAGGTATGTACCATGTATACATCTACATATGTATTATGTATGTTGAATGCCTATTTAGTAGGCCTATATACATAATGTATATATTTATATGTGATACATGTATATCTATATGTAATATTGATTGCCTAATGTATTATAGGTGTTTGGCATATAGCCAAGTATGGTTTCCATGTGTAGGCCTAAATGCATGTAATATAGGTTGTGTGATGTTGGGTTGGCTTTATGTTGTGATAAACTAGTATAGACTTGTATAGCCTTGGGTAGTCTTGATAGACTAGTATAGGCTAGATTGACCTAATTTAGACTTGTTAGACCTACTTTGACCATAGTTGACCTAGTTTGACTTATAGGGTTGACCAGAGTTGACCAAGAGTTGACTTTGGCCTAGATTGACCTAAATTCATTTAGAATGCATTAAATTGCATCTTGTTATCATTTTAGACTTGTTGTGACTTGTGCTGTTCTAAATAGGAGCCAGACACCTCTCATCGGACAGTATATTTACTTTGGACATTCAGACACCAGGCGAGTACATTCTCTGATCATTTCATAACTTGTTAGAATTATATTCCTACTTTAGATTACTTTACTTGATGCTGTCACGACATTATCACGGATTAGTACTATATGGATCTCTTCATGCGATATTATCCCCCTCGGGAGCATCGGGTACATTGTGTCATATGCGTTTCACTTTCATCATGTACTCCTGTGCTTTCACCATACATGTACACTCTTGTGAATCATGTACTCTCAAGTTCACGGAGCCCTCATGTATACTATCATGTGCACCCTTTCATGGGATTTCATGTGATATCATGTATAATAACATAACCTGCTTAGATCCTTGTGTATTGATTGAGAACGGGGGAGTGCTAATAGTCATGTGAACAAATTCCATAGTAGTGTACATGTGAAACTCCTTAGTGTAGATCATGTACTAATCTGTCCTGTTCATATGTGCTATCTTGTACTCTACATCACTAGCCACTATTAGTTCTCTATATACAGTTGCTATTTACATACAGTTCTCTTCTTTTACATCATGTACTTCCTTTCAGTTTCATGTATCTTACTCTACTATATGTTTATATTTTCTAACCTGCTATGATCTGTTGAGAAGTATTGTGCTTGCTCCTGTCCTGACTGGACCTGTTGAAAATATTACAAAGGACGAGGAGGAGGCCTGTGTGGATACCTTCTATGGGGCAGCCCTAGACGACACTTGTGAGCTGTACTCCCAGGTGGACCCAGCTCTAGCTGATGACTTTACCCATACTGCCTAGACTAGCTTAGTTAGGCTTTATTTCTGTATTTGAGATCTGGCTTGTATATATTCTTTCATACTCTGCAGTTGAGACTTGTATTCTGGATGTTTGCTGAGATGTTATCTTAGACACTTAGACTATTTTGATCATCTGTATTTCCTTTGAGTTCTATATCATATTGTGCTTCTTCTTCCTTAGTTGTGATTGAGTTTACATTCTGCTATGTCACCCCCATTCAGGGAGTATAAACTGTTTAGCATTATATTGTTAGATGTTGTGACCTAGGACAGCGTTCTACCGCCGACACTGCGGCATAGGCTGGACGTACCCACTTCTCGTGCCCTTACTCTAGGGTGCAGGTCGTGACAGTTACACACTGAAAATTCCTGAGAATGCATATACATTTGTACTGTTATCCTCACCTTACACATACTGGACTGAGATTGACACATTCACTGTTATAGGTTATACTGAAATTTCCTGAGATTAGCTACACACACACACACTCAAAATCTGAGAACAGTTGTGCACTATTTTCTTATTTGAACATACACCCACATGTTAGTTTCACGCACACACATTTCTCCACTATTTTCACATTGACACTGTCTTCCTGTTTTCACATTACACTACTGATTTCCTAACATTCAAACACGCACACCAACCCATTTGACACACACACACACATTGCTCTAAACTGAGAATCTATTTGTACACACACACATGACACTCTACCTAACTCTCTATATCTATATATATATGTATAAACTATATTCTTGTGTAATATGTATATATTTATATATGTATGCTACTTACATTAATATATATATATATATATATATATATATATATATATATATATATATATATATATATATATATATATATATAAAATATGTGAAATATATGTATGGCCTATAGCCTATCGGATATAGCCTATGGTTCCTATGATGTGGCATATGTGTATATGACATGTATAAACATATAATTTGTGTGTTGGTAGACTGGTATGGCCTTGTGATGGTGTGTGCTTGCTAGAATAGGCTGGCTAGGCTTAGTGAGACTTGTTTGGGTTAGGCTTGACCTAGTTGACCTAGTTTGACTAGTGCAGTTGACTAGAGTTGACCAAAGGTTGACTTTAGCCTAGATTGACCCAAATACCATATAAAATGCATTGTAGCAGTCTATTTTACTATTTTAGACATGTAGTGACTTGTACTGTTCTATAGGAGCCATACACCACTCCTCGGACAGTATATTCTCTTCAGATATTTAGGATACCAGGCGAGTACATTCTCTGATCATTTCATATCTTGTTTAGGATTATATTCCTACTTTAGATTACTTTACTTGATGCTGACACGTTGGTAACACGAATTGGTACTATATGGATCCCTTCATGAGATATTATCCCTCTCGGGAGCATCAGGTACTCATGTCTCGTGTGTTTTACTTACATCATGTATCTTATGCTTCTATTATCATGAATCTATCATGAATCTGCTTATGATTCCTGTACTCTCATGAATCACAGAGCCTTCACGAATCTATTCATGAATCACTCTTTATGAGCCAGTAGGTAGTCATGAATCTTAACGTAACTTGACTGGATCCTTGTGTATTGATTGGGGATGGGGGAGTAGAACTAAACATGTGAATAATTCCAAAGTAGTATAGTTATGAATCACCTCTTTAGTATAGTCATGAATCACATCCAGCTGTTCACATATTTATCTTGTACTCTGAATCACTGGTCACTGATAGTTCTCTTATATATATTGTAGCTAATTACTTACAGTCTTTCTTTTACATCATGTTGTTCTTTCAGTTTCATGTATCTTACTCTCTAGCATGTTTATATTTTCTAACCTGTTATGATTTGCATGAGATGTATTGTGCTCGCTCCTGTCATGACTGGACCTGTTGAAAATATTATAGAGGATGAGGACAAGGCACTCTGTACCACATATTATGGGACTACCCTAGAGGATTACTGTGACCCGGATCAACAGCAGGATCCATTAGCAGTGGATGACACACCATTAGTTTAGATTAGTCATTTTTAGTTGTATTGACTCTATTGATTACTGTATTTAAGATTTGGGATGTTTTCTGAATTTGATGTTATCTTAGACACTTAGAACTTTCTATCTATCTGTATTCTGTGGATTCGTTTCATATCTATCTATCTTGTTATTTTCTGCTTTAGATGTTATTGAGACTATATTCTGTTATGTCACCTCCATTCGGAGTGTATATACTGTACAGGTGCCTTATATTGTTAGATGATTGACCTAGGACAGCATTCTACCGCCGACACTACGGTGTAGGCTGGACGTACCCACTTCTCGTGCCCTTACCCTAGGGTGCGGGTCGTGACAATATTCTAATCTCATCACAGCTCAATATAGAAGATATAAGAGTCCAAAATAAATAAGTGTATCAAGAGATAGCCGGGTGGACATACCCACTCTAAACAGCTATGAAAAATAGTCTCAAATGATCGGAGTCCAACCTCCGCAAAATAAAAAAAAGATATAAAAATATCCATTAAATGTATCAATGAATAAGTAAACTAGAAATCAGCAGGAGATGCCTCGTCATCGATGTATGAAGGATACAGTACCGCTCCGTACTCCTGCAGAAAATCGTCTAACCCTGAAGAGATAACCAGGTCCTCAGAGGGACGTAACAAGATACAAGAAAACACCATGCCATATAAACTGTGATATATAATAGAAAAGAAAGGGATGCATGCAATAGGGTGCCTACCAGCTCTACAGTAAAAATGCAGTTAAGAATAAACCTTCAACGCATGGGCACTCTGGCTACATGAAACTCGATATGGTTCTTCCAGGATACCAGGGACCTTAAAGCATAACATTTCTCGAATGTCAGACGCCAGCAGGATCAGGAATAGGAAAGTGCATACGTGGCCCATACGTTAAGGAACTGTTCTCCCCACCCAATGCCTAGTATTGTCATATTCATGACTCACAGGAACCTCTAGTAACTTCCAAGTCCACTAGCATGTAATTCTATTGGTAGTTACTCCTAACCGTCGTACGCCTCACACATATTGGTGGCCAGCCGACTACGCGAGTACGTGTCCTACATGTGACTCACAACTTGTGATGATTATGTGTCAAGGCCGTATTAGGTATACCAATACCTCATCATAACTGGGTGGTCACTAGGCTAAGTCAATGCAAGAGAATAAAACCAAAAGCAGTAAAACGACCGATGTAGTCGCTTGCACCCAAGTGTGACTTGGACGCACAGTGATATAATACTAACAATAGATAAGTAATGCTGAATATAAATAACTAAAAATATGAATAAGTAAATCACAGAGTAAGGTGGCAAGGTATCTTGCCTGGTGGTGTAGGAATGACAATCCGACAATCAAGTACGTCAGCAGTGAAAACTCAAAATCCATGAACGGCTCCGGATACTGAAACAAACATCAAGAACATTCTCGGTCTAAAAGATATATCTAAGAAATGCTTGTCCAAAAGTCAAATTCTAGAACAGGAGCAAAATCGTAATTTTGGGTCAAAATGATGTCTGTCATTGGACCCATTTTGTACCGAAACACGTGCCAGTATCTACGGTCTCTAAAGTCGTTAAACTACATGTCTATGGGTCCGATTTGAGGAGATGAATCCAACCATATGTCCAAAGTTTCGGCAGATCGTGTACAATTTTTCCCATTGGATCAGGTCGCGGGCCCGCCGAAAAGGCGTTCCGGTCGACCTATTCAGAATCGGACCAAACTTGGCACACAAAACCAAAATTTTGATACGGTCTTGTTGGCGCAAGTTTCGTCTTGAACCGACGACTGTACACGAAGTTATAACCAAGTTTGCAAAAGGACAATACGGGAGTATCTTGACGGATACACACTGATTTCGTCGCGCACACGCAACGAAATCGAGTTTCGTCAGTTCCCACACGTCAGCAACATCCATATGCGTCTTTTAATACATATAGTTTACGACCATGTCACCCGGTTTGTTGGGGCACACACCGTATCGAGAAAAGTTTTCTAATTTTTTTTAGTTTTCTAAACAGTTTTTCTTGTAAGTTTGCAATCAAATAACTTCCTGCATAATTAACGAAATCATGATCTACAAGTTGGCTTCTACTTCGTATATGTTGTCTTCCACTATTTTTAATTATTTTGTCTAAAACCCTAATGTACAGATCAGGAGCTGGCTTCCAAGTTGGGGTTTTAGACAGCCCAATCCTCTGTTTTTCGAGCAGTGGACGCTCAACTTTGTGCCGATTTCTACATCGATGCAGTGGTTTAAATCCAAATCCCTTTGAAGGGATTCAAAGTGGGTTATATGGTTTGTACCTAGGAAGCGATGGATCAAAAAACCATTGAGAAATAGAGGAGAAATACATCTTGAAAATAGGGTACCTGTGAGTTGGGTTCTGCGAAAAGAAGAATAGGGGATCTCCTCTGTTCCGATGAACGGGCGGATCTCCTGCATTTCTCCGGCAGTCCAGGTGGCTGGGGGCATGCGCAAGGGTGGCAGCGTCGTCCAGGGGTTGCTACGGGAGGTCTCTGGATTGGTTTCGTGGAAGTTTTGGTAGGTTATTTGAAGAGGTCCCGATCTTTTCTATATATAAAACCCTCTTTTAATCCGAGTAGTTTAAGAGGTGTTTTAAATCAAATCCTAACAAGATATGGGTTGGATTCTAGTTTAAATCATAGAGAATCCTTGTAGGATTTGAATGAAATTTATTTGAGATGATTTGGTGTTGAATTGAAGTGGTTTCGAAAATTCGAAAAAAAATAAATTTTAAACCGAGCTTTGCTCGGGCTTGGTCTACTTGCAGGTTGAGGGAGCACTGTAGCTGCGCATGTTGCTCCCTCTTTTTTTTTTTTTTTTAAAAACTATATATATATATATATATATATATATATATATATATATATATATATATATATATATATATATAAAATATATATATATATATATATTTTTTTTATATAAAATATATATATATATATATATATATATATATATAAAATATATATATATATAAAATATATATATATATATATATATATATATATATATATATATATATATATATATATATATATATATATATATACAATTCAAAATATAAAATATAAAATATATATATATAAATATATATATATATATATATATATATATATATATATATATATATATATATATATATATATATATATATATATATATATATATATATTTTGAATTGTATATATATATATATATATATATATATATATATATATATATATATATATATATATATATATATATATATATATATATATATATATATAAATATATATATATATATATATACAATTCAAAATATATATATATATATTTATATATATATATATATATACAATTCAAAATATATATATATATATATATATATATATATATATATATATATATATATATATTTTAGAATTGTATATATATATATATATATATATATATATATATATATATATATATATATATATATATATATACAATTCTAAAATATATATATATATATATATATATATATATATATATATATATATAATATAAAAAAATATATATATATACAATTCTAAAATATATATATATATATATATATTTTAGAATTGTATATATATATATATATATATATATATATATATATATATATATATATATATATATATATATATATATATATATATATACAATTCTAAAGCTAAATAAATGTAAAAATACAAATATATAAATATTCTTCTTTGGTTATTAAGAAATCTTTAGTTAATTGGCCTTAAATTTTGGACATTTACGTTAGATTTTATCCTACCCAACTTAAAAGAAATTTCGTCCTCGAAATTAAAATCTAACGTCAGGGGGTATGCAATGCAATGCGAAATTTAAAGGGGACTAACCTATGAAAGTCGTACCTTAGTTTTCGAACAATTGGGGGTAGCGATTCCGAATGTCGTCCTCGCGCTTCCAAGTAGACTCTCCTAGCGAGTGATGCTTCCATGCTACGCGAACCAATGGTATAGATTGATTCCGCAATACCTTCACTCGGCGATCAAGGATACCTACCAGTTACTCTTGGTACGACAAGCTTGGACCAACGGTGATCTCGGAGTGATCGAACACATGGCTATTTTCTGCCACATATCACCTCAGTTGCGACACATGAAATACGTCATGTACTCCCTCTAATGACGGTGGCAATGCCAATCTGTAGGCAACCTCTCCAACACGTTCTACGACATCGAAAGGGCTGATGTATCTTGGACTCAACTTGCCACGTCCTACGATTGAATCGTGCCTCTAGTGGGAAATATCTTCAAGAAAACATGGTCGCCTTCCTTGAACTCCAAAGGTCGACGATGATTATCTGCCCACTGCTTCTGTCGATCTTGCGCTGCTCGCAGGTGGTCCTGTATCTTCCTCACATTCTCCTCTGTGCTTAAAACCAACTCGGGACCCAATATCTGTCGCTCTCCTATGTCACTCCAACAAATAGAAGATCGACACTTCCTACCATACAACGCTTCAAACGGAGCCATCTGAATGCTCGTTTGATAGCTCTTGTTGTAGGAAAACTCTACAAGATGAAGGTGGTCTTCCCATGATCTATCAAAGTCAAGCATACACGTTCTCAACATAGCCTCTAGCGTCTGAATAGTACGCTCTGACTGGCTGTCTGTCTGCGGATGGTACGCCGTGCTAAACTTCAAACGCGTACCCAAACTATCTTGTATACTTCTCCAAAAGTGTGAGGTAAACCTCGAGTCACGATCTGACACGATGCTAACTGGTACACCGTGTAGCTTCACTATTTGCTTTATATAAATATTTACCAAAACTTCTGTGGACTGTCCCACTCTAAAAGGTAATAAATGGGCTGACTTGGTAAGCCTATCAACAATCACCCATACCATATCTTGTCCACTAGGACTACGAGGAAATCCCATGACGAAGTCCATCATAATGTGGTCCCACTTCCACTCGGGAATGGGTAGTGGCTGTAGTAATCCGGCCGTGCTTTGGTGCTCGGCCTTCACTTGTTGGCATACTAAATACTTGGCCACGAAACAAGCTATCTCTCGCTTCATTCCGTGCCACCAATAATATTGTCGTAAGTCTCGGTACATCTTAGTTCCTCCGGGATGAATAGAGTAAGTTGAACTGTGTGCTTCCACCATCAACTCTTATCGTAGCTCTCTATTAGGAACATAAATATGATCACCACATCACAATGTCCTATCAGGATGAATCCTCAATCCCGTCTGCTCTCCTGCTTTAGTCCTCTCTCTAAGCCGTCGAAATCTATCATCCGAATCAGTGTAGATATCTACCTTCTCGCCGTACAAGTATTGTCTCCATAGCTTCAAAGCAAAGATAACCGCTACGAGCTCTAGATCGTGGGTTGGATAATTCTTCTCGTGCACCCCCAACTGTCTTGATGCATATGCTACTACATGATCGTGCTGCATCAATACACATCCTAATCCTTTTCCGGATGCATCGTTGTAGATCACGAATCCTTCCGGGCCCGATGGTAGTATCAAGATAGGTGCCATGGTCAAGCACTTCTTCAACTCATTAAAAATGGCTTGACACTCATCTGTCCATACAAACTCCTGATCCTTGCAAGCTAGTCGAGTCATAGGCCCGCTATTCGAGAGAAATCTTCTACGAACCATCGGTAATAACCCGCAAGTCCAAGAAAGCTTTTCATCTCGGAAGCTGATGTGGGAGCGGGCCATGCCTTGACTGTTGTGATCTTCCCTGGATCTACCGATATGCCGTCTCTAGTGACAATATGTCCAAGAAATGATACCTCCTTGAGAAATAAATCACACTTGCTAAGCTTCGCAAAAAATTGCTCATCCCTCAAGGTCCCTAAAATAATCCGTTGATGCTGCTCATGCTCCTCTTGGCTCTTCGAGTATATCAAGATATCATCTATAAAGACAACTATAAATTTGTCCAAGTACTGGTGAAAGATATTGTTCATTAAGTTCATGAAGACCGCAGGAGCATTGGTCAAACCGAAAGGCATGACCAAGAACTCGTAGTGTCCATACCTCGATCGAAATGCCGTCTTCGGAATATTTTCCTTCCGAACCTTCAGTTGGTGATAGCCTGATCGTAAGTCGATCTTGGAGAATACTTTTGCTCCACTCAGTTGATCGAATAGATCGTCTATGTGCGGCAAAGGGTACTTGTTCTTCACCGTAACTGCGTTCAAAGCTCTATAGTCGATACACATGTACACTGTCCCGTCTTTCTTAGGCACAAAAAGAACGGGTGCTTCCCATGGTGACGTACTGGCACGAATAAAGCCTTTTCTCTAATAAGTCGTTTATCTGCGTCTTCATCTCTACCAACTCCTTGGGTGCTAATCGATAAACTCGAGATGAAATAGGCTCGGCTCTCGGAATAAGCTCAATAGAAAACTCGATGTCTCGGTCGGATGGCAGTCCTGGCAAATCCTCGGGGAATATATCTTCGAACTCAGAGATGACAGGGTGCTGAGGGGTGTCTTACATCATCATGTGAGTCCCTAATGTGGGTGCATCACAACTCTCTCCTTCTTCCTTAGTAAACTCAAACTTCGTCGCAGTCGGTGGTCTAAAGATGATACAAAATGTTGGCTCAACCAGTCCATTCCGCGAACCACATCGAATGTCGGCATAGGGAATACAAGAAGTCGTACTTTCATCTCTCTACCACATATCACTACAGGATAAAGTCTACAAACACCACTAACAGGTACAACTCCTCCTCCAATGAGGATTCTAATATTCTTAGATAAGGGTGTAATGGGAATGCTGTGTCTAGTGGCAAAACTAGTGGCTATGAATGAATGAGTGGCTCCTGTGTTAAATAAAGTAATGGCAAAAAATGAAGCAACTAAAACCATACCTGCTATGACCTCTGCCTCTGTCTCTATATCCTCAACAGCATGAGAGAATGCCTGCCCATAATTCTGTCCAGGGCCCTGAGCTCTGGCCTTCTCGAACTGTGCTGACTAGGGTGGTAATGGTGGACGAGGTGCTCCTGCTGTTGGCCGGGGTGCTGGAAGTGCTGGGGCTGTCAGTCTCGGGTTCTGTTGGGCATAAACTAAGGACTGCTGCTCCGGATAATCCTTTACCTTGTCTTGCCCTGACCAGTATCTCAAGTATGCTCCAAGTCGAGTTCGACAGTCCTTTATGAGGTGTTCCTGCTTCCCACAATAGTTGCAGGTAGGCTTCTGATAAGGTATGGGCCTCTAGTAGAACCGTCCTGTGGGCCTCCTGATAGGTCCACCATGAGTAGCTTGGGCTGGTGTCACTGCTGGTGTATGACGTCTCGATGTCTGTTGCTGCTTCTTACGAAGAATCTCCTGAGCACGAGCTTCCTCCAAGACAGCTAAATAGGAGACTCGAGAATGTGTAGTCGTATAAGACTTGAGCTCTGGTGCAAGCCCCTGATGGAATCTCCTCGCCTTCTTTAACTCGGTCAGGATCAGTCCCGCACCAAATCTACTCAGGCGATTGAACTCTGAGTCATACTCATCAACTGTCATATTTCCTTGCTTCAGATGAAGGAATTGGTCGTATAGACCCTCTCGAACATGGATGGAGAAGAATCTCTCATAGAATAGAAGATAGAACTGCTTCCAGGTGATCCCAGTACCTAATCGCCTTTCTTCCACCTTCCACCAGTGGTGGGCATTATCCTCTAATAGTAGGTCTACTGCTGTCATCCAATCTCGAGCTGGTAACTGGGATGCCTTCAGTAACTTCTCTGTACTACTAAGCCATTGAGACACCTATAGCGGCCGTTCCTCTGAAGGCCTTCGGGTTCATGTCTGTGAAGTTCTTGATAGAGCCTTCATAAGGATGCAGAGCTAGTACTGGTGCTGGTGTCGAGGATGCAGGTGGGGGTCTAGCCAATACTGCCATCATAGTCTGTCGTATCAGCTCAGTCTGCTGCTACTGAGCCTGCATCATGGCATCCATGAACTGGAAAGTAGGGCTCCCATCAGTCGGTGGTGGAGGCATCTGAGGTCCCGAATGTGGTAGAAACTGCTGAGGGAATGGTGGTAGTGGAGGTAGTGGTACATTCCCTTCTGGTGGTACAGTAGTGGTCTGCCCATCCTGGATGACTGGGGGTGCTTCGATCTTTAGGTGCACCATCGTCGAAGTGGTAGTAGACTACGACTGTCCGGGCTGGTACGGTGTCACTGGAGTCATCGGAGGATTCTGTCCCTCCAGGGTAGCCTCTTCACCAGATGTGAAGGCCAAGGCAGAAGTGCGTCCACTTCTTAGATTCATACTGTTAGCATGAAGAAAGTAGGATAATATTAGGAAACGTCAGATATGAGGTAATTCAAGTAGTCAAAGGAAATTTCGAAAAGATTAGAAGTCAAAGGAGGTAGTAGTTCTAGATGAGATACTATTCCTATTCCTATATGCAAGCTTGTTGGGCACAGTCATGTAACCCAACAATATTTTCAGACCTGCATGGGCCACCACAAAAACATGTAATGCTCCGGTCCCAAAATACTTAGGACCAAGTACGTAGACATGACAGCTGCACATATACGAAGAATACTCTAATATATGGAATCCTTGTATACATACATAAGGTGTATATAGAATATAATAATCTAATCTCATCACAGCTCAACACAGAAGATATAAGAGTCCAAAATAAATAAGTATATCAAGAGATAGCCGGGTGGACATACCTACTCCAAACAGCTATGAAAATAGTCTCAAATGATCGGAGTCCAACCTCCACAAAATACAAAGAAAAGAGATATAAAAATGTCCAATAAATGTTTCAATGAATAAATAAACTAGAAATCAGCAGGAGATGCCTCGTCATCAGTGTATGAAGGATCTAGTGCCGCTCCATACTCCTGCGGGAAATCGTCTAACCCTGGAGAGATAACCAGGTCCTTAGAGGGACGTAACAAGATACAAGAAAACACAATGCCATATAAACTGTGATATATAATAAAAAAAGAAATAGATGCATGCAATAGGGTGCCTACTAGCTCTACAATGAAAATGTAGTTAAGAATAAACCTTCAACACATGGGCACTTTGGCTATAGGAAACTCGGTATGGTCCCTCCAGGATACCAGGGACCTCAAAGCATAACATTCCTCGAATATCAGAGGCTAGCAGGATCAGAAATATTAGGAAAGTGCATACGTGGTCCATACGTTAAGGAACTGTTCTTCCCACCCAAGGCCTAGTAGGGTCACATCCATGACTCATAGGAACATCTAGTAACTGCCAAATCCACTAGCATGTAATTCTATTGGCAGTTACTCCTAACCGTCGTACGCCTCATATGTATCGGTGGACAGCCGACTACGCGATTATGTATCCTACATATGACTCACAACTCTTGATGATCATGTGTCAACGTCGTATGAGGTATACCAATACCTCATCATAACTAGGTGGTCACTAGGCTAAGTCAATGCAAGAGAATAAAACCAAAAGCAGTAAAACGACCGATGGAGTCGCTTGCACCCAAGTGTGACTTGGACGCACAGTGATATAATACTAACAATAGATAATTAATACTGAATATAAATAACTAAAAGTAAGAATAAGAAAATCATATAGTAAGGTGGCAAGGTATCTTGTAGTGCAGGAATGACAATCCGACAATCAAGTACGTCAGCAATGAAAACTCAAAATCCACGAATTGCTCCGAATGCTGAAACAAATATCAAGAATATTTCCGGTGTAAAAGATATATCTAGGAAATGCATGTCCAAAAGTCAAATTCTGGAACAGTGGCAAAATCATAATTTGGGTCAAAACGATGTCTGCCGTTGAACCCGTTTTGTACCGAAATGCGTACCAGTATCTACGGTCTCTAAAGTCGTTAAACTATATGTCTACAGGTCCAGTTTGAGGAGACGAATCTGACCATATGTCCAAAGTTAGATTCTGGTGGACCGTGTACAATTTTGTCCGTTGGATCGAGTCGCAGGCCCGCTAAAAAGGCGTTCCGACCGACCTTCTCAGAATCGGACCAAACTTGGCACACATGACCAAAATTTTGATACATTCCTGTTGGAGCAAGTTTCGTCTTGAACCGATGACTGTACACAAAGTTATGGCCAAGTTTACAAAAGGTCGATACGGGGGTATCTTGACGGATATCCACTGATTTCGTCGTGCACATGCAACGAAATCGAGTTTCTTCAATTCCCACACGTCAGCAACATCAATATGCATCTTTAATGCATATAGTTTGCAATCACGTCGCCCGATATGTCGGGGCGCACATCGTATCAGAAAAAGTTTTCTAATTTTTCAGTTTTCTAAACAGTTTTTCTTGTAAGTTTGCAATCATTTAACTACTCCACATGGATTCTCTTTTAAATGTAGATACATATAAACTCTATATATAAAAACAATTATTCATTATGTAAAGCTTATCAAGCCCAATAATTGAAATGAGCTCTTATAACTGTTTGCCATAAAAAAAATCAAAGACAGGTATTACAGAACACTGAAATAGATTGCAAACTCGCTTGTACAAAGAAAAGTCTAAAAAGAAATCCTAGGAAACAATCTAAATACAATTGTTTAGTTTAGATTCTGGGGGATGACGGTGGAGGCTCAGAAAAGTGCTATCAACTCTGCCTTATTCTATGGACTATCTGACGCAGTCTTTAGATCTTGAAGAAATTGCTTTCTTGAAGATTGCCAGCCTTGGATTGCCAACCATTTGCATGGGTGTGGTGCCCTGCTATTTATTATAATTTTGAGATGAAGGATATTTTGAGCCGCATAGATGGCCACGTGGCAAATCCCCGGGCCACATGGCCGTAATCATGCCTCGAGACTCGGTCTGTGACTGATAGCTGGGGATTTGTTGTGATTTGTCGTTGTAGCAAATCTGAGCAGTTGAGACCTGGTCAACTTGTCACGTGCATCAACTAATCTTCTGTGGCGAGCCACGTGAAGGATGTCTCCTGGCCGAGCCGTATGAGGAATGTCTCATGGCTGAGCCGCATGAAAGAATGTCTCATGATCGAGCCGCATGAGCCGTATGAAGGACGCCTCATGACCGAACCGCATGAAGGAATATCTCATGACCGAGTTGCATGAAGGAATGTCTCATAACCGAGCCGTATGAAGGACGTCTCATGACCGAGCCGCATGAGGAATGTCTTATGGCCGAGCCGCATGAAGGACGTCCCATGACCGAGCCGCATGAGGAATGTCTCATGACCGAGCCGCATGAGGAATGTCTCATGACGAGCCGCATGAGGAATGCCTTCTGACCGAGCCGCATAAGGCCATCTCATGACCGAGCCGCATGAGGAATGTTTCATGACTAAGCCGTATGAAGGATATCTTCTGGCTGGATGGATATGGGGGCCTAGGAGAAGGTGTTGTGCCGAATGTCATGATTTGAGAGAGTTTCGTTTGTCTCCCTCTTGACTTCTCAAAAAAAAATGAATTTGACCGATCCTCCTCCATGGCGAGTGTTGGCACTGCGGATTATGGATCTCCTTGTTCGAAGAAGATTTGACGGTAGACTCCTTCAGAAGATTATGATGCGCTTGACTGAGACGATGCGCCTAACTGAGTAATGCATCTAGTTGAAAGCAGGCCGTTACAACGTCTTCAATTGGCATCATGTTTCCGAGACGATGTTGGAAAGGTGCAGTAGGTCGCAGTCGCTGGAATACAGACTGCCTTGATAGTGGAGCCACTGTCTTGTGGCAGTGGCAGTTGATGATGGCTTGGGTGCAGTGATGTCCTGGAAAGGGCTCATCGCACGCTAAGGTTGCTTCTTTCTTCTTGCGTTTGTGAGTAATCACCTCTCGAAAGTTGATAGCAGATTGATCTACCTTCGTATCCGTTTTGTGGGCCCGGGTATCCCGAGTGCCCGGATGCGTAGGTATCATACTTGCTCTCTGATCCGAGGCTAGTAAAAGTACTTGCTCTCGATCATTGTAGGTAGACTTTTGGGATCATCATATTTGCTCCCTGATCACCGGCTAGTAAAGCACTGCGCTCGATCGTTGTAGGAAGACTTTTGAGACCATCATATTGGCTCCCTGATCTGAGGCTAGTAAAGCACTGCGAGACATGACGAGGTACGACAGTCCTACGCATAAAATATGCGATATGGCCCTAGACTTCTTTAACTTAGCACCGAAGGTACGTAGTAGGAAGAGTCCAACTTGGAAGCTTCGACATTCTCAATGGGCCGTATGGGGTCTGGCCCGTAAGAGATTCCCCCCCTCCGACTTGGTTCAAGCACAATAACTGTACCCAAGTGGGAGAGGGACTTTAAGAGTTGGCTCATATCTGGTGTAAACGCACCCGAGATGATTCTGTACAGTTTACCATCAGTAGTGCGCATGATTTTTGCGTGCACATCTCTGGTTCACTATTGGCATAGCACGTTTGAATCGCATGGCCCGTGTCGCCTTGGATTTTTTCATACTAGCCCGTACAGACGCCTAGTACTCAGAACCCAACTCATCCTCGCCATGACAGCGAGTGACTCAATTAAGATTCTTTTGCTTTCTTTTTTTTAATTTTTGGTGCCCTTTTCAAAGGAGGCAAGGGGGCTCTATATAGAATGGAATGAGCCATTTCTACTTCTCCTTTCCGATGTGGGACTAAAAGCAATATTTTTCATGCTTCTACAATAACTTCAAAGCCTAAAATTATAATCAAATAATTTAAACCCAAGGCTACCGTGGCCAAAGGCCAAAGCCCAACCCTACTTA
Organism: Iris pallida; assembly: GCA_029216955.1. Lineage (NCBI taxonomy): Eukaryota > Viridiplantae > Streptophyta > Magnoliopsida > Asparagales > Iridaceae > Iris > Iris pallida. The sequence goes on from JANAVB010019199.1 coordinate 2,237,455, forward strand.
TTTGCTTCTGCTGTATTGAGTAAAATAAAAGAATAATAAAAAGTAAAAGAAAATAAACACAAAGCATTAGTAATATAGGAACAGCTGTTCGGTTCCTTACTTTGGAACCAGAGAGTGAGAGAAAGACTTTAAATGGAAGAATCGTGAGAAGGTGAGAGGAAAGAGAAGAGAAAACATGGAAAAGTGTAGCGAGAGAGAGAGAGAGAGAGAGGACGGGGGAGGTCAGAGAGAGAAGGTCGAGAGAGAGAATCGGAGAGGGGACTCACTGTGGTTGTTTTGGACAGAGCTCGCCGAGCTCCGGTGGGGAACTGGTGTTGCACGTGGTAGCGTACGGGGGAGTCAAAGGCGTGGATCGGCGCAAGCAGTGTCTTTACGCCGGTGTTGGGCAGATTCAGAGGAGGCGGCGTACGCTTTGGCGTTTGGCCGCGTGGCCGGAGGGGCTCTTGTGGGCGCTCGGCTGAAGAAGACGCCGGCGGAGGGAGACCGCAAGAGGACTGGCGGCGGCAATTCCTGAACGCGGTGGCGGCATTCGAGCGTGAGCGGTGTTGCGCCTCTAGATCCGACGGTGGAGCAAAGAGGAGGTAGATCTACGCGGCGGCGTTCGTCGGACACGGCTGGGCGTGAGGCGGAGTCGAAGAGGGGAGTTGTCGCGGCCAGGGGTTGGGCCAAGGCCGGGGAGGTGTGTTGGTGTCCGGGACATGGTGATAGCAATAGTGGCTGGGAGTATGGTCGAGGGTCCGTGGCGACGGAAGTGACGAGAGGGAGCAGAGGTGGTGGTTGTCGGGGGTTGAATTGTTTGGGTTTGTCATGTCCGGGATTGTCGGGCACGACATGGATGACTGTAACAGAGAACTTGGAATAAGATTTGGACACAGACACGACGCACGATCTGGGTTATGATGGAGATAGTTTGGGTTGTGGAAATTATGGGAAAAGAAAGCATTGAGTCTCTCCTTATATAGGAGGTGGAGAATCCTAACTGGATAAGGACTAGTTATTGGTTTAAAACCCCAATTGATAAATAACAATTTAATTCCAATAAATTTAAAACATTCCAATCAATCCACACAACTTTCTAGTTTAAATCTATATAAATCTCAATCAAATTAATATAGATAATTTCCATCATGAATTTAAACTATCCAGGTAATATCAATAAAAATCTTTTCGAATTTTAACTCTCCATAGATAAATATTTGATCAAATTTCCAAAAATGTCTTTTGTAAATAATATAAAAATTAATAACAATAAATTTTGGAAATAAAAATATATGAATAAATTCTTGGTAACTCGTATGTAAATAAGATCTTTATATAAATATAGTTTTTCTACTTACAAGAAATAAAATAAAAATAATATTTTTATAACGACAATTAAAATAATGTTTTGGAAAATCTCGATGTAACGTCTTTTACAACTTTATAAATTGCAAAACAAAATTTATTTATCACATATTATTTTAAACCTATATTGCTTCTTCATAAATAAAATCTCAAATATAATATTTTATAAAAATATGTACCTCGCACATATTCGCACTCGAAAATGCAAATTCGCACGCGACGTACTATTACGAGAACTCGAACTTGCACGTGCCGTACAAATACGAAGTACAATTTAAATACCATTAAATACAAATTTTATTTTATTTTAAAAATGTAGTAGAAATTTAGGGAGTTTACATCCTACCCACCTTAAAAGAATTTCGCCCTCAAAATTTAGGGATAGTTAGGATAGGTAGGGTTGAAGAATTAGAAAGAGTTTTGTCGTAAGAAAGCACGATTTAATTCATCAGACGAGAGAAGAAATGATATTCAATGAATACTTTAAACGGTTAGAAGATAATTAATGCATGACAACTTATCAAGGCTTTTAAAGTCAATCAACGCTACCCTTCTCCTATAGACATGCAACCTCATACATACTTCCTATAGGCATGTAACCTTATAATTAGACAATAACTTCTTCGATCTCAGTTTTGAATCGTAACTCACTAAAATATTCATCATAATCAAAGATTCTTCAAAGTTAGCGTTTACCTTCAATTTCTTTAAAGCAATTCTTTCTTTCCTTTATTCGAAAATAATCTCAAACACTACGTAAATTCTTGAAGCGTACTCATATATTGGCCTTCAAATGATGTTTTATTTAACTCACTAAAACAATTGATACCTTAAAATATTTTTCATACACGATATCTCATAATTAGAAATCTAGTAAGTCACGAAACTTTAATATGCAGTCTCCATCTTTCGTCATATCGAGCTTTAACCTTCTTGAAACTTTAGGCTCAATAATCAATTTAGTCGAAACTATAGTCAAGGTTATTTTAATATGAAATGATAACCATAACCGCAAAATCTTTGATAAGTCCAATATTTCTCTAATACTCTCCTTCCTACATATTTTCTCTCAAGCTAACTTCCTCATGCAAAATTCTCTTTTACATTAAAATTTCTTCACTCAATTCAGTCAAGTGTAAAATCCGTCTCACCTTAATATGACCTTCATATTTACCATCATCACATAGTTAAGTTCTTAATCATTAAGATTTTAAGAAATTACACTCTTCTTGAAATCTAATAACTTCAAGCACCCTATTTATCATCTCATACAAATTTTCTTAACAATAGCTTTCCACAAGGAACCGATTTGTCGATCAAGAAGTTTACTCTCATTTGATCATAAAATATACTCCGTCTAATAGGTTTTACCGCAAGATTTCACTTATGAATATTCAATCATTTTATTCAACTTTTACCACTACTCTCTTCTAGGATTTCCTAATCTAACCTCTTTCTAACCAAAGGATGTCATGATCAAATTTTATCTTCGCATAAGGCAATCATATAAGAACAATGTTGCATAAACTACGGAGGAATCATAGTGAAATATGAGTGAAGCAATTTAATTGGAAGAAAAAAGTAAGGGTTGCTAATATTGCATAAAGAGTAAAAGATGTTATGGGTCCGAGTAAATCAAGATAATAAAAGGACAAGGGTCAAGTAATCAAGATAAAACACAAAGTTAAGCATTTAGGAAATTAAGTAGATCATCCTCATATATTGGGTCGAAAGAATTGAGTCAAGGTTAATTAAGTAGATCATCCTCATATATTGGGTCGAAAGAATTGAGTCAAGGTTGAGTCATTATCTGTAGTCGAAAAGTATTCCGGTAACATGGAATGGTTATAGTTTAGCCTTTTTGACTCGAAAGTCGTATCATCAAAATATGGTACAAGGATATGTGTTTTAGTAGGACATGATATACCTACATGAAGGTAGGATCGTCCAGGTCTTGCATATGAGAGTTGTTGGAAGGTAACAGCTGGTCTCGTGCTCCGTATATCAATGTCACGGTAAGGAACACCCAAAAGATCTAAATAGAAAGTGGGTGTTCTTGAGGTGTTAATTAATGCACAAAAATAAAAAAATTAAAACACGAAATAAAGATAATTAAGAAAATCTCGTAGATCAAGGTAAAGTAAGTTAGGAACACGGTTTCTAGAGAGAAGATAGTCTCATAGATAAGGGTATGGTCAAGAAAATGATTCTAATCATTCCTAAGTTTCAAACAATTAGATGGTCATGATAAAAGATCTAGATTTGAGTAAGTCAAGATCGAGATATGATCACATGGTTTAATAGATGACTAAATATACTTGAGTATTTACAATTATCATGGCCATGGGTGATATGTCATTAATGTGGACTACTCTATATCATTAGGGCTATCTTGGTTGTCTACCATTATAAGTCTAACTTCTTGAACTCGAGCTTTCACAAAGTTTCTTAATGAAAAATAATCTATCATAATTTCTATTCATTCTAAGTCGTCCAACATAATCATAACTAAAAATGTAAATTCCTTTAATCCATCTAAAAATAACTTTTCATCATATCATTAGTAACTTTTCCCAAAAGTTGTAATAAAACTCAATATTCTAATCCTATCAGTCGTCACATCCCCTTTTTTTTAACTAAACTTCCATAACAAATCATAACTTTTAAAAATTTTAAAAATTCTCAAATAAACCTCGAGATAACTTTTAGCATATTACAAATCAATCCAAAATGTAAGCTCAAGATTTAAATAATCTTATCAATCGTAATTCAAAAATTGAACATTTAAAATAACTCCTCGGATTGATTCTATATCCTTCGAAATGTATATCTAAACTTCGAGCAAGTCATAACTACTCTAAAATCTTCAAAAGTCAATTCCTTTTTTTCCACAATCGAGACATTAAACTAATAATCTAAATAAATTAATCTTAAAAATTTAAATAAAATTCTAAGTTTCCTTCATGGTCGGTAATCGCTACTACCCAACTTGGAATTGACTAATCCTTAAGATCATACTTTTTAGGAAAATAAATGTCTTTATAACTCAAATAGAACCTCAATGCATATTAATTGTCAATATAACCTTTCTAGCCATGTGTTTGACCTATGAGCATATACTAGTGTAGTCATCTTCCTAACTGCCACTAAGCACAAGAAATAAGAATTCACGGTAGAAAGGAATCAAGCAAGAGGCAATCAAGGATGGTAATGAGAGTTCAAAAGTTGAAGCAAGGAAGGAGGTCAAGCTTGTAGATAAGATCCTAAACTTTATTCCTATATGAAGGTTCACATCGGTTCGGTCACGTAACCGAAGTGATAAACTCGACCTGCTTGGGCCACCACAAAAACATGTAACGCCCCAGTCCTAAAAATACTTGGGCTAAGTACGTAGACATGCCAGCTACCTACATATGAAGTATACTCCAATATATGAAAACCTCGTATGTATACATAAGCTATAAAATATAGTAACCATAAAACTAATCTCATCCATAAATAAAGAAGAAGGAATTTATAATAAACTTCATGGATTATTATTTACAAATTGTTGGGCGGAGACAAATCCACTACCAACGAAAAAAAAGAGAAATACATGATAACGAAGTTTTGTCGAGCGATGCAAAGACATTCCAAGTGAAACCATCTCAAAAGAAGAAAGGAAAACATGGCCTTGGCTAGAGCACCTGCAAAAACCACAACCACACACCTGGAGAATTCACCAGGTCCTCAGAGGGACGTAACAAGATACATAAAGAATATGCCATGTAAATACTGAATATAAAATATACCACAAATAAAAGTTGGTGACAAGACACCAATAAGGTAATCTAACCATACTAAAGTAAATATGCAGTTAAGAACAAACCTTTCGTCGCATGAGCCCTGGCTGTAAATAGGATCTGGTATAGTCCCCACTTGGGCACCAGTGACCTAAGCGCAAGACGTTCAAAAATGACAGTGGTCAACCTGAGGGGGTCATCATACCCGTATCTCCAGCGGAGCTTCCGGCTTACAAGGAAATGTGTAATAGAAGCCCATACGACAAGAAAATGTTCTTTCCACCCAATGCACTTATCAAGTCGCATCCGCGATTATGTACCTCTACTAATTGCTAAGTCTCCTAACATGCCTCTATTAGCAGTTAGACCTAACACATGCGCACGGATGATAAGCCAACATGCAAGGACCTCTACATGCTACTCATCTCACACATACTCGTAGTACAACTGTGTCAAAGTTTATGCAATACACTACATATGGTAGTCCCTTAACTCTAGGGCCATATGCAATCAAAGGATAATAACAAAGTACAGCTAATATCACTGAGTAGGCAGTAAATCAGGAACTGTAATAATGGTACAGCTAAAAGAACTAAAATAAATACACAATGATATGCAATAAATAAAATGCAGACTAACTATAAACAATAAATTATGGCAAGGTATCTTGCCTGGTGTGTCGCCTGAGGTGGTACAATGATCCGACAAGTCCTGTTTTGTCTATTAGCCAAGGTCGATGTGTTGTGGTCCGGAATCGGAAAGGAAGTAGGGATACGATTAGTCATGGTCAACTAAGGTAATTTGAAAAGAATTTATGGAAATAATATATATGCTAATTTTTGAAAATATTTATAAACTCCATAGAAATAACCTTACATATAACTTTAATAATAAATAAAACTATTTACAAATTCATTTAGAGCTTTATATATATTTGATACCCATTTGAAAATACTATAACTTATATTAATCATATTAAATATTTTTATATATAAATTAAAATACTTAACTCTACTTTGAAAATATATATACAAGCCCAAAATTCATTGCTTATCTCAAAATATGCTTTAATTTGAAAATATACATTAAGGCTCATTTAACTACTCCATATGGATTCTCTTTAAAATATAGATACATATAAATTCTATATATAAAAACAATAATTCATTATGTAAAGCTTATCAAGCCCAATAATTGAAATGAGCTCTTATAACTTCAAAGCCTAAAATTATAATCAAATAATTTAAACCTAAGGCTACCGTGGCCAAAGGCTAAAGCCCAACCCTACTTATTTGCTTCTGCTGTATTGAGTAAAATAAAAAAATAATAATAATTAAAAGAAAATAAACACAAAGCATTAGTAATATAGGAATAGCTGTTTGGTTCCTTACTTTGGAACCAGAGAGTGAGAGAAAGATTTTAAGTGGGAGAATTATGAGAAGGTGAGAGGAAAGAGAAGAGAAAACATGGAAAAGTGTAGCGAGAGAGAGAGAGAGGAAGGGGGAGGTCAGAGAGAGAAGGTCGGGAGAGAGAATCGGAGAGGGGACTCACTGTGGTTGTGTTGGACAGAACTCGTCGAGCTCCGGTGGGGAATCGGCATTGCACGCGGTGGCGTACGGGGGAGTCAAAGGTGCAGATCGGTGGAGGCAGTGGCTTTACGACAACGTTGGGAAGATTCAGAGGAGGCGACGCATGCTTCGGCGGTTGGCCACGTGGCCGGAGGGGCTCTTGGTGGGCGCTCGGCTGAAGAGGACGCCGGCGGAGGGAGACCGCGAAAAGATGGGCGGCGGCGGTTCCCGAACGCGGTGGCGGCGTTCGACCGTGGGCGGTGTTGCGCCTCTAGATCCGGCGGTGGAGCAGAGAGGAGGTAGATCGGCGCGACGGTGTTCGCCGAACACGGCTGGGCGTGAGGCGGAGTCAAAAAGGGGTGTTGTCGCGGACAGGGGCTGGGCCAAGGCCGGGGAGGTATGTTGGTGTCGGGGACATGGTGATAGCAATAGTGGCTGGAAGTATGGTCGGGGGTCCATGGCGACGGAGGTGATGGTAGAGAGCAGAGGTGGTGGTTGTCGGGGGTTGAATCGTTTGGGTTTGTCATGTCCGGGATTGTCGGGCACGACATGGATGACTGTAACAAAGAACTTGGAATAAGATTTGGACATAGACACGACGCACGATCTAGGTTGTGATGGAGATAGTTTGGGTTGTGGAAATTATGGGCAAAGAAAGCATGGAGTCTCTCCTTATATAGGAGGTGGAGAATCCTAACTGGATAAGGACTAGTTATTGGTTTTAAACCCCAATTGATAAATAACAAGTTAATTCCAATAAATTTAAAACATTTCAATCAATCCACATAACTTTCTAGTTTAAATCTATATAAATCTCAATCAAATTAATATAGATAATGTCCATCATGAATTTAAACTATCCAGGTAATATCAATAAAAATCTTTTTGAATTTTAACTCTCCATAGATAAATATTTGATCAAATTTCCAAAAATGTCTTTTGTAAATAATATAAAAATTAATAACGATAAATTTTGAAAATAAAAATATATGAATAAATTCTAGGCAACTCGTATGTAAGTAAGATCTTTACATAAATATTTTTTTCTACTTACAAGAAATAAAATAAAAATAACATTTTTATAACGACAATTAAAATAATGTTTTAGAAAATCTCAACGTAACGTCTTTTACAACTTTATTAAATAGCAAAACAAAATTTATTTATCACATATTATTTTGAACCTATATTGCTTCTTCATAAATAAAATCTCAAATAAAATATTTTATAAAAATATGTACCTCGCACATACTCGCACTCGAAAATACAAATTCGCACGCGACGTACTCTTACGAGAACTCGAACTTGTACGTGCCATACAAATACGAAGTACAATTTAAATACCATTAAATACAAATTTATTTTATTTTTTAAAAATGTAGTAGAAATTTAGGGGTTATATATATATATATATATATATATATATATATATATATATATATATATATATAAAAAAAACTAGAAAATAGTGTATTGATATAGTAATAGTTATAACATAATTATTATTATATAAAAATACTAAAATAAAATATAGGGGTTTACAATATTCATGTTCATGTATATTACTTTTACTGTTCAAATTATGGCTAGCTGTTGTATCTTGTTACGTCTCTCTCAGGACCTGTGATCTCTCCTGATTGTTGCTGTTTATAGTATAAATAGGTGGATAGTATGATTTTGGCTGCAGGGTTCAGGTATTGCTTATAGTAATAGTTTATCATTTTTTTTGTGCTTTCTATTTCCTTTCCTGTTATATCTTACTTACTTAGCCTTTACTGGACCTCTACTATTATTCGAGTCCATTCCAAACATATATGCTAATGGGCTGCAGACCATGACATATATTTTTTGTTCTTAATTTTGTTCATTTTTTTGGATTGAGACATAGTTGTGACAGAGTAGATTTAGTTACTTTACAACGTACTACGAATAGGATAAGTCCATTAAATTATGAATACTTATTCTAATCGTACAACTGGCATGCTCATGTATTGGGTTCCTATATATTTTGGAACTGGGGCGTGAAATATACCTTATCCAACTGTACATCATTTTCATGCATTTTACCATCTTATTTATATTTGTTCCATACATGCTTTTGTCATATCTGGTTTACCTGTTCTCTCTTTAGTTTGTATTAGTTTGGGTTTATTATTCACATTGCTTGCATATACATATCTGTCGTAAAGTTTTGTTATAGTATTCTTCGATATTGTTATATTTTTTAAAGACATAAATATCCATTTGGTATGGAGAGGGCAATCACTTGAGACATGGGCAATACGATAGTATTTCTATTGGCTGATAGACTGAATTGAGCTACGGTTGTAAGGATGACTTCTGTTGGCCAGTAGTCTCATGATGAGCTATAGTTGTGAGTTTTTGTTAGTCGTTAAACTTGGATGAGCTGTAATTATGATAGATTTGTTGGCCGACAGCTTCTTGATGAGCTACTATTGTGATAGTGCCCATGTATGTTAGCCCAATGGTCGAATGTTGTCCTCGAAGTACATATCATGTAGAGTAGTTTATAGTAGTAGCGTACTATTTTTTTTATCTTTATTTCTTGCATGTTATGTACTATTATAATAGACTTGTATATTATGTATCTTGTTACGTCCCTCTGAGAACATGGACTTTTCTCCAAATTTAGGCGATTATTATTATTCGCAGATCTACATAATAGGACCTGACGTAGACACAATAGCACTAGACAATTTCGAGATTCCTCTATCCTAGAGCTTTTGAGGATGGACTTATCTATTTTATTTTATTATTTTATTTTATAGTCTTCTAGTAGTGGATTCGTCTCCACCGAACTATTGCATTTATCTTTGTTGATCTCTTGATACTAGTACTTTAATTTTAGCATTTATTCAGTTAATGTTTAGTCTTCATTATCATGTTCTATATAATGAGATCTAGATGTCGACTTGTTATGTATTGTGATGGATCATGAACTAGAGTTCATATAGACAACATAATATTCTTCGATATGTCCATTAATGGAAAGTCCTTCAGAGTTGTTTTAGCTGGACTTATCACGTGCTAGTCTTGCGTATTTTGGAGCTAGGACGTGGCACTTCCCTATAAGGATTCTCGATCACAAACTCCTCCTCCACCAAGCCTAGAGCTTCTCAACTCCTAACCACCCTCTCCTCACCTTCATCCTCCTACTCTCCTTACTGAGCATCCAAGCCTTCCTCACCACCTTCGACACCATCATCTCCATCCTTCTTCCTCCACAACTATATTGCCTCGTCCCTACATCGTGCCCTATTTTCGTCTATGGGGTGCGCAAGAAAGGAACACTGTCACTATCGATTCATCAAATCGATAGATCGGGATTGATTTAATCGGTTGAATGAGAACGATTAAATTAAGATCATTTTCTTGTTATGGAAAGGCTTCTTCGGAATTAAGTCCCACATTCAACGGATTGTGCCTTGAGGATAGACTCTGCGGCTGAGTGGGAAGAGACATCCTATTGCTCTGCTTTTCATGCCGTACTTGCTCTTTGGTATTGGTTTTTATGAATGCGTTTTTGTGAATATTTTTGATGGTTTTCATGGCTTGCGTTTTCGAACTTCGCATTTCAAATTGAACTCCTTGAATGGCACAGTGTTCTAGTCAGTTGCTTATACGATTTTAGGTGATCGCGTAGACGACGTGTAAGTGCGGCCAACCAATTCCTTGCCTCAACTAAGACGAAGGTGAGTGGCTGACACTTCTCCCCTCGACCCTTTTCTCCAATATTTTGTCGATACCAACATATGCTATGCTAAGTTGTAAATGCAATAAAATAAAGGCTTATTCTAATAAACCGTTGCACGACATCTCACGTATACGGGCTATAGAACTGCTTATCATAGAACTGTTCATATGCTTGCTTATAATATACTTTCTATCAAACTATGTTAAGCAAAAGGGAATGAACAATAAATGTACAGTACAAAATGATAAGGCGGGATACGTCGAGTTTGGTTAAGTTTACTATAAATCATAGATCATACTTGAATAACTAGTTTAGTCTAGCACGGTCATGGACAACTTGTGCACAAGGGCTTTTGTTTTCTCGAACAGTAACCCGGGACCACGGGACCGCTTCCGTCTATGAGGAAACACGGTATAGTCGAGCTGGATTTAAGCAACGGGTAATTCGGGGACTTACAACGGAGCTTGTTACTTGCATTGAAAGGACCCCGTCTAACCAGGCTATGTCCAGGATGGTAGTTAAAGCCAGTGACCTCCACATCACACACTTGATATGAATTATTATCAAACTGACAGGGAAGGTGTTGGTAAGCTTTATGTTGCACGGCACGCTCTGTCGTGGTAAGTTCTAGCGTAATTTACCTTGTTTACGTTTTATCAAACTGCTTGCATAAAACTAACTAGGATGGATAGAAATATCAATATATATACTACATGATTCACCTAAATTCTTGAACCAAATGAGAGCACGAGATATAATTTGCCACCCACCAGTACTCATGTAATGTACTGACCCTCGCTCTCCACAGGGGCTCCAACCCCAGATAGCGTGCCAAGGAACTGAAGACAACGCTGTCACTACCACATTTCTAGTTTGAGGGTATTTTTGTCATTTTTTGGGGTTATTTGAATTTATTATAATTTATTTGAATTTATGGGAATTTTTAGAATTTATTTTGGAATTATTTGAATGGTGGTTGACTAGGTTGACTTTGACTAGCATTGACCTTGGTAGACTAACCTAGGAGCTAACCCTAGTTGTGTTTGGACTTGGTTAGGTCATGCAACTCTAGTTAGACTAGAGTTGACCTATGGTTTAGTCATTTAACTCAAGTTAGAATAGATAAGTCATAAGCCATGACTTATGGTTGAACCATTGATTAACAACTTAGTCATAGAAGCCCAAAGCCCATTAGCTAATGCCAAACCCTAACCCTAACATTACTTGGCCGGCCACCACACCTACATAGGGATTCCCACCCTATAAATACCCTCTTCCATTAGGGCTAGCCTCTTTAGGAAAGTCTCATTTAGAAAGAGAGGTATGTACAACTTTATTAATTCATAGAAATTCCAAATAAATTCTTTTTCAATCCAAACAAATTGCAATAGGTTCTAATTAGTGTTTTTTTGTTGTTGGTATATGTTAATCTCAGTTTTATAGCAATTTGGAGAAGTTGGGTGGCTTTTGGGGATCCCCTTTGAAGGAGCTTTTTGTGTTGAAGAACACACATAGGTAAATTCCTATCCATCTTTTAAAATTAGGTTTTCTTTGCATAAATACCTAGCCCTAGGTGTCCTGGTCCTGTAGGAATAGAATTTGTCCAATTTTGTGTCCTGTACGTGTCCGTATCGGACACGTATCAGTGTTGTGCGCAGGTGTTCGATGAAATGCCCCAAAGGGCATTTCGATTTGTTTTTGTGAAAGTTTTTGAATGGAAAATTGTGTTTATGAGTGGCTTACATGTTTCTAAGTGACTGAGGTGTTTTTGGTGTCGTATCGAGTTGTTTTGGACACGTGCACACGCGGGTGGACACGCGCGCGCGGGCTGTACGTTTCTCCTGCTACTCGGGCCTCCTGTAGGACACGACACGGGTTCTTTTGGTACGAAATTTGGTGGACACGAGGGGGCATGCACTGACATCATGCCCCCAAAGTTTTGTTGGATCTAGTGAAGTGGTTAGGAAGAAATCCGTCGTGCACTGGGTTTGCACAGACACGCACACACTCGATTTAGGCCACTGACACGGCTCTAGAAGTCTAGACACGACTCACCAGGACACAATTCGGGTTGTTGGACACCTAGCTGGACACTAAGCGAACCCACAGACACAAGCACGAGATTTGGTTTGGGCTGTGTCGGGTGCACGACACGCGTGCACCTGTGCACGACGCAGTGCCTGTTTGATGTTCTGTGTGCTGTTTTAGGTTCATTTGTGTTGGACACGTCGTGTCACATTGTGGTGGACACGAGACACTTTCTGAGACACAAACACATTATTGTCTTTCATTACCAACCTTAAATTTTATATATTAAATTGTTTTGGGATATCAAATTCCATTTTCCCTAAAATTCCTGATACATGTGTATTCACTGATTTTTTCCAGTTTTCAAATTAGGATTTTGACATTCATTTCAGATAGTTTAATACTATCAATTACATGGTTTAAGACCCTATTATGTTGTGTCTATGTATGTACTACTTGGGTTTCGAATTTGGGTGTTATTGGTGGTGTTTTGATTCGAATTTGGGGAATATGAAAACTGTCAGTGGTTGAACTCTAAAACTGAGAGTTATGTGAAATTGTATATGTTGAAACTTGAGAATAAATAAATTGATTTCCTTTCTTCTTTGCTAAGAGTATGTGATACAGTAGATGTTAAATTCTGAGAATTCATGGTGTACTGTTGGGTTGAAAACTGAAATGGTTTTGACACATGTACACAAGGTGTTACTGTACTATTCTGAATCCAGGATAGTTATATCAATGTACTTTCTGAAATTGCCTAATATGCTCACTGTTCCTGTCATTGGATTTCTGAGCACTGAACACACTGTTTTTCTCTCACACTCCTCACATGACACACACAGCCACCCCTCTCACTCACTTCACTGATACACACACACACACCTATAGCTAAGTGCCTGTGACACACACTCTAATTTGCACACTCTTCACACATACATGTCACTAAGATACTCTCTCTATTTTCTATCCCTCTCTATATATATATGTATGTGTCTATAGGAAATATTGAATGTATATATGTAATGTATATATATGTAAAATGTGTATCTATATATGTAATATAAGTAGGTGTAATATATATGTATCTAGTATAGATACTTGTAAATGGATGTATAGATTATATTATGTATATATGTAAGTATCATATATATAGCATATGTGTGTACTAGTATATATATGTATTATATATATGTTGTGTGATTCCATGTGTAGGCCTAGATGCAATATAGGTTGTATGATATTGGTTTGACTTATGTGTATAGGTTGTATGGGCTTGATGTGCTAGCATAGGCTAGTTTAGCCTTGATTAGACTAGTGTAGACTTGTTAGGACATAGAATGACTTGTTTGACCTAGTTTAGACTTGTTAGACCTAGTTTGACCATAGTTGACCTAGTTGACTTCTAGGGTTGACCAGAGTTGACCAAGAGTTGACTTTGGCCTATATTGACCTAGATTTATGTAAAGTGCATTGTAGTGCTTCATTTTACCATTCTGGACTTGTTGTGACTTGTGCTGTTCTAAATAGGAGCCAGACACCTCTCCTCGGACAGTACTTTCATCTTGGACACTCAGATACCAGGCGAGTACATTCTCTAATCATTTTATATCATATTTAGGATTATATTTCCTGCTTTAGACTATCTTACTTGATGCTGACACGTTTGTAATACGGATTGGTACTATATGGATCCCTTCATGAGACGTTATCCCTCTCGGGAGCATCGGATACTTTTGTCTCGTGTGTTTCACTTACGTCACGTATCTCATGCTTCTATTATCATGAATCTTCGAGAATCAGCTAGTGACTCATGTACCCTCATGATCACCGAGCCTTCACGAATCAATTCATGAATTACCCTTTATGGGCAACGTAGTATAATCATGAATCTTAACGTAACTTGATTGGATCCTTGTGTATTGATTGGGGATGGGGGAGTATAAATGAACATGTGAATAATTCCAAGTAGTGTAATCATGAATCAATTCCAAGTAGTGTAATCATGAATCAGTCCCATGCCATTCACATGTTTATCCTGTACTCTGAATCACTAGTACTGTCTCTCTTTTATATATATCATAGATATTTACTTACAGTCTCTCTCTTACATTATGCTATTCTTTAGTTTCCTGTATTTTATTCTCTAGCATGATTATATTTCCTTTTCCTGCTATGACTTGTTGAGATGTATTGTGCTCGCTCCTGTCCTGACTGGACCTGTTGAAATATTACAGAGGATGAGGACGAGGCTGGCTGCCCTACATATTATTGGGCTACCTTAGATGACAGCTGTGACTTGGACCAGCAGCCGGACCCACTAGCAGTGGATGACACTCTTCTAGACTAGGATGTTTTATTTACATTACTCTCTGGATGACTGTACATATTGATACTTGGGATTTGGGATATATATTTATCTTAGACACTTAGACTCTCTGTTTGTACTTGTGGATTTCCTTTATTTCAGCAGTATCTATCTATCTATCTTCTATCTTATCATTTGCCTTACTTGTGATTGAGTTACTTTCTGCTATGTCACCCCCATTCGGGGAGTATAAACTGTTTAGCATATATTGTTAGATGTTGTGACCTAGGACAGCGTTCTACCGCCGATACTGCGGCGTAGGCTGGACGTACCCACGTCTCGTGCCCTTACTCTAGGTTGCGGGTCGTGACACATTTTTAGTGGTGGCCCATGCAGGTCGAGTTTATGTAGTGGTATTCGAACTAGAGTATCACTACAGCCTGCAGTAGGATTAGGATATTTTGAAGGTACTCAATCACATTAGGAAAAACTCTTAATTAGATTCTTGTTACCTAAAAAAATTGCTGTATTGTTATCTTTCCTTGAAAATAAACCGTCCTCCCTTGATGTTATCGCTTCATTCTCAGTGATTGTCCTCTCGTTTGATCTGTCTTCAGGATGGTTATGGAGACGCGATCTCATCTCGATCGGAAAGATACCACTGAGGGGTCTACCACTCCTCGTCCTGATCGGCAGGGCCCCGGGATTGCAGCTCCTGTTATGCCAGCTCAGGCTGGGATATCTGCAGCTTATGGGAGTACACCTCTTCCTACTCCGAGACTTTCCCCAGTCATTTCGAACATTCTTCAGCAGCAGTCGCCATCAGGATCAGAGGACATGGTGCGGTTGTTCTCCTTCTTCCAGCAGATAGTAGAAACTCAGCGGCAACAATTGTTCAAGAGGGGACATGACGTTCATGGAGTTAGCAGCAGTGGAGGTCAGGCTAAGAGGCCTCATGTATAGATTCAGCATCAGTATCAACAGAGGCCTGTTCAGCAGCAGTTCCAGGGTCAGGGCCATCAGCAGGGACAGCAGCAACCCAGACGGTATCAGACACTCAGGCAGGAGACAATCAGTTGTCCCTACTGCAAGAAGCCGGGGCATGGATGGGGTGAGTGCAGGAAGAGGTTGAAGGTTTGCTATTTCTGTGGGTCAGGTGCCCACCAGAAGATAGATTGTCCTATTGTACCTCCTTTTGAGGGAACTAGGCCACATATAGCTCAGCACCAGAGGGATGGAACAACGGACCACCAGCTGAGGAAGTGTTCCCAGAAATAGGCAGAGTAGTTCAGGGAGCAGCACCAGGAGCAGAAGCTAGGGCTCCGACAGAGCAGCCGAGGGGACCACCGTTATAGATGCAGCAGACCCCTAGACAGCAGCAGATTACCAGTTGTCCTTCCTGTAGGGAACCAGGGCACGATTTGGGCGAATGCCGAATGAGGATAGGCAAGTACCTACTTTGTTGAGCATTATATCACCCGTTAAGAGAGTGTCCCAAGTTACCTAAACGGACAGCTCAGAGAGCAGGAGCGAGGACTCCGGTAGGACAGCAGAGGGGATTACCCTTACCGACTCAGTAGCAGAGGTACATTCAGCATCAGCAGCTGGCCAGGGGAGGCCAGCAGGAGCGAGCTTTCGCCAGGACAGTCGTGGATGCTCAGGCCGTTGGAGATCTAGTTGCAGGTTTCGTTCTTTTGATTCTATTTCTGTAATTGCCTCTTATAGCTGTCTTGAATTTTGATTCCCTCTGTTCCTTGTTGATTGATCAATTTTGTCCTGTTGTTCTTGTGTTATGTTTGATTTTCTTCTGAGATGAATCATATGGGCTAGGTCACCCAGTTATGGAATCTAGAATCTTCGATAGTCGTGTTAGCTGGCATAGTGAGGACATATAGTCAAATTTAGGACGTATTTCTCGGGTATGGAAATTTAAGGTTTTCGCTGCCAAGCATGCGGCAATACAAAAATTTTAAATACCATGATTCCAGAGGTATGTACCTTGGTCAAGGACTCTGTGATTATCGTAGCCTTGCTCACTAACATGACGAAGACTCTGAGTAACATAATTTTGGACAGACGCATATGATTATCAGATTTTATCTTGAGAAGGTTTCAACATATCATCTCTTTCATACCCTTCTGTTGTTTTTAAAATTGTATTCCATCAAATAACTTAAGAGTAGGGATATTTTAGTTTGTAGAACATATTCATGGGTAGATCTTCATAGTGTAATGATATGACGACTTGTAGGGTGTCTGTACCCTAGAGATGGTAGTTAGTAGTGGTATTAGAATAGTAACCCATTGTAGATGATTTCCCATGTTATTTATAATATCAACCAGTTACGTATAGGATGCTAGTATGCCTTGCAGCCTTTATGATTATTATTATTTCTTCTTACCATTTTCCAGTGAGGCACCCATGACCAGAGCCTGCCCTTGAGTATAGTTGTAGTTTCACCTAAGACCGAGAGGTCTATTTATATAGATAGGTTGCAGAAGATATTGGCATATGGGATATGGGTTGGTTGGTACCTATAGGTCATTGTTGTATAGGATTATTGAAAAATTATTTAGCCTATATTTGGCTCAGTTTTCTGTTTTACTTAATTTCTCTTGTGTGGAGTTCAGTCATGGTTGATCAACCTTTATAGGCAGTGTGCAGACCCTTCACTAGATACCCTGTTCCCTTGGTTCAGACTTGTACAAGTTGTTCACTGTACTCAAAATTTATTACCCACCGTGTTGTATCATAGGTTTCACTAGACCATAGTTCAGACCCAATTATTGACTCACCAATATAACCATCAACCCCTTATCATATTCTGCATATCTGGAGAGTCAGTATCATGCATATTAGAGGTGTGTACTCATCCTTACTTCTGTACATGGTGACATACTGCATCTCTTAGCATTTTACTTATTGATAGCCTTGCAATACCCTTTATTATAACCTGCAGTACCTGCCCTATAGTGGAGTTTAAGCTTTTTCTTGGGCATGATTGTTCAGTTCACTTGGACAGTTGTATACAATAGGATATAATGTGGGTTGTTAATAAGAGTTCTCCCTTGATCATTATTCTGTCCCCCTTTCATTCTTAGAAACAGATGATACCTGGTTAGCCCATCTGTCTAGATACATGTCCAACCCATTCCTTCATTGTTGGTTCAGTCTTCTAAGCCTCTACCTGAGCATTAGTTCATTTTCCATGTGTAGGTTTTCCTTCACTTTGACTTTACAAGTGGACCCAAATGTCCTGTCCTTTAGCTTATAATTTTAGTCTCCTTAGCATCATACCTTTTTGCCTACCCTGATGATTCAGACCATTCATCCTTAGCCTAGTTCTAAGCATTTATTTCAGTCCCTTATAAGTTTAGTCTACTTTAACCCTTGGTTGATCAGTCATATATATATATATATATATATATAATATACTTAGGATATATGTAATGGGTGGTTGTTCTTGAGCTTATGTATATGTGGTATTTGGGATTTGTGTGCTTAGAATATAGGTAATTAGTTATGTATGACTTGGTAGGATTTGGAAGGTTAAGAGCTAGTCTATTATAGAGTTTTCTTTTTGCTAATCTCTAGTTGCCAACACCTAGATAGCTAGCATGGGTAAAATCCTATGAAATTGACTAGTTGTTGACCAGTAGTTAATTATTATCTATGTTTGACTTAGTTGACTGGAGATAGGATTAGAAGTAGGCTGTTGTTGTGTTTTGATTGATCATGTTTGTTTATCATAATTAAATTGAGACCTTGCTTGTTATTAGGTTGAAGACGAGGTTTTCTTGAGGATATCTCTGACTCGTGGTACCATACGTTTTGGTGGAGGCGGGAAGCTTAGCCGCGCTTCATCGGCCCTCTCGTTATCAGCGGGAGAGTCGGTGACGTGGCATACAGGCTAGACTTGCCACCTGCACTAGTGGGAGTTCACAACGTATTCCACGTATCACAGTTGAGACGGTACGTGGCTGACCCTAGCCATGTGCTCGATCATTCGGAGATTGAGGTTGGACCTACTCTCAGTTATCCAGAGCAGCCTGTGGAGATTCTGGATCGCCGAGAGAAGGTTCTGAGGAACCAGGTGATACCTGTGGTTCACGTCGCATGGAGGCATCATTCTTCAGGAGAGTCTACCTGGGAGCGGGAGGATGAGATGCGCGAGCGATACCCATATCTTTTTGGACCGTGAGGTATACTTTATATCCTTCTCATCAGTTGCATTTCACCTTTCAATTTCGAGGACGAAATTCTTTTATGGAGGGCAGATTTGTCACTACCACATTTCTAGTTTGAGGATTTTTTGTCATTTTTTGGGGTTATTTGAATTTATTATAATTTATTGGAATTTATAGGAATTTTTAGAATTTATTTTGGAATTATTTGAATGGTGGTTGACTAGGTTGACTTTGGCTAGCATTGACCTTGGTAGACTAACCTAGGAGCTAACCCTAGTTGTGTTTGGACTTGGTTAGGTCATGCAACCCAAGTTAGACTAGAGTTGACCTATGGTTTAGTCATTTAACTCAAGTTAGAATAGATAAGTCATAAGCCATGACTTATGGTTGAACCATTGATTAACAACTTAGCCATAGAAGCCCAAAGCCCATTAGCTAATGCCAAACCCTAACCCTAACATTACTTGGCCAGCCACCACACCTACATAGGGATTCCCACCCTATAAATACCCTCTTCCATTAGGGATAGCCTCTTTAGGAAAGTCTCATTTAGAAAGAGAGGTATGTACAACTTCATTAATTCATAAAAATTCCAAATAAATTCCTTTTCAATCCAAACAAATTGCAATAGGTTATAATTAGTGTTTTCTTGCTGTTGGTATATGTTAATCTCAGTTTCATAGCAATTTGGAGAAGTTGGGTGGCTTTTGGGGATCCCCTTTGAAGGAGCTTTTTTGTGTTGAAGAACACACATAGGTAAATTCCTATCCATCCATTAAAATTAGGTTTTCTTTGCATAAATACCTAGCCCTAGGTGTCCTGGTCCTGTAGGAATAGAATTTGTCTAATTTCGTGTCCTGTACGTGTCCGTATAGGACACGTATCAGTGTTGTGCACAGGTGTTCGATGAAATGCCCCAAAGGGCATTTTGATTTGTTTTTGTGAAAGTTTTTGAATGGAAAATTGTGTTTATGAGTGGCTTACACGTTTCTAAGTGACTTAGGTGTTTTTGGTGTCGTATCGAGTTGTTTTGGACACGTGCACATGCGGGTGGACACGCGCGCGCGGGCTGTGCGTTTCCCCCTGCTACTCGGGCCTCCTGTAGGACACGACACGGGTTCTTTTGGTACGAAATTTGGTGGACACGAGGGGGCATGCACTGACATCATGCCCCCAAAGTTTCGTTGGATCTAGTGAAGTGATAAGGAAGAAATCCGTCGTGTACTGGGTTTGCACAGACACGTACACACCCGATTTACGCTACTGACACGGCTCTAGAAGTCTAGACACGACTCACCAGGACACGATTCGGGTTGTTGGACACCTAGCTGGACACTAGGCGAACCCACAGACACAAGCACGAGATTTGGTTTGGCTGTGTCGGGTGCACGACACGCGTGCACCTGTGCACGACGTAGTGCCTGTTTGATGTTCTGTGTGCTGTTTTAGGTTCATATGTGTTGGACACGTCGTGTCACATTGTGGTGGACACGAGACACTTTCTGAGACACAAACACATTATTGTCTTTCATTACCAACCTTAAATTTTATATATTAATTATTTTTGGATATCAAATTCCATTTTCCCTAAAATTTCTGATACATGTGTATTCACTAATTTTTTCCAGTTTTCAAATTGGGATTTTGACATTCATTTCAGTTAGTTTAATACTGTCAATTACATGGTTTAAGACCCTATTATGTTGTGTCTATGCATGTACTACTTGGGTTTCGAATTTGGGTGTTATTGGTGGTGTTTTGATTCGAATTTGGGGAATGTGAAAACTGTCAGTGGTTGAACTCTAAAACTGAGAGTTATGTGAAATTGTATATGTTGAAACCTGAGAATAAATGAATTGATTTCCTTTCTTCTTTGCTAAGAGTATGTGATACAGTAGATGTTAAATTCTGAGAATTCATGGTGTACTGTTGGGTTGAAAACTGAAATGGTTTTGACACATGTACACAATGTGTCACTGCACTATTCTGAATCCAGGATAGTTATATCAATGTACTTCCTGAAATTGCCTAATATGCTCACTGTTCCTGTCATTGGATTTCTGAGCACTGAACACACTGTTTTTCTCTCACACTCCTCACATGACACACACAGCCACCCCTCTCACTCACTTCACTGATACACACACACACACCTATAGCTAAGTGCCTGTGACACACACTCTAATTTGCACACTCTTCACACACACAAGTCACTAAGACACTCTCTCTATTTTCTATCCCTCGCTATATATATATATATATATATATATTATTATAATATATATATAATATATATATATATATTATATATATATATATATATATGTATGTGTCTATAGGAAATATTGAATCTATATATGTAATGTATATATATATAAAATGTGTATCTATATATGTAATATAAGTAGGTGTAATTATATGTATCTAGTATAGATACTTGTAAATGGATGTATAGATTATATTATGTATATATGTAAGTATCATGTATATATAGCATGTATGTGTACTAGTATATATATGTATTATATATATGTTGTGTGATTCCATGTGTAGGCCTAGATACAATATAGGTTGTATGATGTTGGTTTGACTTATGTGTATAGGTTGTATGGGCTTGATGTGCTAGCATAGGCTAGTTTAGCCTTGATTAGACTAGTGTAGACTTGTTAGGACCTAGAATGACTTGTTTGACCTAGTTTAGACTTGTTAGACCTAGTTTGACCATAGTTGACCTAGTTGACTTCTAGGGTTGACCAGAGTTGACCAAGAGTTGACTTTGGCCTATATTGACCTAGATTCATGTAAAGTGCATTGTAGTGCTTCATTTTACCATTCTGGACTTGTTGTGACTTGTGCTGTTCTAAATAGGAGCCAGACACCTCTCCTCAGACAGTACTTTCATCTTGGACACTCAGATACCAGGCGAGTACATTCTCTGATCATTTCATATCATGTTTAGGATTATATTTCCTGCTTTAAACTATCTTACTTGATGCTGACACATTGGTAACACGGATTGGTACTATGGATCCCTTCATGAGATGTTATCCCTCTCGGGAGCATCGGATACTTTTGTCTCGTGTGTTTCACTTACATCACGTATTTCATGCTTCTATTATCATGAATCTTCGGGAATCAGCTAGTGACTAATGTACCCTCATGATCACCGAGCCTTCACGAATCAATTCATGAATCACCCTTTATGGGCAACATAGTATAGTTATGAATCTTACTGTAACTTGATTGGATCCTTGTATATGATTGGGGATGGGGGAGTATAAATGAACATGTGAATAATTCCAAGTAGTGTAATCATGAATCAATTCCAAGTAGTGTAATCATGAATCAGTCCCATGCCATTCACATGTTTATCCTGTACTCTGAATCACTAGCACTGTCTCTTTTATATATATCATAGATATTACTTACAGTCTCTCTCTTACATTATGCTATTCTTCAGTTTCCTGTATTTTATTCTCTAGCATGATTATATTTCCTTTTCCTGCTATGACTTGTTGAGATGTATTGTGCTCGCTCCTGTCCTGACTGGACCTGTTGAAATATTATAGAGGATGAGAACGAGGCTGGCTGCCCTACATATTATGGGGCTACCTTAGATGACAGCTGTGACTTGGACCAGCAGCCGGACCCACTAGCAGTGGATGACACTCTTCTAGACTAGGATGTTTATTACATTACTCTCTGGATGACTGTACATATTGATACTTGGGATTTAGGATATATTTATCTTAGGCACTTAGACTCTCTGTTTGTACTTGTGGATTTTCTTCATTTCAGCAGTATCTATCTATCGATCTTCTATCTTATCATCTGCCTTAGTTGTGATTGAGTTACTTTCTGCTGTCACTCCCATTCGGGGAGTATAAACTGTTTAGCATATATTGTTAGATGTTGTGACCTAGGACAGCGTTCTACCGTCGACACTGCGGCGTAGGCTGGACGTACCCACGTCTCATGCCCTTACTCTAAGTTGTGGGTCGTGACAAACGTTGCAACCTTTTGAAGCCTTGCTAGCGTATGAAGGCAAAACTCTCATCTTTTGAAGACATCCGCAACCGTCCATGCCAAGTTGTCTCAGCTCTCCCCTATTCAAGGTGTCTGCATATTTTGGTTGTATAAAGGGTATGAAGTATGAAACGGCTATCTTATCGACGTTCATTTTGTAATGGAGCCAGTTTGTAAGCCCGTACGGCACCTTTGTATCGAGTCTGTAATATGATGCTTATTATCAATAAAGCTTAAGTTTTCCTCTATACAATGTGTTCAATATACTCTGCGCACTCTCTCGTTATTGTGTTTCGGATAACCTTATGAAAGTACCTTGTGCGAGCGCAACCTAGGCTCATACAGCATCACGCGCGGGGAACGACTATCGATTCTATCGAATTGGGGCGTGACATAATGGAATCAGAGCACGGCTTTACGTCCTTTGGCCTTCCATTTGAGTCTTAAACCTTTGACCTTATGTCGATAAGATGAGTTGTTCCATAAAGTGAGTCCGTAATATTTCTGAGACTGATATGAGTTGACTTCTAATTTCAGAAGCCGGAGAAGCTACGGGTGGGAATGAAGAAATTATTTCGAACGGTTCGAGTAGCTCAAGGCCCGAACCTGTAAATGCCGTATGGAACAGATGATATGTATACTGGAAGCACAACAACGACAAGCCGAGGCCAATCAGCGCCTGAAAGAATAGCAGCAATAATATGTTGAAGACCAGCGAAGACGAGCTGAGGCACGACAGGCCCAGTTTGAGGTCCATTTCGATACGCAATTCAAGTTGCAGCAGAAGCGGCTTGATACTCTTCCGTAAATCATTCAGACAGTTGTGGCCAACAATAACTCTACAACGACTCATGCCGCAATCAAACCTGCGGCCCGACCGATCGAAATCAAGTTAGAGGTACATGCACGACTACTGTAACACCAAGAAGCTCTAACTTTGAGGTGTCAAAATTCTTAAAAAATTGTTGTACTTCCTTCTGCAGTACTGAAGACCCTTCTCTGGCGATCGATTGGTTGGAGGAGTTGGAAGACCATTTCGAGCTTCTAGGCATCGATGAATCCAAAAAAGTTATATGTGCTCAACTTTTACTTCGATTGAACGAACACAACTGGTGGGCCGTACAATAGCGAGCGGTCCGACGTAACGACAAGACAGCGGCAATCTTTTGGGCCACCTTCCGACAGGCGTTCGAAATTAAGTACCTTCCTGCAGCCATTCAACAAGAAAAGGAAAATGAATTATACAGCTGAAGCAAAGGAATATAATGGTGGTGTAATGTCTGTGGTTCATATTACGTATTTCTGGAATATGTGTACGTATTTATTCTTGTATTGCATGATTTCCTTGCTTAATTTCCTCCCTGGGCTTGGTTTATTCATGGTTTGGGTTGGCTTGGTTCGATTTGGGATTGCTCTTGGTTCATCATGAACCAAGGGGTGAACCCCCTACCTACCACCACCACTACCATTTATTAACCCTTCTCCTTTCTCTCTCTTCATTTATCATCTTCTCCACCATTACTTCCTTACCTACCAGAGAGAGGGAGAGAGAGGTCTAGGCAAGTACAACTTGCTTCATGGAGGAACTCTGATTTTATTACTTCATTCTCTTCCTTACTACATTCTAAAGCACTTTAGTACTTGGTATTTTCACTTTCCATGGCAAGATTCTTATAGATCTATATTACATTATTTTTGGATTTCTTGGATTTTGATCTATCTAATCTTGTTGTTTCCTAGTTTTGATGGTTCCATGTTGTAGAGAATCTCGTTCTACCCTATTTAACCTATGGAAGTTCGGATTTGGACTCCGGATGATAGAGTTATGCAGCTTGGAAGCCATGGCTTATGGTGGTGTACTTCTTCTCGGAAATTTGGAGAAGAAGCACCGTCCCGAGCCGCATGGTGTACTTAACCGCATGAACATTCATACGGCAAGTCAGTTCCAACCGCATGCACTACTGCCTTGACTTGACCGTGTGATAAGTTCATGAGGCAAGTATTCCCGGCCGCATGGGACCCAGTCAGTTCAGCCGCATAGGGCTGAGGACCTCATCCTGCCGTAACAGCTTATCTTGGCCGCATGAGTTAGACCCAGCCGCATGTGCACAGCCTTGACGAGCCGCATGAACCAGACTCACTCGCTGGCCGCATGAGTCCTATGTCCGCCAGCCGCATGAGATCCTGAACCTTATAAGCCGCATGAACTCCCCTCACCCCCCGTCAGCCGCATAAGCAATCACCTTGACCCAGCCGCATGGGGCTCGACTTGGTTGAGCCACAAGGACTCATTTCCGCCAGCCGCAGGAGTACCCTTGCCCTCCTGGCCGCATGTGTCTTGTCCTTCTCTTGGCCGCACGAGTTCGATTTATTCCAGCCGCATGAGAATCCCTCTCCTGCGAGCCGCATGGGTCCTTAGTTCCCCCGACCCGCATGAATCTCTCCCCAGCCACATGAACCCGACTCCTTCCCCAGCCACATGAGATCCTTCCTGGCCGCATGTACCTTAGCCGTATGGCTCTTCTATAGCCCTGTATATTGATATTTTATTAGATATTTAACGTCCATTTTATATCCTTACGCCTTTTGTCCTGAACTTGAAAATCATGAATTCATTTGATATGTTTGGAATTGATAATTGAACATGACGTGATAGTGACCCGTAGTGGTGCACTCCTGACATAACAACCTGATATGACCTGATAAGTGGCCCGTCGTGGCGCACTCCTGACTAGTACACTTGGCATGATAACCTGACATGATTATCTCGAATAGCTGTTACGACGGCTACCTGACATGGCATGACCTGTATAATATCCTGGACACTGTGGGCGATTGTGCTTGTACAAATAATCCAGTCCTATCTTGCATCATGTCTAGGAGGGGACTCCTGAGTACCACGGCCAGGAGTACCTACTAAAATGGACTAAGGAAACAACTAGAATTACACAGTAGTCATAAAGAGATCTTCCAGCTACAGGCAATCCCGTTACCTGGGCACGCCTTGGGATCTGTAGCTTGCCGTCGAGTAGGGCACATTTCCAGCACACTGTCATGTGTTGCACCCTTCAAGCTACCTAAGGGTACATTCATTTCCTGGACGATGTACCCACCTGAATACAACTCTAAATCCTTCAACCCGGGTAACCTGGATGGTCTGCAGGGCTTGTGGCTGTGGAGTAATCTCACTGCATCTTGCTAGTAACTAGGCTGTGATAACCCTAGTTAGTTAAAGTATCAAGCCGTAGTTCTTGTTTGGCCGTGAAATGATTGGATGGAGTCTAACCAGTCTAGTCTTGCCCTGATCCTGTTCCAGATTATGAATGACCAGAATGCTTGTATTTATTTTACCGATAAATGGTGAGAATTCCAAGTTCTGTTCAGACGAAGGGTTACACCCCGGTCCTTGTTTGGTTTACGGGTTGTAACCTGGTTATCTGAATAGTTACATGGTTATCTCGTCATATATCATCCTGATGTATTGTCTTTATTTCCAGTTTTTACTTTTATTTATATCTTGTGCTGATTGCTGGTTTTAGTTTCTAAGTGAAGCTTCCTTTGTGGCACTTGCTCTTTCTGGGATCTGACCCAGCTGGTTTTGTGTGGCCAGATTTCGGAGCAGCTCCGGAGGATCTTCCGACCTTCCAGCCAGATGGTGGCCACTAGACGGAACCCTGGCAACGAGTGGGTTATTTTTGGCTCTCCCACTCAATTGTAAAAAATATTCTTTTGAGGCGTTTAGCCGACGAGCACCTGTTTAGCTCGATTGCACTTTACTTACTATCTGCCTACGGGCTGTAACATGATTGACATATCCTAGGGTTGATCATGTATGACTAAACTCTTGCTAGTCCTAACATTTTGTAACGACTAGCTTCATGATCAGCTGAATATGTAATATTTGGGACGCCTTATTATTGTATATTTAATGATCATACATCTTGTAACATTTACTTACTTGCTCGTGATTGAGACACTAGGCTTGTTTATGACCATAGGAGACTGTTGGCTTGTATTAAACCCTCATGTATCTAGACAGCCGTGACCGTATAGCGAGATGGATCCCATTTCATATACGTAGCTGGCTATGTCTGCCCCCGCTCTCCAGTATTCTGGTTCTGGGGCGTGACAGTGTGGCAGTATGCAGCAGAATTCAATAAACTGGCCAAATTTGCTAGTATCATTCTTGTCCATAATAAAGAGTCGTGCTCGACAGTTTGAAGTGGGTCTGTGGCCCTCTATCTCTGCTCATGTGTCAGTTCTGAAATACAAGACAATGGACGTGTCCCTGAACCTACGCTCTCTGCCTTGAACGCCAATATCCTCCAGCTGCTGTCGTTGCTGTGCATACATACAATCACAAATGCCCTTGCCATGCGAAAGGAAACAATGCAACCAAGCGTCCGAACAACGGGCAATAAAGCGGATATCAAGGGCGTAACCCATGGCCTCGCTGCACCCGATGTCACCGGCTCGATCACACTATCAACGATGCCAGGTACTAGAAGGCAAATACTGGAGCTACGGTAAAAAAGGCCACATTCGTGCTGATGGTCCGACCAGAAGGCCGAACCCAACGGCGCCTTAACAACAGCAACATCGTCCAAGGAACCAGGGTCCAGCACCTCGAGCCAATAATCCGCACCGTAAAATGGACAAGACCGTCGCCTCAATGCCCAGGCCACGTCTATGCCATGACTCGAGATGAGGCATTCGCCTCTGATATGGTCATGATGGGTACACTGCTATTCAATAATAAATCTGCTCATGAACTGTTTGATTCAGGTACTACGCATAGTTTTGTTGGCCCATTGGTCATATGGTCAAACTGAGTTTAATAATTGATCAAACTCTGTCTCGATATATGGAGCTAGTCAGGACATCTCGGACTCTTGGACATGATCAAGAACGGCTATCTACTCAGTTCAAGACCGAAGCATTGTTTGCCTGTTCGAGTCTGTATTTCTTTGAGCAATGTAATCTTTTATTTTATTGAGTCTAGAAATACAATGTACACCGAGTCGTACTGGCAAATAGGCTATTCCAAAATGATTTCAAAACGTTTTTAAAAAATGTCCTTAGTTTTGAAAAACATTCGTATTTACAAATGCTCCAAAAAGGTTTTCAAAATTTTCCAAAATCTATTTTGAAAAACCCTAACCTAACCCTGACAGAACTCGGCCAGAGTTCGGTTAGTGGCCGTTTCATTTTTGAATTCCTTGGAACTTGGTCCTCCTGCAGTTGCGGATTTGACCGAGATTTGCTCATGGAGTTCTGCCCGAATTTTGTCTTTGGAACTCCTATAAATAGAGATGGATTTCAATCATTTTAACTCACTCATTCACTTTCAATCTTCTCTCTACTTAAAGCTTTCAGTCTTCCAAAGAGTTTTTCTCGAGCTTTAATTTTCAGATCCCAAGCCAGTTACAATCCTCTAGTCGATTTGCCAGTGTGGTGCGGTCTAGAAGTTTCTGAGTGATTGTAATCAGAAAGCTTGATAGAAGAATATCTCTTCATAATTGAAGTTGGACGAGTTCTTCGTATCAAAGCTCGCGTTGTAGAAGTTGCAAGGACTTCGTAAGAAAACTTGCAATTTTGCCAATAGTGGATTCAACTGGTAGCAAGAGTTCTACCGACTGGACTAGTCCTCAACAGAGGGAACCAGTATACATCGATGTCTTTGCGTTTGCTTTCTTATCTCTGCCTTTACATTATTTAGTTGTAATTATTATTCTGTGATCTTGCTGCTAACAATTTTTAATTAGCATTATTCCACTGCCAACTCTATTCACCCTCCCTCTAGAGTATTACTGCTTTACGATTTCGTTCCTACAATTGGTATCAGAGCAGGTGTTACAGGTAAAGCAAGGTAACATTACAATTATTTATTTATTTAATTAATTGTTATATAGATCACAGCACAACACATGGCAACTATGAAATTCATAAGTGAAGGCCAGGCCACAAACAGACCTCCACTGTTTGATGGTACAAATTATACCTATTGGAAAACACGGATGAGTTTCTTCTTAAATCACTTGACTTTGATTTATGGTCTATTGTTATTAATGGCTATCAAAAGCCACCTCGTATAAATGTTGATGGAGTTTTAATTGAAAAATCCCATAGCAGATATACAGAGGAAGAAAAAAAAAAAGGCCAGTCTTGACGCACGTGCTATTAACGCTTTATTTTGTGCTTTAGGCAGAACTGAATTTAACAGGGTGTCTATCTGCACAACTGCTAATGAAGTGTGGAAGCTTCTTGAAGTCACACATGAAGGCACGACTCAAGTCAAAGAATCAAAGGTTAGCAGACTTACTCAAGAGTATGAGGTGTTCAAGATGAAGCCCAACGAAACAGTTACTCAGATGTTCGAAAGATTCTTGGATATTGTAAATCCTTTGTCCTCCCTAGGCAAAGATTACAGTAACCATGAAAAGATTCGCAAACTCCTGCGATCACTTACAAAGAACTGGATTCCGAAGGCTACTGCAATCATTAAAGGAAACGACCTCACTACCATGACACTCGAAGTACTCATGGGTAAGCTACTCACTCATGAACTGGAGCTACAAGATTTTGAAGAGCCTGCACCAAAGGAGAAGACGATCGTTTTAAGGCTCAGCATAGAAAAGCTGCTGAAGGTGATTCAGACAGCAGTGAATCTGATGCTGAAGATCAAGCACTCCTAGCAAGGAAATTCAAAAGATTCATGAGATATGAGAAGAAAGCCAAAGAAAACAATAGCAGCAACAACTGGTATCAAGATGATGCTGTCTGCTATGGCTGCAAGAAGAAGGGACACATGAAGAAGGATTGTCCTACAAACTCATCATCAAGCAAGAAGAGCAACAGGTATGAGAAAGGGAACCTGAAGAGATCAACATCTCGGAGGTATGCCAATACCAGCATATGGCATAAAAGTGAAGCCAGCGACTCAGAAGATGAACAATCAGAAAACGCTGCAAATGTATGCTTTATGGCATTCGATCAGGTAGAACACCTTTCACATGCTAAAAGCAAATGGATCCTCGACAGCGGTTGTTCACGGCATATGACCGGTGACGCTACCATTATTTGCAACACTGTCGAAAAAGAAGAAGGAAGGCTACTGTCTCCTTCGGTAACTAACTTGAAAGGGTATATCATTGGTATCGATGATGTTGGAAAGTCTCCCTATCCTGTGATTAAGGATGTCCTGTCTGGTTACCGAGTTGAAACATAATCTACTCAGCATAAGTCATCTTAGCTGATCATGGTTATGGCATCAACTTTGGCTAAAGACAAATGTACTATAGTTGATAGCTCAACTGGTAGTACTATCTTTGAAGGTATCAGGGAAGACAATATATATATTTTCTATTTGTTGGAAGAAACTAACATTTCAGGTAGATGCTTAATGGCCTAAGAGTGATGAGAGTCATCTGTGGCATATGAGACTCGGATTCACGCTAATATGGATACGAATCTCAAGATTATCCACGAAGAAGCTAGTACGCGGTTTACCGGACATAACATTCAAGAAGGACTTGGTATGCAGCCAATGTGAAAAGAACAAAGCTACCAGATCCACATTCAAGTCAGTAAACGCAGTATGTACTACTAGACCTCTACAATTACTTATATGGACTTATTCGGTCCTAGCAGAGTTGCTAGCCTCAGAGGTAACTTTATATCTTTCGTAATTGTAGATGAATTACTCTAGATACACTGTGGGCTATACTTTCTTGACACGCAAGAATGATGTATTATCCGAATTTGTCGCCTTTTGCAAGAAAGTACAGAATGAAAAAGGTTACATGATCACTCACTATTAGAAGCGATCATGGAGGCGAATTCGAGAATGCAGAGTTTGAGCAATTTTGTGACACACACGATTTTGTACACGAGTTCTCCTGCCCTAGGACTCCACAACAAAATGGAGTTGTGGAACGTAAGAACAGAACTCTAACCGAAATGGCTAGAGTGATGTTAAACCAGTTTAGTCTACCCAAATATTTCTGGACTGAAGCTGTCAATACAGCTTGCTTTGTACTCAATAGAGTTCTAATTCGACCCAAATCGAAGAAGACTCCATTTGAGTTATGGTTTGATAGAATTCCATCTGTTTCATACTTTAGAATATTTGGCTGTAAATGTTATATTCTTAATACAAAAGACAATTTGGGAAAATTTGATGAAAAGGCCGATGAAGGTACATTTAGGTTATGCGGCCAAGAGCAAAGGATACAGAGTCTTCAACAAAAGAACCATGATCATCGAAGAGTCAATCAACGTCACATTTGATGAACTAAATCAGATGACGATCGATGACAATGACGAAGATCCAACTGTACCAAGCTCAACATCAGCTGATCCTCTACCAACACCAGCTGATTCTCCAAAAGAAGAACCCGGAAGCAGCTACCTTCGGAGTCTGCCTAAAAGATTGAAATTTACGGCTGATCATCCAAAGGATTTGGTAATTGGTGATATTACCAAAGGTGTAAGTACTCGTACATCCAGTAGAGATATTGTTTCTAGTGTTGCATTCATTTCACAGCTAAAACCCAAAACTATTGATGAAGCATGTAGTGATAATTTTTGGATAGATGCTATGCAAGAGGAATTAAACCAATTTGAACGGAATCAAGTTTGGGAACTTGTTCCCAAGCCTATTGATCATCCGGTCATTGGCACCCGATGGGTATTCCGAAATAAACTGAACGAGAATGGTTTAGTGACTCGTAATAGGGCTCGACTCGTAGCTCAAGGATACAATCAGGAAGAAGGTATCGACTACGATGAGACTTATGCCCCAGTTGCGAGGTTAGAATCCATTCGTATGTTATGTGCATTTGCATGTTTTCATAATTTCAAATTATTTCAAATGGATGTCAAGAGTGCTTTTTAAATGGTTTTATAAAAGAAGAAGTTTTTGTAGCACAACCTCCAGGTTTCACAGGATTTCAAAAACCCTGATCATGTTTTCAAGTTGAAGAAAGCCTTATACGGTTTAAAACAAGCCCCTCGTGCTTGGTATGATCGTCTAAGCTCTTTTCTACTTGACAACGGTTTTTCAAAAGGCAAGGTTGACACTACACTGTTTATTAAATCTTTTAATGGCAAACTTCTTTAATTCAAATCTATGTTGATGATATTATATTTGGATCTACTGATGAATCTCTGTGTCAAAAAATTCTCTAAGTGTATGCAGAATGAGTTTGAGATGAGCATGATGGGAGAGCTGAAATTCTTTCTCGGACTGTAAATCAAATAAACTGATAATAGGACATTTATAAATCAAGCTAAGTACACAAAAGACCTTGCTAAAGAACTTTGATCTGGACAATGTCAAACCTATTGGCACTCCAATGGCAACTTCAACAAAGCTTGATATTGATAAACAAGGTAAGCCGGTCGACACACGTAAGTATCGAGGTATGATCGGTAGTTTACTTTATTTAACTGCTAGTCGTCCAGATATTATGTTTAGTGTTTGCCTGTGTGCACGTTTTCAAGCTAATCCAAAAAAATCACATCTGTGCGCAGTTAAGAGTATCTTTCGATACCTTAAAGGCACTTCTTCTATTGGCTTATGGTATCCCAAAACCAAGTCCTTTGACTTATTGGTTACTCGGATGCAGATTTTGCTGGATGCAAAGTTGATAGAAAAAGTACCAGCGGCACATGTCATTTCTTAGGCAAGGCTTTAGTCTCATGGTTTAGTAAAAAGCAAAATTCTGTAGCCCTATCAACAACAGAGGCTGAGTATATCGCCGCAGGACGTTGTTGTGCTCAGATTTTGTGGATGAAACAAACCTTAGAAGACTATGATTTATTTTTCACACGCATTTCCATTTTCTGTGACAACACGAGCACAATTAATTTGACTAAGAATCCAGTATGTCACTCTCGTACTAAGCATATCGAGATTCGACATCATTTTCTTAGAGATCATCATCAGAATGGAGATATTGACCTTGTATACATAGACACTGAGAATCAATTAGCTGACATCTTCACAAAACCTCTAGCAGAAGATCGTTTCAATTATTTACGTCAAGAATTAAGAATTTTGGACGTCAATAATGTTAATTAATTTTGTTTTATGATTAATTATATTTCAATACGCAAAAACTGTGTTAGAGACAAGCCAATAAAGAGTCTGTCTGTCACCACAACTACGGTTGAAGCGAAGCGGTACTTAAGAGTTCCCCGGTGAACCTCCGCCAGCTGGGACAGTACTCCTACAGCTAATCTGAGACAGTCGCTGTGTAACGATATTGAATCTATAAAATATTATTAATTATATTAATTGAAGGTTGAAATTACTAATCTTTGAATTAAATTTTTGAAATGAGTCAATGAAAAAGAAAGTGGCCCAAACCAACTAACAGAACCCCCAGGCGAATTCGGCCAGAGTTCTGACCGAATTCGGCCCGAGTTCGGTTAGTGGTATCTGGTTATATAACCAGAACCCGAGAGCCTCTTCTTTTTCATTGCTTCTAAAACCACCTTCACAGCAACAGCAGCCGCGCGAAGCTCTCCAAACCCTAGTTCTTCACTACTTCGTTTCTCCCAATCTACGTAGTAAAATCCATCCAAATTTGGATTCGTACGGAGATCGTTGTCCTCTACATCATACTTGAATCTCGGGAGGTATAACTCCGTATTTTTTCTCCTTTAAAATTTGTGCATATTTACTTTATTTGCACAATGCCGCCTAAGGGATTCAACCCCTTCATGAGGAAGAAGACGACCAATCCTAATGAGGAAGGATCATCTTCAAATCCACCCACCGATTCCCTCTTTTCACCAGTTCAATCGAGCGATGGCGCGTTCGATGGGTTTTATTTTCAAACCCTAGATCAAGCCCTTCTGTGGTATGGAGACTTCTCTATGAGATCCATATGCACAGGTGTTCCTATCAAATGGACTGTGTTTCCAGAACACTGCCCTTATTTTGAGGCATTAGGGTTACAATACTTTGTTAAACTTTGTTTCCCAGTGGCTACTATGCCATTAGACTTTTCTATTGCAGTATCGTACTAAACATGTTTGACGTAAGTACTCGTGTTGGCGGACTAGATATCGAGTTCAATGATGTCCTCTTAGCGGAAATCCTTGGAATTTCTAACGAAGGTGCACCGCTTGATGATATCACTGATTTTGATTTCCCCGACGGCACGACACTTGCTAGTTTCAAAGCTGAACTCTGTGCCCCTGATCGAGTTCGCTCTGGAAAGTTCAAGGCAAATAACTTGAACTTGTTTAGTTATAAATTACATCGCATCATCTACTCCACTCTCCTTCCGAAGTCTACTTCAAAGGATGATGTCACATCATTTGAGCTGTCTGCTATGTATCATATTCTTAAGGGGGTCCTTTTTCTGCCCCTAAGACTATTATCCAGATGATGGGACGTTGTCGTGCAAGAGATAGAAATCTCTCTTATGCAATGATTCTCCCACGCATCTTCCAGCGTTTTGATATTGATCTGTCAACTTGTACTCAAGACCCTGAGCCCAAGTTTCTTAAGCTATCTCGTCGTAGTATGACTGCTGCTGCTCCTCCTACTGCTCCACCACCTCCACCTACTCAGCTGTATGCCATGACCTTTGAAGGCATACACCAGCATCTTTCTGATTTGTACATCTCGATGATGGATATGGCCCGCGAACGTGAGTTCCGCGATGTCACTCGTTATCAGGCGATAGCAAATTCTCTAGCTGATCTCCGATTTGCTCAGACTGGACATTCTGCCGGTTCTATTCCTAGAGATCCAGCCTTTTCTGGTTACCGCTGTGAGGATGAGGCTGTTCATGCCTACTTTCAGCCCGGTAACGCATATGATTGGTATCGTTCTGATCGTGCCCCTCCTCGAGACTTTGCGGTGAGTTTTACGCTGGCGCCCCTCCTCACCCTTCTGGCGCTGGTACTTCTGGAGCTGGTCCTTCTGGACATGTCGGTCATACTGATGATGAGGAGGAGGAGGAGGAGATGTGATGATGATATATTAGCTGATTTTGAGTTTTAGTTATTGTCTACTGTACACTTGGAAATGCTCCGACATTCCAAGTTTCTTTCTTTCTAGTTTTTATGTTCATTTCTTTTGAGGACTTGTACTGGATATTTCTTGATGTCTCTTGAACATCATTTTATTTTTATGGGATGTATAGTATATCTTTTATATCAGCTTATTTATTTTTTATAAGCATCTTTATCTGCTTCTATATTATAAACTGTCTGTGAACTACTTCTCTGTTATGTCTTGTATATTCTCACTGCATGAGATATTCTTTTCTTGTGTTTCTTCACTGTTGTAGCTTATGCATTAATTGCGGGGGAGCCTATTTCTTCGTAATTATTTTGCTAAGTGACAACGGGGGAGAAAAAGTATCTAACATTTTGTTTTGAGAATAATACAGGGATTGAACAATTTTTGTGGTATCTTATCTCAAAAGATGTTATATCATTCATAGTTTGTCAATTATCAAAATGGGGGAGATTGTTGGCCCATTGGTCATATGGTCAAACTGATTTTAATAATTGATCAAACTCTGTCTCGATATATGGAGCTAGTCAGGACATCTCGGACTTTTGGACATGATCAAGAACGGCTATCTACTCAGTTCAAGACCGAAGCGTTGTTTGCCTGTTCGAGTCTGTATTTCTTTGAGCAATGTAATCTTTTATTTTATTGAGTCTAGAAATACAATGTACACCGAGTCGTACTAACAAATAGGCTATTCCAAAATGATTTCAAAATGTTTTTAAAAAATGTCCTTAGTTTTGAAAAACATTCGTATTTACAAAAGCTCCAAAAAGGTTTTCAAAATTCTCCAAAATCTATTTTGAAAAACCCTAACCTAACCCTGACAGAACTCGGCCAGAGTTCGGCCAGAGTTCGGTTAGTGGTCGTTTCATTTTTGAATTCCTTGGAACTTGGTCCTCCTGCAGTTGCGGATTTGACCGAGATTTGCTCATCGAGTTCTGCCCGAATTCTGCACGAATTTTGCCAGAATTCTGTTTTGGAACTCCTATAAATATAGATAGATTTCGATCATTTTAACTCACTCATTCACTTTCAATCTTCTCTCTACTTAAAGCTTTCAGTCTTCCAAAGAGTTTTTCTCGAGCTTTAATTTTCAGATCCTAAGCCAGTTACAATCCTCTAGTCGATTTGCCAGTGCGATACGGTCTAGAAGTTTCTGAGTGATTGTAATCAGAAGGCTTGATAGAAGAATATCTCTTCACAATTGAAGTTGGACGAGTTCTTCGTATCAAAGCTCGCGTTGTAGAAGTTGCAAGGACTTCGTAAGAAAACTTGCGATTTTGCCAATAGTGGATTCAACTGGTAGCAAGAGTTATACCGACTGGACTAGTCCTCAACAGAGGGAAACCAGTATACATCGCTGTCTTTGCGTTTGCTTTCTTATCTCTGCCTTTACATTATTTAGTTGTGATTATTATTCTGTGATCTTGCTGCTAACAATTTTTAATTAGCATTATTCCGCTGCCAACTCTATTCACCCCCCCCCTCTAGAGTATTCTGCTTTACGATTTCGTTCCTACAAGTTTCATATCAGCGGACTTCGTCGCCGAGCACAAAATTCCCGTGACACTGTTAGGCCTTAATCTTAGCATTAACATACCGTTGGACACGTCACTACTTGCAAACTTAGCCTGCAGAGATGGAATCATTTGTATAGGAGGTAAAAAGGTCTATCTTGATGCGATAGTTCTGGACATTAAGGACTACGACATCATTCTAAGAATGGATTGGCTCGGCCCTTGCAACGCCACCATCGATTGCACAGGAAAGAAGGTCACCTTCCAAAAACGTCACGACCCGCACCCGCTTTTTAGGATGCGGGTGCGTGTCCAAGCCCAGCCTACGCCGCAGCGTCAACGGTAGTATGTTGTCTAGCCCGCAATAACAAATGCTCATAAAATAATTATTTTATTGCTCATTCACATTTCTAAATCAACTACAAAATTTATAAGATTTATATTTAATCCAAATACAATGTTTCACAAAATCTAATACAATAAATCTAGACTATCTAACTAGTCTCTATGTTTTGGCCTCCAAAATATCTCTAACTCCACCCGAAGGAACCCCAAAGCAAAATAAGAGTCTTCGAGAGTCTTTCAACTGAAAAAAAATCCAGTCAGGATTGGAACAAGTTTACCATAACACTACCCTACACAATATAATATACATGCATAAAGGAAACAATAATAAGGAAAATGAACTATATGCATGATACAAAAGAGTATAGCTATACATAAAGACAACATGACAGTCGACTCGATTGAAAGGAAATGAATGAACAATTTAGTAACAAGAGGTCATGTGTACTATGTGTTTTAGAATACCAACATTCAACATGTGGTTGGGTTACGAATCGGACAGTCAACACGTGAGGTGTATTGACTAAACAATCAATATCAGACAGTCCCATGACCGAATAAACTCTGGGCTACAGTGGGGTACCATATGTCTACTAATTGTATTCTTCCACCCGACTATCTCACAAGTACATGTCCAACACGATTAACATTAACAACACGATAAATGAAAATCACGATAAACTAGAAATTAGGCATGAACATGTACATATACTCTAGCGACTCTAACTCTCATGTACAAGCAATAATCATGATGAATCTAGAACAATGACAACAAGAAATATGAAGATATAATAGTGAAAAGACGACAAAATACATGAAGTACAAAATAAAGGTAATATAATACCATAGTGAAACTTGCCTTGCTCAAAAAAGGATGAAGTTGCGACTCACAATGTTGTCCGATCTACCCCGACAAATAAATGATCATAAGTTAGATTATGAAAATCCCACTCTAAAATCCTAGAAAGTGACTAATGGTTTAAAATAACTAATCCTATTTAATTCTGAAATAAATCATCTAAAAACCTAATTTAATTTAATATAATTCTGGAATTAAAATTAAATACTAATTTTTAGCCAAGGAAGATCACGGTTTCCAATTCGGAACCCGTAACACGCAAATTGAGGCGCACCGATGACTAAGTAGTCAAACGACACAAATTCTATGACTTGAGTGTTCACCCTAATAGATTTCAGTGCCATGAGTGCACTGGAATCGACCGTGCCAAAAAATCATGCTTTGGTCAAAAGATATCGCCATTATGGTTAACCGTGACCAAATCGATGATTCGTCGGTAAAACTAAGTTCTATGAATTAATTAAAATATTAGGTGAAAATATTAATTTCTGGGAAAAATATAAGTCATACATCTCTGTGTTAGATTTCTGAAACTTCAAACGGTTCATAATTCTGATTCTTGGTTCTCCCAGAATCTAGAAAACACTGAAACGTGTCAAATTTCGGACAACTGACACTCTATGAATTTCCCAGAAGTTTAGGTTTAGAAATTGCAAAAATAAATTAGATACTCAGAAACTATACCTCAATACGCTTCCAATAAAAAAATGGGCGTGAAAAGCACATCGGGGTTGGCGACAATCGCTTTGGGAATTTAAAGGACTCCTAGATGAAACCTCTCTCAAAATCGGCATGAATTAATTAGGGTTTTATGAAATACTGTGCATATATATATAGAGGAGAGAGAGAGAGGCAGTTGGCGCCGACAGGTGGGCCCGCCCTGCATTGACTGGGATTTGACTGGATATTTAATTGCAAAATTTTATTTAAAACTCAATTTAACTCCAAATAACTCCAAATAAATTCCAAAAAATTCAAAAAAAATTTCTAAAAAATTATATAAAATATTTTTAGGTGTCTAGAGCCTAAATAAAAAGTTTGGTCTCAAAATAACATTGTATGACCCAACAGCAAATCCCAAAAGTCTATAAAAAAATAAATTTTATAGGTTTTAATTATCTAAAAATTCCCAAAAATTCTAGAAACATCCAAAAAAATTATAGAATATTATAGAAAATAGTTTAGTCATCTAGAGCTAAAATAAAAATATTTGGTCCAAAAATAACCCTGAACGACCTTATAATAAATCTTGGAAGCCTTTAAAAATACTAAACCTTCATAAATAAATATCTAAAAATATCCAAAAATTATGGAAAGGTATGAAATAGGTAAATAACATATATATTATCTATCTAGAGGCCATATGACCTTAGTTTGGTCATAACTCACCAAAGGCTAGGCATAACTCCTAATGATCATAAAATTAATTATAATCAAAATAAAAAAATAAAAAAATCGAGAAGTGGGCTTACAAAACTACCCACCTTAGAAAAATTGTCCTCAAAATTTCAAAGGATACGACAAGACACGACTAAGAATATAATCAAGAAGATGATACGATTGATCAAAATAAGCTAGGTATAATCGTGGAGAGAACTGAAACCTAAGATAAGATTTGGTGGGCACGATAAATTATAGTCAAACGATCTAGTCATTACCAAATATGTTTAAGAACGATCAAAAGTCAAAATTGTTTCGACACGATCAACTTATTTAACCCAAATCTTTTAGGCATAATTATG
Organism: Iris pallida; assembly: GCA_029216955.1. Taxonomy (NCBI): domain Eukaryota; kingdom Viridiplantae; phylum Streptophyta; class Magnoliopsida; order Asparagales; family Iridaceae; genus Iris; species Iris pallida. The sequence goes on from JANAVB010019199.1 coordinate 2,276,917, forward strand.
AAATCTAGATCCGATTATATATCTAGTGGAATGAAAATAGGTTTAAGTGATACGAAATAAAAAGATAAGAAAGAAAGGTTCAAGGAATGAAAGGATAAGGACTAAATCAAATTTTAAGTGGGTGCATAAAATTTTGAACCATGAAATCAATGGTCATATGCCAAAAAGGACATAGTCTCTATAATATTCAAAAACCATATGTATACATGAAGTCACTTTACCGAGAATTTATGCCCCGCTAGTGTATATCTGGCTACAGTAAACCCTTGGTATCATGAATCAAATAATGATATGGTATCGAATATTCTATTAAATCTATCCATTATTGACTAATAACTAAAAGATTAAATAGGACAATTAAGATATAGTTTTAATAATATTCGATAATCTACTCTTACTTGAAATTATTTCAACTTAGGGGTCATGTCTTGCCAGTACGCTGCTGGCTGCAGTAAATCCACAGTATCCATAATTTAAATAAATAGCAACAGTGCGCATCTGCTTTGCCATTGTAAGTCATCAAAAATTATTCTAACTATATCCATAAGAATCTCAAAGGAGTTTCTAGAATTTTAAACATGTTAATCATGATCGAAAAAAATAAGTATATGTCCTTGAAGTGAAAGTATCAATTTTGAAAATAAAACGATCGAAAATGAATGAAGATGCCTTGGGATTAATATATAGATAATTGAATTAGTTAGGCTCAAAACTCAATAGATGAGAATAGAATATTGACTTTTTAGAAAAAATAATAAAATGGCACAAACGATCAAGATTAGGAATTAAATCATAAGAAGTCCTAGTTTACCAAGCGAATAGTCTACCCACCTTTGATCCTGCCTTCCTATTGAAACACGTAGTGTATCCTTCTATGAAAGTCATCTAATAGGGTTATTCAATAAATCCTTGGTTAAATCATATGGCCTATTTAGCAACCTTAACTACCAACAGTCAATTTGAATAAGGGACTCTTATTCCTAGTCATCCTTTTAGTAATCAAATCAATCCTAATTATGAATGAGCATTTCCTAATCACAGGCCCATAGTAGAACGATTAATATAGGTACTACTACGAGTTCACACAATTTTAAGAAAACGAATCTGCATGGGCCACCAAAAAAACTTATCACGACTCGCACCCGCTTTTCGGGATGGGAGTGCGTATCCAAGCCCAGCCTATACCGTAGTGTCGATAGTAGTACGTTGTCTAGCCCACAATAACAAGTGCTCATAAAATAACTATTTTATTGCTCATTCATATTTCTAAATTAATTATAAAATTTACAAGATTTATATTTAATCTAAATACAATGTTTCACAAAATCTAATACAACACATCTAGACTATCTAACTAGTCTTTATGTTTTGGCCTCCAAGATATCTCTAACTCCATCCGAAGGAACCCCAAAGCAAGATAAGAGTCTTCGAGAGTCTGTTAACTGAAAAATATATTCAGTCAGGATTGGAACAAGTTCACCATAACACTACACTACACAATATAATATACATGTATAAAGGAAACAATAACAAGGAAAATGAACTATATGCCTGACACGAAAGAGTATAGCTATACATACATAAATTCAAAATGACATTCGACTCGATTAAAAGAAAATGAATGAACAATATAGCAACAAGAGGTCACGTGTACTGTGTGTTTTAGAATACCAACGTTCAACATAAGGTTGGGTTAGGAATCGGACAGTCAACACATGAGGTGTATTGACTAAACAAATATTATTAGGCGGTCTCCTGACCGAATAAATTCTGGGCTACACTTTGGTACCACATGTCTACTATTTGTATTCTCCCACCCGACAATCTCATAAGTACATGTCTAACACGATTAACATTAACAACCTGATAAATGAGAATCATGATAAACTAGAAATTAGACATGAACATGTACATATACTCTAGCGACCCTAACTCTCATGTACAAGCAATAATCATGATGAATGTAGAACAGTGACAACAAAAAATATGAAGATGTAATAGTGAAAAGACGACAAAATACATGCAGTACAAAATAAAGGTAATATAATGTGATAATAAAACTTGTCTTGCTCGTAAAAGGATGAAGTCGTGACTCACGACGTTGTCCGATCTATCCCGACAAATAAATAATCATAAGTTAGATCATGAAAATCCCACTCTAAAACCCTAGAAAGTGACTAATAGTTAACATAACTAATCCTATTTTATTCTAAAATAAATCATCTAAAAACCTAATTTGATCCAATATAATTTTGGAATTAAAATTAAATACTAATTTTTAGACAAGGAAGATCATGGTTTCCAATTCGGAACCCATAGCACGCAAATCGAGCCGCACTGATGACTAAGTAGTCAAACGATACGAACTCTACGACTTGAGTGTGCATTATAATTGATTTCAGTGCCATGAGTGCACTGGAATCGATCATACCACAAAATCACGCTTTGGTCAAAAGATATCGCCATTATGGTTAACCGTGACCAAATCGAAGATTCGTCGATAAAACTAAGTTCTATGAATTAATTAAAATATTAGGTGAAAATATTAATTTTTGGGAAAAATATAAGTCGTAGATCTCTGTGTTAGATTTTTGAAACTTCAAACGGTTCATAATTCTGATTCTTGGTTCTCCCGAAATCTCAAAAACACCGAAACATGTTAAATTTCGGACAATTGACACTCTACGAATTTCCCAGAAATTTAGGTTCAAAAATTGCAAAAAAATATTATATATTCAGAAACTATACCTTAATACGTTTCTAGTAAAAAAAAATGGCACACGAAAAGCACGTCGGGGTTGGCGGCAATCCCTTCGGGAAGTTGAAGGACTCCTAGATGAAACCTCTCTCAAAATCGGCATGAATTAATTAGGGTTTTATGAAATACGGTACATATATATAGATGAGAGAGAGATAGAGAGAGGAGGAGGAGGTTGGCACTGACAGGTTGGCCCGCCCTGCGTTGACTGGGATTTGACTGGGTATTTAATTACAAAAATTGATTTAAAAATTAATTTAACTCCAAATAACTCCAAATAAATTCCTAATAATTCCAAAAAAATTCTAAAAAATTATATAAAAGATTTTTAGATGTCTAAAGCCTAAATAAAAATTTTTGTCTCAAGATAACATCATATGACACTACAGTAAATTCCAAAATTCTATAGAAAAATAAATTCTACAGGTTTTAATTATCTAAAAATTTCCAAAAATTCTAAAAAATCCAGAAAAATCCTAGAATATTATAGAAAATAGTTTTAGTCATCTAGAGCTAAAATAAAAATATTTGGTCCAAACATAACCATGGACGACATTATAGTAAATCTTGGAAGCCTTTAAAAATACTAAACCTTCATAAATAAATATCTAAAAATATCCAAAAATTATAGAAAGCTATAAAATAGGTAAATAACATATCTATTATTTATTTAGAGGCCATATGACCTTAGTTTGGTCATAGCTCACTTACAGGCTTAGGTATGACTCCCAATGATCATAAAATTAATCATAATCAAAATAAAAAATTAAAAAATTAAAAAGTGGGCTTACAACATATCTGGAATGACCGAATTCTGCTATTCGTGTGGTGAAGCATTGTCGACCTGCATGATGATCTCGACAATATCTGCTCGAAGGATGCTACATTTTGGATGTGAAGGATATTTGGCGTCCGTTCGAGACGTGATAGGATGGTGCAAACGTGGATCAGACCGACGTTGTGGCAGTATTTCCAGACGTATATTCGGATGAGCTACCCGGTATACCACCTGATCGAGAGATAGAGTTCACCATCAACACATTCCTTGATAGCCGACCTATTTCCAAGGCTCGATATAGAATGGCCCCTACAGAGCTAAAGGAGCTCAAGGTCCATTTGTAAGAGTTGCTCGACAAAGAATTCATACGGCCAAGAATCTCGCCATGGAGAGCACCCGTGTTGTTTGTCAATAAGAAGGATGACACAATGTGTCTTTGTATCAACTACTGAGAGCTGAACAAGGCCACCGTCCGGAACAAATATATCAATTGCCCCGTATAGACGACCTGTTCGATCAATTATAGGGTTCCTCGGTATTTTCTAAAATTGATCTTCGCTCGGGTTACCATCAACTCAAGATCAAGCCGGACGATGTGTCGAAGTCAGTCTTCTACACTCAATACGGCCATTACGAGTTCCTGGTAATATCGCTCGGCCTAACGAATGCCCCATCCGCCTTCATGGATTTAATAAATCGGGTATTTAGACCCTTTCTCGATAAGTTTGTAGTATTCTTAATCGACGATATACTCATCTACTCGAAGGACAAGCGGCAACACATTGAGCACTTGCGGACCGTGCTTCAGGTACTTCGTGAAAATTAGTTGTATGCAAAGCAGAGCAAGTAGGAATTTTGGCTGAGCAGCATATCGTTTCTTGGACATATTATTTTCGCTGAAGGTATTGTCGTCGATCCAAAAAAGTTTAAATTGTTGTTGCAGTTAGTGAGATTCGAAGCTTTCTTGTCTTGGCTGGATACTACAGATGCTTCGTGAAAGATCTTGCGAAGATTGCATCGCCTTTGACTCGCCTCACTCAGAAAGAAGTCATATTTGAATGGTCAGACGACTGTGAAGCTTTCTTCCAGGAGTTAAAGCAATGACTCATTTTGGTCCTGATACTCATACTTCTAGAAGGGACTAAAGGATTCTAGACTTTCAATGATATTTTCAGTCAGGGTTTAGGGTGTGTGCTGATGTAACGGAATAAGGTGATATCTTTTGCTTTCTGACAGCTAAAGCCGTACGAGAAGAACTATCCCACCCATGGCTCAGAGTTAACGGCAATTGTGTTCATATTAAAACTGTGGCGATACTAACTTTATAGTGTGGCGTGCATGATTTATACGAATTACAAGAGCCTCAAGTATTTATTCACTCAGAAGGAGCTGAACTTGCGACAAAGGCGTTGGCTTGAACTAATCAAAGATTACGACTTGATAATTGACTATACATCGGGAAAAGAAAATGTTGTAGCAGACATTCTAAGTCGAAAGTATATTACATCTCTATCCATCGACAGCAGATTGCTACGGGACCTAAAAAAGATGGACATCGACCTCCGAGTTCGATTCAGGGACGTACAGTTGGCACAGTTGTAGCTAGAGCCGAGCTTGCAAGAAAAGATCAAGATCGCCCAAAAGGATGATTCGTACCAGAAGAAAGTACAAGAGCAAATTTTAATAGATAGTATGATCGACTTTGTGAAAGATAAAACCGGCATGCTTCGATTGAAGGGTAGGCTATGCGTTCCGGATAGTTTAGAACTTAGAAAGGAAATATTGACAGAAGCACACTATACGAAGTACTTCTTGCATCCAGGCGGCACCAAGATGTACAAGGACCTCCGTACGACCTTCTGGTGGCATAGAATAAAGGGAGATGTGGCACTTTTTGTGTCACAAAGTATGGCCTATCAGCAGGTTAAAGCTGAGCACCAGAGACCGGGTAGGAAGATACAGAACCTTGTCATTCGAGAATAAAAATGGGATCATATCACTATGGACTTTATTCTTGGCCTGCAAAAGATGCCATGAGGGAACGATGTCGTCTGGGTCATCGTCGAACGATTAACCAAGTCAACGCACTTTATTGCCATTAAAGCCACTTGGAGCGTCGATCGCCTTGCTCAGATCTATATTGATGAAATAGTTTGGCTGCACGGGATATCGGTATCCATCGTCTCAGATCGGGATGGCCAGTTCATATCATATTTCTGGTGCAGTCTTCAGTCAGCAGTGGGGACCAAGTTGAAGTTTAGATTTGCTTATCATCCTCAGACCGATGGCCAAACAGAGCGGATGTATCAGATTCTCGAAGACATGTTACGCCTCTGTGTAATCGACTTAAAGTCAAGATGGGACGTTCATCTACCGTTGGTCGAATTTACATATAATAATAGCTATCAGTCCAGCATCCAAATTACGTCATACGAAGCTTTATATGGCCGAAAGTGTAGATCATCCATTTGCTGGGATGAAGTTGGGGAATGGCAGATACTCGGCCTAAAACTGTTAGAGCAGACTGTACAAAAAGTTAAGTTAATACGAAAGAGATTAAAGATAGCACAAAGTTGGTAAAAAAGCTACACCGACACTCGTCGATGACTGCTTGAATTCCTGGAAGATGATCTCGTATTTCTGAAAGTAACGCCTATGCGAGGAGTCACGAGATTTAGAACTAAAGGAAAGTTGAGTCCAAGATATGTCGTCTCTTTTAAAATATTGAAGCGAGTCATCCCAGTAGCTTACCAGATTGTATTATTGCCAACACTGTTAGATGTGCACAATGTCTTCCACATCTCTCAGTACGAAAGTATGTGCATGATCCGAGCCATGAGGTAGATTTTGGTCAGCTGAATCTTCAGGTAGATTTACCGTATGTAGAAGAGCCTATGCAAATATTGGAGCACAAGGATAAACTAGTTTAAAATCGTGCTATCCCTCTCATTCGCGTGCTCTGGAAGAACCATGCGGTCGAGGAGTCGACATGAGAGCTTGAGTCTGAGATGAGGGAAAGTTTCTTTCCCTATTTTCTTAGCGGTAGGTTCTCTTCTTAAGTTTCAAGGACGAAACTTTTTCTTAGCTGGTTATGGTGTAGTGCCCCGTCCCTACAGCGTACCCCATTTTTGTCTATGGGGTGCACGAGAAAGGAACATCGTTACTATCGATTCAGTTGGAACCGATATATCGAGATCGATTAAATCGGTCGAACGAAAACGATTGAATTAAGATCCTTTTTCGTTATGGAAAGGATTCTTCGGAATCAAGTCTCATATTCAGCGGGTTATGCCTTGTGGATAGACTCTGCGGCTGAGTCGAGAGAGACCTTTCGTTGCTCTGTTTTTCATGCCGCACTTGCTCTTTGATTTGGCTTTCGTGAATGTATTTTGTGAATGTTTTCGATAGTTTTTATGGCTTGCATTTTTGAACTTCATATTTTATATCGAACTCCTTGAATGGCATAGTGTTCTAATCAGTTGCTTATGCAATTTTAGGTGATCGCGTAGGCGACGTCTAAGCACAACCAACCAGTTTCTCGCCTCAAGTAAGACTAAGGTGAGTGGCTGACCCTTCTTCCCTTGACCCTTTTCTCTAATATATTGTCGATACCAACATATGCTATGCTAAGTTGTAAATACAATAAAACAAAGGCTTATTCCAATAAATTGTTGCACGACATCTTATGTATACGGGCTATAGAACTGCTTATCATAGAACTGTTCATATGCTTGCTTATAACATGCTTTCCATCAAACTATGTTAAGCAAAAGGGAATGAACCAAAGAATGTACACTACAAAATAACAAGGCAGGATAAGCCAAGTTTGGTTAAGTTTACTATGAATCGTAGACCATGCTTGAATAACTAGTTTAGTCTAGCACGGTCATGGACAACTTGTACACAAGGGCATTTATTTCCTCGAACGGTAACCCAGGGCCACAGGACTGCTTCGGCCTAGGAGGAAACACAGTATAGCCGAGCTGAGTTTAAGCAACAGGTAATTCAGGGACTTACAACGGAGCTCGCTACTTGCGTTGAAAGGACCCCGTCTAATTAGGCTATGTCTATGATGGCTTGTTAATGCTAGTAACTTCCACATCACACACTTGATATGAATTTTTATAAAACTGACAGGGAAGGTGTTGGTATGCGTTATTTACCTTGTTTATGTTTCGTCAAACTACTTATATAAAATTGACTAGGATGGCTAGAAAGATCACTAAACATACTGCATGATTCACCTAAATTCTTGAACCAAATGAGAGCATAATATATAATTTACTACCCACCAGTACTCGTGTAATGTACTGTGAGACTCGTCTCACTGTATCGGTATATTTATATATTTTTGTATTGTATTTCGTATTTTTTTGGTTTTCAGAATGCTTTAAATTTTTTCCAACTTATAGATTTTCTCCTTGACTGGCATACCGCCAGTATACCAGTGTATACCGATGGCATACCTGTCACTCCTATTTTTTTATACATATTTTTCGTGTACGTATACGAATTTTTGATATCTGTCGGGTGACCCGTATTTTGACTTGTCTTTCTTAGCCTTGCCTTGGTTTATTCTTGGCTTGATTTAATTTGGTTTGGTTCAACTTGGCTTGCCTTGCTTGGTTTGGTTTGGGGTTGAGATGAGAGGGTTTTATATAAAAACCAACTCCTCTCTCTCTCTCTCTCTTCATTTCTTCTTCTATTCTCTTCCACTTGGAGCTTAACCCTAGGCAAGTACATCTAGCCAAATCTTAAACAATATTGTTTTGTTGTTGTTTTTGTTTGTTCTAATCTCTTCCTTTCATGATTCTAAGCCCCTTTAGAACTTGCAGTTTTTGGTTTTGTTGGCTACATTTTTGTATATCTAAGTTTTAATTTTTTTTCTTTTCATTTTTCTTTGTTTTGATCTACTAAAACTTGGTATTTTCGAAAACTAGTTGTTTTATATTGTAGAAAATCTCGTTCTACCCAATTTTGACCTTTGAAAAGTTAGATTTCGACTTTCTATGAGGAAGTTATGGACTTTTGAAGTTCATGGGTTCAACCAAGCATTTTATGCTGGTTGGGGAAGATGAACAGTGTGCGCGCGTGCTCATTAGCGCCATGCCATCTCGGTTGCACGCGCTCCTTAGTGTCGCCCCATCTCGGTTCCGTGCGCTCCTTAGCGTCGTGCCATCTCAGTTGCGCGCGCTCCTTAGCATCGCGCCATCTCGGTTGCACGCGTTCCTTAGCGTCGCGCCATCTCGGTTGCGTGTGCTCCTTAGTGCCACGCCATCATAGTTTTGTGCGCTCCTTAGCGTCGTGTCATCTCGGTTGCGTGCGCTCCTTAGCGTCGTGCCATCCCGGTTGCGTGTGCTCCTTAGTGTCGTGCCATCTCGGTTACGCGTGCTCTCGCACAACCTGGCTCCTAGCCTGGCGCAACCTAGCCTGGCACCACTTGACCCTTGGTACCATTTGCCACTTGGCACCACTTGTTCCCTGGCACCACTTGGCACCATTTGTCCCTTGGCACCATTTGTCCCTTGGCACCATTCGTTCCTTGGCACCATTTGCCCCTGGCACCACTTATCCCCTGGCACCACAATCATAGTTTTGATCTTTTGGCATGTTTCCTGTACTTGACCATTTTTTGATATTTTCTTCGATTGCATTAAATTCTTAAACATGATTAGATGATCTTGTATAGTTAGAGAATGATTGTACACCCTATATACACTTGACACTAGCACATGTACTTACTTTTATTTATTTATTCTCACAGGCCATGATATGTCTTTTCTTTCGACTCTTTCTTATATGCTACGCTATGTATTGCCATGCCTTCCTGAATTTATTGTACTTTATAGTCTATGCCATGTCTATAATTTTTTTATAGTGGCCCGTCATGGCGTACCCATGTTTCATGTCTTCTTTGTTTACTAGATAGTAGACCGTCATGGCGCACCCATGTTACATGCCTTCTTTGCTTACTAGATAGTGGTCCGTCGTGGCGCACTCATGTTACATGTCTTTTTTGCTTACTAGATAGTGACCCGTCGTGGTGCACTCTTGTCTATGTCTTTTCTTGCATACATGATAGTGGCCTGTCATGGCGTACTCCCTATTTTCTCTATAGTGGCTCGTCATAGCGCACTCCTAGCTTCCAGTTTATTATATTTTCTTGTTGTGGCTTGTTATAGTGCACTTTCTTGTATTGTCCAGTCTAGCATATCATGTCCAGGATGGATTCTACAGAATGCCACAACCAGAATCCAATAAGAAAATGTTAAGGACAAAATGTCACGACCCGATCCCAATGTAGTGGATCTAGTCGGATCATGCCCAGCCTGCACCGTTGTGAGACGGCGGCAGTAAGCTGTATCAAGCAGTGAAACACAACATGCAGAAACATCTAAATGAAATAAAATATTTTATTCAACTGGGAAAAGTCTGAAAATAAAACAAACAACAACAATATTTATTTTATTACAATAGAAACTGAAAAGAAAAGTAAAGAAAAGTGCTAAGCCAACATTCTAGGGTTCAGGGGTTCCTGGTTCAGCCTCTGCGGGACCCAAGTCTATCCCGTAGAAAGTACAGTAAGGCAGCTCCTCTTCGTCGCAATCACCTAAAAATATTGGGTCTCCAGTCAGGAGGAAGCAAGAACATAATTCATCCACATCTAGCAATTCTAAATTAATAATAAATATAAAATGCGAGACAGTTAAAGAAATAATATTTTTTTTTGTATTTAATAGTAAAAAGACCAACAAGCAAGATAATGTCAATATCCAGAATGATGCAATGCCAAGATAGTGTTTGAGTATATAACAGGGCCTGTGACCGGCTGGGATAGAAACAATATGTATACTAACGTTTCGGCCGAAACGAAATAGTATACGGTACGGCTCAACCCACAATGAGGTTGGGGTTAACGCAGACAAGTAACGAACAAGATTTGGCTTTGGTCACAGACGTTATACTACTCCCCCAAGCAATCCCCAAGCAATGAGTCAATGAGTCAATAATCAACATGTCAAGATAGCCATCCAGCAATCCATCAACCTATGTGGAGTCCGAGAGGGATCCACGGTGAATCGGTGTAACTATACTACATGTATCTAACTGATGCATACATTTAATTATCAAAATAAAACGCAGACATGGAATAGATATGAAACTTGCCTCAGAGTATTCCTTGACTTGGCAGCAACCAGAAAGTGACTGTTAGGGTTTACAGATCCGAACCTAGAAGATCGTAACGCCAGTTTTAGTAACCAAAATTACACCCTAAATCTAAGGTACGAAACTAGGCCAAGTCTACAGGTTGGTGATCCTAATTGGAAACCATTTGTACATAAAAATAGATTTTGTTACTAAACTAAAATTAATATATAACCGTTTAAGTAAATATAGGTTTTGTTGTAAATAAATATTTTTTAAGAAAATTACTAAAGATGTATTTCTTTGAATTTAGTAATTTTGTAGAAAAATAGATTTATCTAAAAATATTTGAAAGTAGAATTTATTTATTGGGATTAATAATTAACAAAACAATTTTCCTTAGAAAATACCTTTTAACCCTTTTTCGTAATTTAAAAGAGAAATTAACTTTTTAAATACTAAAATAACACCTTTGCATAAAAATACGGTTTTCTTGCCAAAATTATGATTTTAAAATAATACAAAATATTTCGATTATTAATACTAATTAACTATCTTTTTACCAAAAACTAATTATTTTAACAAATAAAACTCTTTTATGAAAATTACTCAGCTTTTCTTTATTAATCTATTTACCAAAAACCTTTTTGATTTAAAAACACTTAAAAGGAGAATATATGTATAAGAAAATTATACAATTTTACCTACAACTTTTACATAAAGAGTATTAATTTTAACAAAACTTTATTTATTAATACTTTAATAACACTAAAACTTTTGTTAACCATTTACTAAATGATTATTAGGTTTTTAGAAATACAACCCAGTTTATAATCACATAATTAAACAATCTAATTCATTAATCCACATTTTAATTAATTAAAGATTAAACAACAGCAACCTAAACAAAGTTTCCTAAAAAGTAATTATTACAAACCATGCTACTAATTAATACAACAGAACTAAAACAACAATTCTACTGAAACCAATTAATCCACAGAACGGTCTCTAAGGCCAGAATATGAAATATGGGTTCTGTGAAGAAATGACAGAAAGAAAGGGAAAGGATTTACCCAAGGCTTGCACGAAGGAGTACCGAGGGGAGGCCTCGGACTCGGAATAACGTCGGGAACGACGAGCACGGATACGTGCGCGCACACGGGCGGACACGTGGGTGAAGGTGCGCAGAACCGGGGCGCGCACGGGGCTGATGGACGGCGACTGGCGGTCGGGTGGGCGGCGGTCGGTTGCTCGAAAATGGGGGAAGTGGGGTCTAGATTCGGAGAGGGCGGCGAGGGGAGCGCGGTAGCGGTCGCGGATTTGGATTTGGTGGAGATTTGAGAAAGTTGTGGAGTTTTTGAGGAGAAAATGATTTGTGAAGCTTCTGATGTTTCTCCTCTACTGGGAGATATTACGGGAGATAAAAAAAGGAAGAAGAAAGAGGACGTGGGTGTGTGCACGGGATGAGTGGATCTGAGAGGGAGAACCGGTGAGTGGGGAAGAATGGGTTTTTGGTTGGGTGAACCTAGTGGGTTTAAGTCATTGGGCCAAAATGGTTGGGCTGGGTTTAAGGCTCACAAACAATAATAAATAAATAAAATACACAAACAAAATATGGGTCTTACAGCTTGGGTTTAAGTCATTGGGCCAAAGGGTTTTGTGTTTAACCAAATAATTAATAAATACAATAAAATTACAAGCATGGGCTTCACAACCTTCCCTTCTTAGAAAATTTTGTCCTCGAAATTTCAACAAATAATGAAAGAGAGGGGATAGATACCTAGAAAAGATGAGGATACTTTCCCTCATCTCATCCTCTCGCTTCCAAGTAGCTTCGCTTAGAGAGTGGTGACGCCAAGCTATCTTCACTAGAGGGATTACTGCACGCCGCAATCTCTTCTCCATGCGGTCGATGATCTCCACTGGTTGCTCTAGCACAGTAAGGCTAGGCCCAATCTCCAATTCTGAATGATCAACTACATGGCTCGGGTCTGGCACGTAACGCGTCAGTTGCGATACGTGGAAGACGTTGTGCACGCCTTCGAGGCTGGAAGGTAGATCCACCTTGTATGCTACCTCTCTGATTCTGCTCAAAACTTCAAAAGGACCGATGTAGCGGGGACTCAGCTTTCCAGCTTGGCAGAATCTGATTGTGCCTATGGTAGGTGATATTTTAACAAATACCTGATCTCCGGCATCAAATTCCAAGGTTCGATGCCTGCTATCCGCCCAATGTTTCTGACGGTCCTGTGCAATCCTCAGTGTCTCTCTAATCATCTTCATCTTCTCGGCTGCTGTAGAAACATAAAAAATATGGAGTTCATGCAGATTACAAATTGCCTCATAGGTACATTGGACCAAACAGGTCCGTATGAAAGAAAGTCGCATGACTGTTCAAAGACATATGCGGCCCATCGACGAACAGCTGTAGAAGGAAAATATACGACCAAAGAAGAGCAGTTCGACTGATAAAGCTGACAAGTCCTGGCAAAACATGACAGTTCTGACACTTTGACAAGAATGATGAGACGTGGGACGTCGCCCAAAAACAGGGTTCGTATGCCTCCATGTGGCCAGGAGAGTGTCATCTAGGCCGCATGACACTTATGCGGCCCAGATTATGCGGCTCCAAAATTTCCAGCAGCCGAGAGTAATTGTGATTCTGGCCGCATGCTTGAGTCTCATGCGACCCCAGATGATCAAAGACTGAGAATACCATATGCAGCGGGACACGTGGCAATCTAACCAATTCCTTAACTACCCAGATTTGCTGCAACAAAATCCCAACAAACCGACAGATGGCAGCCCAAGAGTGGGTCTTTGCGCGCCAATCAGCCACGTGGCCGCAAGCCGTCCATGCGGCTCAAAATCCATCCTATTATAAATAGCAGGGTGCCATACCCCTGCAATGGCGGGCAACCTTCAAAAAAAAAGTAATATCTTCACGAGCTAGAGACTGCATCAGATAGTCCACAGAGTAAGGCAGAGTTGATAGCACTTTCCCGAGCCTCCACCGTCCCCCCTAGAATCAAAACTAAACAATTGTACTTAGATTGTTTCCTAGGCTTTCTTTCTAGGCCCTTTCTTTGTACAAGCGAGTTTGCAATCAATTCCAGTGTTCTGTAATACCTGTTGTTGATTTTTATGGCAAACACGATGGCGACTATGCTAGGGACATCCTTCTCTTCCGATGAGAAGTTGGTGACACAATCTGACACGTCCAAGCTCGGCTCTACACAGCAGATGCTTGTGGTCCGCTTCGACCAACAAGCCTTCGAAGAATTGCTCTCTGAAGGGAGTGCCAGCCCGTCTCAGAAGTGAGCCAACCCGAAGAGGACTCGTAAGGCATCAGTGCGCAAAACTGTTGCCCCCAACCAACTTCTCGAAGAAGCTCCTTCTACAGCCCAAGACGGTGACCAGAACTCTCCTGTGGTTCTATCTCCAACCGCAGAGAACCCCACTGTCCCCAAATCCAGCAGAGAAAAACACTAAGATGCTGAGTTTTTGGGGACACAAGGGAACTCCATGCGGACAAAGAGGAGGCCGCAGAGAGGAGATGGGCAGTCTGTCCATGCAACGGCCAATTCTGGCCGCATGCAGATAATTCATGCGGTAGCCAACTCTCGTCGCAGGAAGATGATCCATGCGGTAACCAGCACTAGTCGCAAGAAGATGGGCCATGCGACAACCAATCCTGCCCAGAGACAGGACGTTTCATGCGACCTTGTCAGAAGCTCTGTGTTCGACCGCCTCTCATACGGGCCCGACGCCATACGCCCCCCCAAGGATGCGGAATGTATCAATCTGGACTCTTTCTACTATGTGCCTTTGGGCGCTAAGTTAAAAAAGTCTAGGGCAGTACGGGCTCAACCAGCCCAGTCAACTGTCCAAGCTACTGACTGTCAGTGGGCTCCGTTAACTGTTACATGGGCTCCTAACGGAAAGTTGTACAGAACCACCCGCGTCCAGTCTCCCAGGGCAAACGGACAGGGTGGGTCTTTAAAGTCTCCCTCTAAAGATCCAGAGCAAGTGCTTTTACTAGCCACGGATCAGGGAGCAAACATGATGCCTAAGCACTCGTGCACTCGGGATCCCCGAGTTCACAAGTTTGGTGCAAAGGCAGAGCAGCTTCCTACCGACTTACGTAACGTGATTACTCACAAGCACAAGATGGCAGCGTCAGCATGCAATGAGTCCCTCTCGGGCGTCGTTGCACCCAAGTCATCATCAACTACTGCTGTAACAAATCAACAACGCCTGAAGATCGGCAGTCAGTTTTCCAGCGACTACAGCAGCCAGCACCTGTCTGACAGGTATAAATTCCAGGAGACGAAGAGCTTCCTTTCGTCTCTTGTAAATCAACTCAAAAAGTTCCTCCTGGCAAGGGAGGGAAGACGACAGGCTCTTCCAGCCCGGCCATCTCGACCAGTATTGCAAGGAGACCCACATCTGGGGGTTCCCATCCACCACAGGGGGTGTCTACTTAGGCACCCGATCCAAGAAGAAGCTTCCGACACTCTGAGGTATACCTTCTGCCTCCTTGAGAGTAGATGAAGCTGGGGGTAGCAGCCTCCTCAATGTATACGACAACCCGGTGTACCAGAAGCACACGCAGGGGTAGAGATCCTCCAGAACTCTGCAACAGAATCGAATTTCCCTGAGGGCCGCCACCCTCGCCAAGACGATGCGGCTTCCTGCATAGGGGGTAGCACCCCTTTCGAGTCTGACGAAGATGATATTCCGATATTTCCCGACGATTTCTCTATACAAGGGTACGGCACCGAGAGTACCTCTGCCACAATCCCTTCCATCTCTACCCACGTGAGGACGGTCTTTATGACTGACAACGACCATAAAGCGCCTTCCGACCGACAACGGCTAGAAGTGCTCGAAGCCATGCTCCTGTCCTTAGTCAAGTCGGTGGACGAGATCAAAGCCGCCTTGCCAGCTCAACCAGCAAGGATGCCCGGACAAATAAGCTTGAGACCCGCAGTCAACGCGGACTCCAACACGACTGCCCCTCCTTTGGGTGATGATCCCGTAGCACCATCCATTCCTTCAGCTGCAGATGAAGCCAAGAAGGCAAGGAGGAAAGTCCAGAAGCTTCGGGCAATGTTTAATGCCCGAGACTCCTCTCGAGATCTCAGAATACGGTAGCCATATCCCGTTGCATGGAGAGATGTGCCTTTTTTACTGCGGTACAAGCCATTCCATATCGATTCTTATAATGGAAAGACCTCTGCTAGTCGGTACATGACTTACTTTGAAGTCACAATCGACCACTTGTCGCATAGTGACGCTATCCTCACGTGACTATTCATCGGAGCATTGGAGGGGATCGCGTTCGACTGGTACCGTAGCCTCTCCGACAACTATATCCATTCTTTTGACGGCTTTAAGCACATGTTCCTGGAGAGATTCTACGAAGTGGGGCATGATCTGATGATGTCATCTCTCATGGTTGTTGTCCAGGGAGAGAAGGAGCTGACAAGGAACTATATCGTACGGTTCTGCCAAACCGCGATGAGATTGCCCCAAGGTAATCCCGAGAGCTTCCTAATTGAAATATGCCAGAAGAAGCTGCTCCCTGCAATTAGCCTCTGGATGGAAGATGATCAGTTCAGAGACTGGACGACTTTCATCATAAGTGCTACCAACACGGAGGCAAAATTGAAGAAGGCTCGCCAGCTGGGGTTACACATCCCAGACGGAGAAGACAAGGACAGACGTCCTGGTCCTACCTCCAGTAACAACAATAGTGGCACCACCACCAACCGGGTCAACAAGGGCAAGCAGGCCTTGGTCTCTGATGCGACTCAGAAGCCTGAACAAAAATAGGCGAAAGGTCAGTGGCCCAAGATCAATTACTCGTTCGAAGATAGTCATGTCAAACCTATCTTTGATATGCTCTTGCAAGGGGGTACGATCCAGCTCCCACCACCAAGGTGCGAGCCCCGAGCAGCAGAAATGGAGGACCCAAAGTACTGTCACTTCTACCGCTATGTCCATCATGCCACCCAGGATTGCTTCCAATTGAAGCGGTACATCCAGAGTCTTATCGACTCCAAAGCTCTGTCGATAGACTTTTAAGAGGTTACTATGGCGACAAACATGGTAACTATTCAGTTCGGCAACTTCCTTCCAACAAGCACTCCTGACGGGATAATACATGTCCTCCGGGCAACGATGGAAGTTACTAATCTTCCACCCGCCCAGAGCCAGACATCTGGATTGGTACCCCTCACCACATCATGAGGAGAGATCATGTGGGTGCATCCAGACTTGGTGCCCAAAGTTACCCAGGGGTGTCATCCCCTCCCAACAAGAAGAAGGGCGGAAAGTCTAGAGCCTGCCACACAATTTCAGCCGAAGCTGAAGAAGCCGTAGATGTTGTTACCCGGTCTGGAGCGCAGGTCCAACCCGCACAGGATAGTCCAGTTGAAGATCCTCAGCTAGCAACGTTGCCTCCTCCTGATGTTCCAAGGCCATCTCAGCCTCCGTTGGCGGATAAGTCCAAGACAAGGGAGACTCGCTTCGATAGGCCACTCCGCAATGATGCACCGCAGGGACTGGAGCGGCCTTACAACTTTAATATATTAGCGTAATTGGCTAATATGCCAGCAAAGTTGTCTCTATACGAACTCCTAAGGCTCTCCAAGGATCTTCGTGTCGCATTAAGCGAAGCACTCCAGAATGTTGATGCCTATTTAGCTCAGGTCAAGCCTCCACAGGAAGACCCGCCAGCGGATCTATAGGACGGTGGTAGCACAGATACAATGCCCAACATCATATTTACTCCATAGGATATATTGATTAAGACCAACTTACATGATCACCCTTTGTACTACACTGGATACATAGACGACATCAAGGTGGATAGGATGCATATCGACCTGGGATCGTCAATAAGCATCATCCCGAAAAGCCTGCTCCAACTTCCTGGCATCCCTATGCACCGGCTAGCAGCAACCAATACTGCCATTAGCGGGTTTAACTTAGGGAGAAGCTATCCCCTAAGGAAGATCCGATTGAAGTGCCAGATTGGTGACCTGAGGATGGAAGCTACCTGCTACGTCATAGATGTAGACACCTCCTATAACATCCTCCTGGGACGTCCGTGGATACATAACTATATGATCGTGCCATCCACCCTTTACCAGTGTTTCAAATATGTCAGTAAACACGGTTCCGTGAAGACCGAATTCGTCGACATTGATCCCTTCAAAGGGGTTGAATCTTATTACTCGTCAGAGGCTTGTCTATATGACGAATCCAGGAAACACATAGTGGATGAGCCGGAGGCCATTGCAGGGCCAGAGGAACCCTTGAGAATCCATCTCCAACCCCGTAAACCGGGCAGGGCCGTACCCCTTGTCGCAACCCTACATAAAGAAGTGCTCGATTCTTCTGTCACACCTACGCAGTCGGAACCAATGGTCATCCTCCTCCCGAGATCCAGTTAGAAGCCAAAACCTGTTATAGTACCAATGGTGATCCGGCTGCCAAAGCCCAATCAAAGGCAACAGGAAGATACGAAGCCCTCAGTAACACCGATGGTAATCCGACTGCCAAAATCTGCTCCAAGACGACTAGAAGACACGAAATCCCTTGCCGAGCCGATGGTCATCCGTCTTCCCAAGGTGAGCCAGCAGCCAAGTGTTGATGCAACACTCCCAGGCAGATCAATACCTCAAGCAGAACCCTTAGTGGTCAAGTTACCCAAGACAGCGGCCCAAACTCTGAGCTCACAGGGGGTAGCCAAGGAAGACGGAGAACTCGCCAAATATGTGGTTATACAGGCGGATAGCCCCTCTCTGGATGATGTAATCCCAGCGGACAAAATTCTTTATTTTATCAATAAGAGGCTGCCGTTAGACTATTCTGAGTATGATAAGCCTAATCTAACGTATGCCATACGGGATTGTCTTGACGTTAGCCTGCACACACAGGTGACAACAGTCCATACCCCAAATCGACTTGCTCCCATAAAAGGCGCTTACTTCCCGATCTCAGACAGAAGGGGATGGGATCACATAATCATCTTTGGCCGAAAAAAAAGTCATCAATCTTTCACGCCATAAGAGTCCGACCTTCGACCCGAGACTGGAAGACTACCGCTCTACTTGTATAGTCCTCAAGCCAAGTACTTTATACAAAAGCAGGGGTACGACATGGAGACTACTTCGGGTCTTAATTATGGCAGTGGTCGACGATGGCCTCTACAGCCGCCGGCACCGGTAGGGAAGCCTCAAGATCATTATCACAAATCCAGACGTGGCCTCGGGTATGTTACTCCACCTACGACGCCCGAAAATTCTGACGAGGAATGTGAGTGGCACTTCCATTCATCCGGGTCACCCATTTACGACTCTGATAGCAGTATTGGGGATATATTCAGACAGACATTATCTGCCAATATAACATCCGCTGATATCGAAGAAGAAGACGAAGACCTACTTGAATCTCTTGAGTTAGAGCCGTGGGTCCAGCAACTAGATGCACAATGGGAGAAACGCTTCGAACTTCATGATCCTCCCACTGAAGATGAGGTTATACAAGTCAACCTCGGCAATGAATCCTCTCCAAAGCCAATCTTCGTCAGTAAAAGTCTGACAGACGACGAGCGGAAGTCGTTGTTACAACTCATCAGAGAATACATCGATGTCTTTGCTTGGAGCTATAAAGACATGCCAGGGCTGAACCCCGAGATTGCACTCCATAAGCTCAACATCTATCCGGACGCAAAACCAGTCAAGCAATAGCAGTGGCAATTTCGTCCAGACATCATGAATTCTATCGAGGCAAAAGTGAACAAGCTTATAGCTAGTAGTTTCATCCGTGAAGAGTAGCACCCAGACTGGGTAGCCAACGTGGTGCCAGTCATCAAGAAGAACGGGAAAATCTGAATCTGTATCGATTTCTGCAATCTCAATACGACGTGCCCTAAGGATGAATTCCCTCTTCCGACCACCAACATAATGATCGATAATACGTACGGCTTCAAGCGCATGTCCTTTGTGGTTGGCTTTTCGAGATACAATCAAATCAAGATAGCTCCCGATGACGAGAAACATACATCATTTTGAACGCCGATCGGCGTATATTGTTATACAGTCATGCCCTTTGGCTTGAAGAATGTCGGTACGCCATGAGTGTCATCTTCAGAGATCATTTGTGCAAGACGGTGGAGTGTTACGTAGACGACATCACCGTCAAGAGCTGCTCGAAAAGCAATCATTTACATGACTTAAGAATAGTGTTCGACCTTATGCGGACACACAACCTGAAGATGAATCCCACCAAGTCCTTTCTGGGGGTGTCCAGTAGAAAGTTTTTGGGCTTTGTCATTATTTCCCGGGGCATTTATATAGATCCCGACAAAACAAAAGCAATCCTGGAGATGAACCCACCAAAGAACCTTCACGAACTCCGCGGCGTTCAGGGAAGACTAGCCTATATCAGGAGGTTTATATCTAACCTCTCGGGGCGATGCCAACCCTTCTCTCAACTCATGAGGAAAGGTGTCTCCTTTGTATGGAATGAGGAATATCAGCGTGCCTTTGATGATATTAAGGAGTACCTAATAAATCCGCCAGTTCTGGTAGCCCCGGTCGTCGGGAAGCCCTTCTTGCTCTATGTACGGGCGATGAAACATTCCTTCGGCGCTTTGCTAGCCCAGAATAATAATGTGGGACATGAACAAGCTATTTACTATCTCAGCCGAATGATGGTAGGACCTGAACATAGGTACACTGCTGTGGAGAAGGAGTGCCTTGCCCTAGTGTTCGCCATTCAGAAAACACGATACTATGTGACAGGGCAGACCATCCATGTGATTTCATGAGTCAATCCCCTCAGGTTTCTCATGACCAAGCCAGGCGCACTCAGTTCTCGTCTAGCCAGCTGGGCGATACTGCTATCCCCTTTTGACATGGTTTTTATTCCGCAGAAAGCTATCAAGGGTCAAGCCCTGGCTGACTTTCTAGCAGCCCATCCAGGCTCAGAAATAACTAAAATTTACGAAAAAATTCCCGATGAAGTCGTCGCCTCGAACATGGCTTCGTACGACGCCATTTGGCGGATGTTCTTCGACGGTGCTTCAAGAACGGGGCTACAAGGTAATATCGTCGCTGGAGTAGGGGTGGTATTAATTTCTCCCTCCGGACTAGTAGTCAATCGGGCGTATTCTCTTACAGAACCCTGTTCGAAAACGTAGTCGAATATAACGCTCTAGTCATTAGACTCCAACTCACAAAAGAAGTGAGAATCAGATACCTGGAAGCTTATGGTGACTCACAATTGGTTGTTAACCAGATCCGAGGTTCATACGAGGTCCGCAATGAGGACCTGATTCCCTATTATCAGACAGCAATGGCCATCATTACAACCTTAGAGGGGTTCTTTATAGAGCATATTCCTAGACTTCAAAACATCAAAGTTGATGCCCTGGCCAGTCTCGTCGCTTCTTTGGCACTCCCAAATAATGCTCATCATCTAGTCGACGTAATAGGCCATAAACTGGTCTGCCCTAGAAACACTCTTCAACTAGGTATGAGTTACTCCGCCTAGATAACCAACGACATACAAGACTGGAGACGCCCGCTCATCGACTTTGCGGTCTATGGAATTCTGCCAGAGAATGTGAAGGAAGCTAGCTCCATCAGAAGACGTTCCTTCAGATTCTTCTACGATACAGAGACGAAAATGTTTTATCGACGATCCTATGATGGGCTACTATTAAGATGCATGTCAAATACAAAAGCCAAAGAAGCCCTGCGTGAAGCTCATAACGGTACTTGTAGTGCTACCAATCCAGCCCAAAATTATAAGATCGCCTTTGTCGGATGGGTTATTACTGGCCTATAATGGTCGTATGCATTTAATTATGCAAAAAAGTGCAAATCTTGCCAGATCCATACAGATTTAATACATCTGCCATCCGAATTCTTGCACCCGACAGTAGCCTCTTGGCCATTTGAAGCATGGGGAATGGACGTCATTGGGCCAATCACCCTGTCGTCGTCTAGAGGGCATCGGTTCATACTTGCAATCACCGATTACTTCTCCAAATGGGCAAAAACTGTTCTATTGGCTGAGGTCAAGACATCGAACATGATTAGTTTCATAAAATATCATGTCATCTACCGTTTTGGACTACCCCGGAGGATTATCTACGACAATGGTCCGTAGTTCGTAAGCCATACTTTCTACCGATTTTGTGATAAGAATCTGATCCAGAACATGGCCTCGACAGCATATAACCCTTCGGCCAATGGTCTGGCTGAAGCATTCAACAAAACCATAATCAAGCTCCTTAAAAAGTTCGTGTCTGCAAACAAACGCGACTGGAATGAAAAGCTTGGTGAGTGCCTATAGGCGTATCGGACGACGATTCGGACGGCTACAGGAAATACACCGTTCTTCTTGGTCTACGAGAGTGAGACAGTCCTCTCATTAGAAACTCAGATCCCCTCTCTTCGAGTGGCCCTCACCTGCCGGTTAACGGCAGACGATAACTACCGCCGACGTCTACAGGAGTTAGAAGCATTAGATGAGAAGCGTTTACAAGCTCAACAAAGCATAGAGCTCTACCAAGCGCGTATCTCTCGGGATTTATCTTGTCTTGGCCATTCGCAGACCAATGGTCATGACTCAGAAGACCCCCGGCAAATTCCAACCTAAGTGGGAGGGTCCGTTCGTCATCGAGACCGTATTCTCTAACGGCGCGTATCGTCTCCCAAAGCAAAATGGAGACTTGCTCATGATGCCTATCAACGGCAAGTTCCTCAAGAAATACTATGTCTAAAAGACATCTTCCAACGATCTCTCGGATTGTGAGTTATATACCTGCAGGTATCGCTGAACTTACACTTTATCTTCAAATCTCCCAGATTGTTGAGTTACGTTCCCTCAGGTACCACTAAACTTACTCTCTGTTTACTCCGAATGAATTCTCTTGGTCGTATCTATGTACCCTCTGGTCATAGCTTTTCTACCACCAAGAATTTGCCTCAAAATCTATTGCCCGTACCACCAGTGCCAGAAGGGTAATAGGTCCACACAACTTATCCTAATCTATTGCTCGTACTGTCAGTGCACAAAAAGGGTAATAGGTCCACAAAACTCTCCAACAGAAAAAAGGAACCATGTCTATATTACCTCTGAGTTTTTTTTTCCCGTCCATCACAAACAAATCACCCAATGCATAAAACTTCCATGTTGATAGCACCTCTGAGTTGTTCTGTGTATCCTTATTATGCCTACCCCTAACATGTCCTCATTACCTCTGATTAGGAAGACTTTGTTTTGACCCGTATTTACCACATCCTTATTACCTCTGAGTAAATATGTTGGTTTTCTCTCCACTTATTATCAGTACTCGCATCGCCAGTACACAAAAATGATGATAAGCCTACGAAAATTTATCCTAACCTATTACTCACACCATCGATGTACCAAAGAGTAGTAGGTCCACAAAATATCATTCAAATCTATTTGCTCATATTTTTAGATGCACAAAAGGGCAATAGGTCCACAAAAATCCCCCAGTGGGATGTCTTTTACAAATGCTATATTAGGCCCTCTAGTACAAGTACCACAAAATACCACAAATAGAATGGAGTGAGCATACTCTGGTTATTCAAGATCAGTTACATTCATAGGACTACATCGACAGCAAAGAAAGGAAAATCTGGCAATACATAGTTGGGTTTGACAGCGCTTTGTCTTCAAGCAGTTTTGTGGCCCTCGAAGGGAGTCATGTTTTACTACTGAGAAGCAAACAAAGCTGTTGAATCTCCGAGGAGCTGCCTGGAGGAGGGTAAATATAGCATGCTATCCTCCCCTCCATATTGTGGATGCCTTAGCCCCACTCCTCCAAGGGACCATACCTTCAACACATGGTCCCGGATGGTGGTTTTGCCTACCTGGAGAGCCGTGAAGGCACGACGTTCATAACGATGCCTAACCATCGTCCAACTCTCTGAGGTATAAAGGCTCTTTCTACCATCTGGGAAAAACTCTTCCGAAGCATGAAGAGTCCTGAGTTGTTTGATGTGCATGCCAAAAAGGCGTAGGGAAAACTCTTTCGAAGCATGAGGAGTTTGAGCTCTCTGATGTAGGTGCCAGAATGTTGTACTTTCACTCCATCACCGACACCGGTCCTGAAGAAGCTTGCTAGCCAGACCCCTATGAAAAAACATAAGAAAAATGGGGATTCAGCACCGAGAAAACAAAGAACTCTGTTATGCGGCCTAGCCAGTTAGACGGCCCAGCCAAAACAGAACTCATACAGTCCACAGTTATAAGGCCGGCTTCATGAAGCACTCATGTAGCATTTATATGGCCCAGTCATTATCATGCGGCTCAATCATGAAAAACTCATGCGGCCCAATCAGTCACAGGGCGATCATACGACCCAATCTTCCAGTATTCATGCGACCCAATCATAAAGTGTACATGCGGCACCTATGCGGCTCGGTCATGAAAAGTTCATACAGATTTATCTTGAGGTACTCAGCCAGTTCAATTTCGGATAAGCAACGGTTATGCGACTCAGTCAGTGCAGACACATGTGGTCCAGACGAGATAGGGCATACATCGACCAAGTTTATAGCAGAGGCAGTATATGACAGCCCTGCGCACAAAATTTCAGTCATCATCTGCTCACCATACTTACCCTTAGGAGAAGGTTGCACATCAAAATGAATGGAAGAAGTGTCTACCGCTCTCCACGGGGAAGCAAGTCTCTCCCCTTTGGCCGTCGCACCAATCGACTTAGAAGCTTTTGGAGCCATAGAAGAAAGTATAAAGGAGGAGAAGGTGAAAGAGGAAAGACTCTCTCTGAATGACTCCTATTTATAGAGTTGCTGAAGAGAGACTCTTCGATTCTCGAGATCATTAAAGATAGAGAAAACATTTGGGGACTTTATACCTAGTAACCGTCGAGCGTCTCTTCGGTTTTCGATATCATTAAAGATAGAGTCGACGTTTGGGAACTTTATCCCCAGTAACCATCAGCTTTATCTCAAAAATAGATCCATAACCGAGTCAGGAAAATTAAATGCAGCAGTGACAGCTGGCAGACTCTCTGCGGCTCAAAGCGTCCCTGCGACTCAAGATTTGTTCTGTGGCTCTGTACTTCTCTGCGAATCAAGTTTGAAAACCACTTCCTACAACTTGAAGACTCCCTACGGCTTGGCACATTTTTTATGCTTCTTATTTAAAGTATTCCAAATTTGTAATTTGGAAACTTTGAAGGGGTCTTGTAGAAACATAAAAAATATAGAGTTCATGCGGATTACAAATTGCCGCATAGGTACATTGGACCAAATAGGTTCGTATGAATGAAAGCCGCATGACTGTTCAAAGACATATGCGGCCCATCGACGAACAGCTGTAGAAGGAAAATATGCGACCAAGGAGGAGCAGTTCGACTGATAAAGCTGAAAAGTCCTGGCAAAACATGACAGTTCTGACACTTTGACAAGAAAGATGAGACGTAGGACGTCACCCAAAATCAGGGTTCGTACGCCTCCATGCGGCCAGGAGAGTGTCATCTAGGCCGCATGACACTTATGCGGCCCAGATTATACGGCCCCAAAATTTTTAGCAGCCGAGAGTGATTGTGATTCAGGACGCATGCTTGAGTCTCATGCGACCCTACATGATTAAAGACTGAGAACACCATATGTAGCAGGACA
Source organism: Iris pallida (assembly GCA_029216955.1). Lineage (NCBI taxonomy): Eukaryota > Viridiplantae > Streptophyta > Magnoliopsida > Asparagales > Iridaceae > Iris > Iris pallida. Next base: position 2,302,301 of record JANAVB010019199.1, read on the forward strand.
CGTGGCAATCTGACCAATTCTTTAACTATCCAGATTTGCTGCAACAAAATTCCAACAAACCGATAGATGGCATCCCAAGAGCGGGTCTTTGCGTGCCAATCAGCCACGTGGCCGCAAGTCATCCATACGGCTCAAAATCTATCCTATTATAAATAGCAGGGTGCCATACCCCTGCAATGGCGGGCAACCTTCACGAAAAAAGCAATATCTTTACGAGCTAGAGACTGCATCAGATAGTCCACGGAGTAAGACAGAGTTGATAGCACTTCACTTTCCCGAGCCTCCACTGTCACTCCCCAAATCATAACTAAACAATTGTACTTAGATTGTTTCCTAGGCTTTCTTTCTAGGCCCTTTCTTTGTATAAGCGAGTTTGCAATCAATTCCATTATTCTGTAATACCTGTTGTCGATTTTTATGGCAAACAGCTGCATCTGTAACCATTTTTGGTCCTAACAAGACTCGATCTCCAACATTGTCCCATGCTAGAGGAGTGCGGCATCGATGTCCATATAAAGCCTCAAAAGGTGTTATCTGAATGCTGGCCTGGTAGCTGTTATTGTAGGAGAACTCTACCAAGTGTAGGTAATCTTTCCAAGATCCACCAAACTGCAAGACGTAAGATCTCAATATGTCCTCAAGCGTCTGAATAGTCTGCTCGGACTGGCCATCGGTCTACGGGTGGTACGTCGTACTAAACTTCAGCTGCGTGCCCAAACTCTCCTGCAGACTCTTCCAGTAGTACGAGGTGAACCGGGTATCCCTATCGGATACGATGCTGACTGGAACTCCATGCAACCTGTAAATGTTCCGTATGTAAAGAGCTGTTAACCTTTCCGTGGATAAACCAACCTTAAAAGGAATAAAATGGGCAGACTTGGTCAGTCTGTCAACTATCACCCATATAGCATCCTTCCCTCCTTGGGATATGGGTAATCCTGTCATAAAATCTATAGAATTATGTTCCCATTTCTACTCTGAAATAGGAAGAGGTTGTAACAAACCTGCTGGTCTCTAGTGGTCTGCCTTCACATGCTGGCAGATCAAACATCTGGAGACGAATTCTGCCATGTCTCGCTTCATTCCAAGCCACCAAACATGAGTCCTTATGTCTTTGTACATCTTGTTAGCTCCGGGATGTATAGAATGCTGCGACTGGTGTGCCTCCTTCATCAACTCATTCCTTAGTTCGCCAGTAGGTACGCAAAGTCTCGTACCGTGCCTCAATGCTCTATCTCCAGCTATAGAGAAACCTTCAAGTGTTCCAGCTAATACTCGTTCTCTTAACTTGTATAGTATCTCATCTTGGAATTGCGTCTCCTTGACTCTGCTGATCAGACTGGACTGCACTTGAAGCTGCATCATAGGCGAGTCCACACCTGATACAACTGCTTCTTTCCCAAGCTTCAGCATGATTTCCTCTGATAGCACGATCTCCAAATCTAGCTTCTCTATGACTTCCAGCAAATGACGATTCTTTGTCAAGAACATAGCCATCGGGTACCTGCTAAGTGCATCAGCGACCACATTAGTCTTACCTGGGTGGTACTGTAGATTGATGTCGAAATCTTTCATCAGCTCCAGCCATCGCCTCTGGCGTATGTTAAGCTCCTTCTGAGTGAAGACATATTTGAGACTCTTATGGTCTGTATATATGTCCACCTTCTCTCCATAGAGATAATGCTTCTACAATTTCAAGGCGAAGATGACTGCTGCCAGCTCCAAGTCATGCGTCGGGTAGTTCTTCTCATGATTCCGTAATTGCCGGGAAGCATAGATAATTACTTTACTATGCTGCTGTAGTACACATCCCAATCCTTTACCTAAGGCATCACTGTAGATGGAAAATCTGCCTGATCCAGATGGTAGCGTCAAGATGGGCATTGTTGTCAGCCTTCTCTTCAGCTTTTTGAATGACGCCTGGCACTCTTCAGTCCAAATAAACTCTTCATTCTTCCGGGTCAGCTTCGTTATAGGCTCTGCAATCCTCGCGAAGTCCTTCATAAACTTTCGATAGTATCCAGCTAGACCCAAAAAGCTCCTGATCTCTGCAACTGAGCTGGAGGCTGTCCAAGATTCAACTGCTGCTATCTTCTTGGGGTCCACAGATACACCTTCTCCTATGATAACATGACCAAGAAATTCTACCTTATTCAGGAAAAATTTACACTTGGACAACCTACCGTAGAGCTTCTCCTTCCTCAGAGTCTCCAAGACAATCCGCAGATGCTTCTCGTGCTTCTCCTAGGTCTTTGAGTAAATCAGAATGTCATCGATGAAAACGATGACAAACTGGTCCAAGAACTCATGGAAGACCTTGTTCATGAGATTCATGAACACAGCTGGGGCATTGGTGAGACCGAAGGGCATGACCAAGAATTCATACTGACCATACTTGGTGTTGAATGTCGTCTTCGGGATATCCTCCTCTCGAACCTTGACTTGATGGTATCCTGATCTGAGGTCAATCTTTGAGAACACCCTTGCTCCACTCAGCTGATCGAACAGATCATCGATTCTGGGCAAAGGGTACTTGTTCTTGATGGTGATGTTGTTCAGCGCCCGGTAATCAATGCACATTCGCACAGTTCCATCTTTCTTGGGCACGAACAAAACTGGTCTCCCCAGGATGAAGCTTCATCTCTGATAAATTCTCTGGGCCTTCAGCTCATCACTCTGATCCTTCATCTCCTTGGCCTCCTTGGGGTTGACTCTGTAGCATCCTCGAAAAATAGGGGAAGAGCCGAGAACTAGGTCAATGGTAAACTCTATACCTCGATCCGGGGGTAAACCTAGAAGATTGTCGGGGAAGACGTTCAGGTATTCTGCTATCAAGGGATGGTGGTCCAGAATCTACTATGAAGGAAGTGTAGGAAACACATTCCATGCTCTCAGGTGCTCGAGCTATCTCAAACTCTGGCCCTCCAGGTGAACTAAAGATAACACAGCCCTGACGACAATCTATCAGAGAGTATTGCTTGCTCAGCCAATCTATACCCAAAACTATATCATAGTTAGGGAGAGGCATAACAAGTAAGGGTGCTAGAAAGATATGACCGAAAATGGTGATGGGATAGGTACAAGTCTCTGTGATAGGGATAGGTCCCCCCAGTCATAACTCTACAAATCATCTTACTACACCCTACGTCTATATGATATGCAGCAAAAAAATCTGAATATATAAAGCTGTGTGATGCTCCAGAATCAAATAGACATAAAGCTGGGTGTGAGTGTAATAAGATGGCACCTGCAATGACATCTCCTTCTGGCTCTGGTTATGCCTCAGGCTCCTCAACAGCCAAGGCAAAAGCTTGTCCAGCCCTGTGCTGGTTGAACCGCTGTTGCTGGAAAGGAAGTGGACCTTTCTGCTGTCCAGGTCCAGCTCTGTGGAAAGCTGTGGGGCAGTCTCTGATCTGGTGGGTAGCAGACCCATAAACAAGGCATTGGCCCAGTCTCTTCCTGCAGATATCTGATGAGTGTCCGGGCCTCTTACAGTAGGTACAAGAGACGATCTTCGGCTGATTTTGTTGGGGTGCCCTGTGGTGCTGCTGAGAGGGCTTGCTGCCGGTGTTGGACCTCTTGGAACTTCCCTGGTGATTTATTTACGACAAAACCTATATTTACTTAAACGGTTATATATTAATTTTAGTCTAGTAACAAAATCTATTTTTATGTACAAATGGTTTCCAATTAGGATCACCAACCTGTAGACTTGGCTTAGTTTTGTACCTTAGATTTAGGGTATAATTCTGGTTACTAAAACTGGCGTTACGATCTTGTAGGTTCGGATCTGTAAACCCTAGCAGTCACTTTCTGGTTGCTGCCAAGTCAAAGAATACTCTGAGGCAAGTTTCATATCTATTCCATGTCTACATTTTTATTTTGATAATTAAATGTATACATCAGTTAGATACATGTAGTATAGTTACACTGATTCACCGTGAATCCCTCTCGGACTCCACATAGGTTGTTGGATTACTGGATGGCTATCTTAACATGTTGATTATTGACTCATTGACTCATTGCTTGGGGGAGTAGTATAATATCTGTGACCAAAGCCAAATCTTGCTCGTTACTTGTCTGTGCTAACCCCAACCTCACTGTGGGTTGAGCTGTACCGTATACTATTTCATTTCGGCCGAAATATTAGTATACATATTGTTTCTATCCCAGCCGGTCATAGGCCCTGTTATATACTCAAACACTACCTTGGCATTACATCATTCTGGACATTGACATCATCTTGCTTGTTGGTCTTTTTACTATTAAATACAAAAAAAAATATAGTTTCTTTAACTGTCTCGTATTTTACATTTATTATTAATTTAGAATTGCTAGCTGTGGATGAATTATGTTCTTGCTCTCTCCTGACTGGAGACCCAATATTTTTAGGTGATTGTAACAAAGAGAAGCTGCCTTACTGCACTTTCTACAGGACAGACTTGGGTTCCGCAGAGGCTGAACCAGGAACCCTTGAACCCTAGAATGTTGGCTTAGCACTTTCCTTTACTTTTCTTTTCAGTTTCTATTGTAATAAAATAAATATTGTTGTTGTTTGTTTTATTTTCAGACTTTTCCCAGTTGAATAAAATGTTTTATTTCATTTAGATGTTTCTGCATGTTGTGTTTCACTGCTTGATACAGCTTACTGTCGCCGTCTCACAATGGTGTAGGCTGGGCATAATCAGACTAGATCCACTACATTGGGATCGGGTCGTGACACTAAACAACTAGCTTGATTACCTAGATGCATTGGGAGGGAAGAATTTTTCGGTTACCTACAAGCCCTTTGTCCCGGCCCCAACCTAAATGGTTTTGGAGCTATCTGTCATGATGAGCACACTTCCAATGTACCGTCGAGTGTTGCATCTTTTATATATTGTAGGGTACATTTGTCTCCTGGGCGATGTACCCACTATTAGATCTTAAGACACAATTGTCTCTCGGGCGATGTATCCACCATTACTTTTTTCTTTTAGCTTGGATAAGTCGGGTAGTCTGCAGGGCAGGTAATTGGATTGGATTTCTCAAAAGTACATATGTTAGTAATTAGGATTGTGATAACCTTAGTTAGCTAATTTATAAAGCCGTACTTATTGCTTGGTTGTGATTGTTGTATGGAGTCCACTCTAGTCTAGTTTTATCTAGGCAATGTCTGTATTTGTTTATTTCAGTACATTATTATTTATGCTTTACTTTTGTCGATAAATAATTAGAAACTAAGTTCTGTTCAGGAGAAGGGTTACAACACACGTCCTTATTTGGTTTACGGGTTGTAACTTGGGTTCCGGAATTGTTTCTTAGTCATCTTGTCATTTGTCATCATATATACATGAATCCTATGTTGTACATTGATTAGAGACTAAGTTCTTTTCAGGAGAAGGGTTACAATCTCGGTCTTTGTTTGGTTTACGGGTTATAAATTGGGTTCCGGAATAGTTCTTAAGTTATCTTATCATTTGTCGTTTAATATAATTATTCTATATACTCATATATTCCAGTTATCTAACTTGCTCACATGTCCCAGTTATCTAACATGCTAATATGTTCCAGTTATCTTACATGCTCACATGTACCATTTCTCTACATGTTCACATGCTCAGTTTATCTCACATGTTCATATGTTTCCGTTTATCTTACATATCCACAGTTTACATTATGTCACATGTTATTTATCCTATGCTCCATGTTGCTTTGCTTATTGTCTTCCACTCTTGAGATGAGTGCATTGGCAGTACACGAATCTCGATTTGTATTTACTTATTTATGTCTCTATCCATTGCTATGTTAGCTATTGCTGGTTTTAGTTCATAAGTTTGGCTTCCTTTGTGGTACTTGCTATTGGGGGTCTGACCCTACTGGTTTTTTTTGGCCAGATCTGATAGAGGAGCCTAGAGGATCGTCTGTACCATCTACTCGACAGTGACTACCCGGAGCACTAGAGTACTGTAGTGGGTTTTCCTACATCATTCTGCCACTAGTTATGCACATTATTCTTTTGTGGCATTTAGCCTCCGATTACGTGTTTAGCTCATACTTTGGATCTTGACATCTAGCCTACGGGCCTAAACATGATTTGTGTATTCTAGACCATAGCTAGAGCTTATCATGTATGACTATTATCTTGCTAGTTCTTCACTTTAAATTATTAGCTTCATGATCATCCATGTATATATAGTTTGGGACGCTTTACTATTTTATGTCTGATGATCATACTTCTTGTATATTATATATTTGCCTGTGATTGAGATACCTAGGATTGTTTGACCTAGGATTGACTGTTGGATTGTAGTAGTAACCCCCATGTCTCTATAGCTTATACGTTATCTTAGGGTACTAGAGTACTCTGGTTTACGTAGCTGGCTTGGTCTGTCCCTACTTACCGGTATTCTGGTTCTAGGGCATGACATGTACTGACCCTCACTCTCGATAGGTGCTCCGACCCCAGATAGCGTGCCAAGGAACTGAAGACGATGTTGCAACCTTTTGAAGCCTTGCTAGCGTGCGAAGGGAAAACTCTCATCTTTTGAAGACATCCGCAATCGTCCAAGCCAAGATGTCTTATCTCTTTCATATTCAATGTATCTGCATATTTTGGTTGTATAAAGGGGTGTGATGTATGGAACAGCTATCTCATCGACGTTTACTTTGTAATGGAGTCAGTTTGTAAGCCCGCACGGCACCTTTATATCGAGCCTGTAATATGATGTTTATTATCAATAAAGCTTAAGTTTTCCTCTATACAATGTGTTCAATATACTTTGTGCACTCTCTCGTTGTTGTGTTTTGGATAACCTTATGAAAGTACCTTATGCGAGCACAACCTAGGCTCGTACGGCATCATGCCCAGGGGACGACTATCGATTCTACCGAATCGGGGCGTGACAACAACACTCTGTTAAGAACCCAGCCGTCTTCCCTTAGCCTATCCGCCATCACAAGATCTTACGCTCACCAACATATCGTACGACCAGCTTTAGTAGTTGCTACAGAAGGCCGTCGACCTCACCACCAACTACTCCTCTATGCTTCAATCATCGACTTCGTCTCCCATATACCAATATCGAATCCTGCACCGGCTTGTCACGCTTCCACCATTACCTCTTTGTCGTCACATACTACATTACCCCTCCACTAAGAACAACCATGCTCCCTTCAACTTTCCCCTCCCCTTCGTGCTTGCTTTTCACCATCCCTGACAAAAACCCCATGCTTGACGCTGCTCTCTCCTTCAAACCTTGCGCGACCAAAGACCCATTGTCAAACCCCAAAAGACCCTTGATAGAGCAGCCCGACTCCACCCTAGGCCCCACTGTAGAATCTTTGACCATTCTCCACTCTATGGCCTCGCCTCGACGAGGACTCCCCTGACCGAAAAAAAGCCCACAAAAGTAACCCGCTTGACTTAAATAGAAGTAGGGTTTAAAACTTGGTAATTTCTTACTTAAATCTTCTATAATTATTTAATTATAAATCTAAACACTAAAATTTAAGAAAATTCCAAATTTTGCCATATATTATTGATATTATTAGTGTAATTAAATTATGGTTATATATACATGTTGGTTAGGCTTCTGAAATACTTGAATATTGGGGATCATACCCTTCGTACCCTCAATTGCAATATGAAATTGACCTAAAATCTAGGCAAGTATATTGTCACTTCATTTTCAGTATTAGTATGCATTTATTCCTTCTATTTTGATGTTTTGTGTTTGTGATATGATTTTGTGATTTTCGTTGATTCAATTCTGTATTTCGAGTCTGATTCGAGTTTGATGGATTAGTTAATCAATTGGGGATCGATCATGAGTTAGTATATATTTTTAATTCATTTTTAGTATTAATACATGTTTATTTATTCTATTTTGGTGTTTTGTGTTTGTGATATGATCATGATTGCCATTGGTTCAATTTCGTATTCTGAGTCTGATTCAAGTTCGATCGATTAGTTATTAATTGAGGATCGATACTGACTTAGATGTATGTAGAGACTACCAGATTGCATATCTGGATACCTTGTATCTCGAGTTTGGATAATTGTGTGTTTTAGACCTTTGGACACTCTTTCATTTATAATAGATCATGTGGTTCTTATCAAACTTCCCGTCGACACAATCCAGAGTGGTATATATACAAAACATTATTTACATGTTGTCTTTTGCATTCTTGTCTCGACTTGTATAGAATTGTCTCGTGGTACCATTGGGTGGGGAAGGACATTCACTAGACTCTTGGACCATTTGCATACTTTATAATCACTGCCTCATTGGCCCCTCTTTGCTTATCCCACTCCAAGAAATAAGATATATATATATATATATATATATATATATATATATATATATATATAGAGAGAGAGAGAGAGAGAGAGAGAGAGAGTTAGTTTTATTCCTTCATCTTGCCACTTGACTCCACCAAGGGGCTACTACCACCCCTCTCCACACTCTTAGACACTCCCCCAAGTCCTCTCAGCCTAGTATTGGGCCCCTATGACAAGCCATTGCCCATTCACTAGCCAACAAGGCAAGTCAGCTCTGCTGACTGGTTGTTCAACATAGACTAGTATGCCGACCTATATAGTAGTCCTCGTTCTAAATACAGACCCTAGCCTCGATCGATCTATGACAGTGCTTGGGTCACTACAAGTCTAGAGTGGTCTATAGATGTGAGACTCGTCTCACGTTATCGGTATCTATTTACGGATATGTATTTTTTGTACCGTATTTCATATTTTCTTGGTTTTCGAAATGCTTTAAAAAAATTCCAACTTATAGATTTTCTGTTTCCTCGGCATACCGCCAGTATACCAGTGTATACCGATGGCATACCTGCCACTTCCATTTTTTCGTTATACGTATTTTCAGTATACGTGTACGAAATTTTGATATTTGTCAGGTGACCCTTTTTTTGACTCGTCTTTCTTAGCCTTGCCTTGGTTTAATCTTGACCTAGTTTAATTTGGTTTGGTTCAACTTGGCATGGCTTGGTTTGGATTGATTTTAGATGAGAGGGTTCGTATATAAACCAATTTCTCTCTCTCTCTCTCTCTCTCTCTCTCTCTCTCTCTCTCTCTCTCTCTCTCTCTCTCTCTTCATTACTTCTCATTTATTTCCTCATCTTCTTCTTCATTTACTCCTCCTCCAACCTAGGCAAGTACATCTTGCCAAATTTTGAACATTATTATTTTTACCATTTTGTTTGTTCTATTCTCTTCCTTGCATGATTCTAAGCTTCTTTAGAACTTGGAGTTTTTAGTTTTAATGTTTACATTTTTGTAGATTTAAATTTGTAACTTTTTTTATTTTTCCTGGTTTTGATCTCTTAAACATTGTTATTTTAGAAAACTAATGGTTCCACGTAGTAGGAAATTTTATTTGCTTTTGAACCACTTGATTTCGATTTATTTTGAGTTAGTTATGTCATTTTTTGTGTTCATGGGTTCCCCACACCTTTTGGTACTGTCGGGACGATGAACAGTGTCGCGCGCAGCATTTTTTCCCTACGTCGTGGGTATTTTTGCCCACGCGTGTAGTGCATCTCGTGCGCCGCGTGCCCGTCCAATTTTATGTCATACGGCCGCACACCGTCCTTGCCCGCACCTTACGCCATGGGCATTTTTGCCTGCGCGTGCAGCGCATCTCGTACGGCCAGCATGAATTTCTGCCGCGCGCCCGCGTGCCGTACTTGCGTGCACCTTGCACCGTGGGCATTTTTGCCCGCACGTGCAGCGCGTCTCGTGCGCCATGCTCCCGCGCAATTTTATGTCGTGCGCCCGCGCGTCGTGTTTTCGCGCACCTTGCGCCGTGGGTAGTGTCTCGCACGCCGCGTGCCCGCACAATTTTTTGTTGCGTGTCGTGCTTGCACGCACAGTACGACTCATGCACAGTGCGCAGATCACGCGCTGTGCATGCACGCACCGTGCACCCTTGGCAGTGCGCCCGTGCGCAGATTGCCTTGAATGGCTATTTTTTTTACTGTTTTTGCCCGTTTGAGCTGTTTTGTAGCTAAAACCTTGAAAAAACTCAAAACATGAAAGTTGTAGATCTTTGTCTTGGCTTCAAGAATCTTTTTGTTTTACTTTAATTAGAGTTTATATGCAACTGATATTTTCAATTATAGTTTTTGATCTTCTTTGCATGTTTTCTATATTTGACCTAACTTGCGACGACCCGACTTGATAACTTGTTAATATCGAACTTAAACTTGAAAATGACAACATGATCTCATCTTGATGATATTGTATAGTTAGATAATGATTGTACACCCTATATACACTTGATACTAGCACATGTTCAATTATTATTCTATGTCATGTACTTACTTTTATTTATCCCTTTTTACATGCCATGATATGTCTTTCCTTTCGATTCTTTCTTATATGCTATGATATGTATTGTCATGCCTTCCTGGATTTATTATAATTTGCAGTCTATGCCATGCCTAATATTTCTTTGTTGTGGCCCGACGTGGTGCACCCATGTTATATGTCATCTTTGCTTACTAGATAGTGGCCCGTCGTGGTGCACTTATGTTACATGTCTTCTTTGCTTACAAGATAGTGATCCGTTGTGGTGCACTCTCGTACACGTCTTTTCTTTCTTACATGATAGTCGTCTGTCATGGCGTACTCCCTATTTTCTCTATAGTGGCTCATCGTACCGCACTCCTAGCTTACAGCTTATTATATTTTTCTTGTTGTGGCTTGTTATAGTGCACATTCTTGCTTTTGTCCAGTCTTGCATATCATGTCTAGGATGGATTCTGCAGAATGCCACACCCAGAATCCAACAAAAAAATTAAGGACTAAACAACTAGCTTGATTACCTAGATGCATTGGGAGGAGAGAATTTTTCGGTTGCTTGCAAGTCCTTTGTCCCGGCCCCAACCTGAATGGATTTGGAGCTATCTGTCATGATGAGCACACTTCCAGCGCACCGTCGAGTGTTACACCTTTTATATGTTTTAGGGTACATTTGTCTCCTGGGCGATGTACCCACTATTAGATCTTAGGATACTTTGTCTCCCAGACGATGTATCCACCATTACTTTTTTTTTTGTTCTGGATAAGTCGGGTAGTCTGCAAGACAGGTAACTGGATTAGATTTCTCAAAGGTGCAAATGTTAGTAATTAGGATTGTGATAACCCTAGTTAGCTAATGTATAAAGCCATACTCATTGCTCGGCCGTGATTGTTGCATGGAGTCCAGTCGAGTCTAGTTTTGTCTAGGCAGTGTCCGGATTATTTATTTCAGTACATTATTGTTATGCTTTACTTTTGTCGATAAATGATTAGAGACTAAGTTCTGTCCAGGGAAAGAGTTACAACCCCAGTCCTTATTTCGTTTACGGGTTGTAACTTGGGTTTCGGAATTATTTTTTAGTCATCTTGTCATTTGTCGTCCTTTTTAGTACTCATACGCTATACATGATCCATATGTTGTACATTGATTAGAGACGAAGTTCTATTCAGGAGAAGGGTTACAATCCTGGTCCTTGTTTGGTTTACGGGTTGTAACTTGGGTTCCAGAATAGTTTCTTAGTCAGCTTGTCATTTGTCGTTCTATATAGTTCTAACATGCTCACATGTCTCAGTTATCTAACATGCTCACATGTCACAGTTATCTAATATGCTCTCATATTCTAGTTATCTTACATGCTCACATGTACCATTTCTCTACATGCTCACATGCTTAGTTTATCTCACATGTTCATAAGTTTCCGTTTATCTTACATATCCACAGTTTACATTATGTCACATGTTATTTACCCTATGCTCCCTATTGTTTTGCTTATTGTCTTTCTATTCATGGGATAAATGCATTGGTAGTGCACAAGTCTCGATCAGCAATTACTTATTTATGTCTCTATCCGTTGCTATGTTAGATATTACTGGTTTTAGTTCATAAGTTTGGCTTCCTTTGTGGTACTTGCTATTGGGGGTCTGACCCCACTGGTTTTGTTTGGCCAGATCTGATAGAGGAGCCCGGAGGATCTGCTGTACCATCTACTCGACGGTGACTACCCGAAGCACCAGAGTACCTTAGTGGGTTTTCTATTTTATTCTCCCACTAGTTATGTACATTATTCTTTTGTGGCGTTTAGCCTCCGAGCACGTGTTTAGCTTGTGTTTTGGATCTTGACATTTAGCCTATAGGCCTAAACATGATTTGCGTATTCTAGACTATAGCTAGAGCTTATCATGTATGACTATTACTCTTGCTAGTTCTTCACTTTGTATTACTAGCTTCATGATCATCCATGTATATATAGTTTGGGACACTTTACTATTTTATGTCTGATCATACTTCTTGAACTTTACATATTTGCCTGTGATTGAGATACCTAGGATTGCTTGACCTAGGATTGACGGTTGGATTGTAGTAGTAATCCCCCATGTCTATATAGCTTATACGTTATTTCGGGGTACTGGAGTACTTTGGAATACGTAGCTGGCCTGGTTCGTCCCTACTTGCCAGTATTCTGGTTCTGGGACGTGACATAGATTTTAGTGGTGGCCCATGCAGGTCTGATTTATCAGATATGTGGGGGTTACTGATATTTAGATATCTCCGTCACAATTCTCCTTTTTTGATACCTTTCGTATTATTCTATATATTTGATCCTTTGACCTGATATCTACCTTGATTGTTGATCTTTTCTCTTTTCTCTTCTCTCGATTTGATCCTTGTGTCTTTTAACTTTCAGGGGCACCGTTCTTAATCCTTCCGAACATCTTGTTTGGGTTCTGCCGATGGCAGGTCCGTAATCTTCTGTTAGACCAGTTTTGGAGGATCAGTCTCAGCATTCTGGAGCAGAGTTGTGTTTCGACCTGAGGGCAGTGATGTCCGTCCATCCCGATCAGCCAGATGTGTCCGTACAGTCAGCAGTCCGAACAGAGGTAGAATCCGATCATCCTGATGTGCATGCATTCCTAGGGATCATGAAGGATATGATGGAGTCATAGCAACAACGAGATCTCCTTCTCCAGCAAAGTATTCAGATGTTGATAGACCATAGTGGGAAAGGAATACCAGAGGTATTTCAAGCTGAGTACCAGCAGCCAGAAGGAGTACATATTGGAGCCAGGCAGTACTAGTCATTTAGTCAGTCAGCAGATCGAGCCCGACCTACCATAGAGGCAATACGAGAGCACGAACATATAGCCAGGATGACTGCATCCAGAACTGAGGGTCGTAAGAGGTACCATACACCCATGTCAGGCTTTTCACCCCGACATTCCTCACCAGTACCTCCATACCAACACCAGGAGTTACCACTCGTATGTTCCTTCTGTGGAAGGGGAGGGCACACTCATCTTACTTGTCGAAGGGCCAACTTTCTATGTTTGTCATCTGGATCACCAGACCACATGGTAGGGATTTGTCTCCGGAGGAGTTCAGCTGGATTTTCATCCTTCCAGCCTACAATTACCCAGTTCGGGGTACCAACACCAGTTGAGCAGAAGCGAGCTCAGAGGCCTTCATCGACGCAGTCCCATGCAATCCAGCAGGAGAGGCCTTAGCAATATATGCAGGCCCAGGCTCAGAGGGAGATAGACCAACAGTATCATGTGGAACAAGAAATATGTGCCTATTGTGGCAAGATAGGGCATCTCAGATCAGTTTGTCGGACGGCCAATAGGCTATGCTTCCGCTGTGGAGCGGAGTACCATTCGGTTAGCACTTGCCCCCATCCGATATCTCGAGGATGACCAGCTGCACCAGATGTACCACCTCAGTCCTTTCAGTCACCTCATTTATCTCCTCCAGCAGTGGATGAGCAGTTAGGGCTAATACTAGATGTTCAGCCATTGGTACAGTATCCTCCGCCATCGCGAGCTCAGAAGGTCAGGCAGCACAGAGCACAGTTGTATGCGCAGTCTCAGGGGTAGCTCTAGTATCGGCATGAGGGTAATACCTTGGAAGTCTCAGGTAGTTATACCCTTTTGATTTATCATTCATTAGCAGGCCAGGTAGTTGTAACCCCGCTTTCTCGGCATTTTTAAAATTTTCAATAATTTGCTGGTATTTTTAGAATTTTAGATATTATTTTCAGTAAACTTGTGGAATGAATTGTAAATAAAAGATTGAAGAGTATTATTTTGCAATTTAACTAATCTTTCCTTTCATATAAACTATGGTAGGAGAGAGAAAACAAAATTTCTCATCTCATATTATTTGGGAAAGCTCATCTCTCCTCTCTGTCTCTCCCCCTAAATTCACTCCCGAATCCTGTAGAAGCATGAAGAAAAAATGGAGTTCATGCGGATTATCATTTATGCGTCATGCGGCCAAATTGATCCGGGCCGCAGACGGAAGGATCCTATGATAACTCTGCGGCCAAGTTAATCCGGGCCGCAGAAGGAAGGCACTTGAGACTACTATGCGGCCAAAGTTGATTCAGGCCGCAGAAGAAGATTCCTCTGACAACTATGCGGCAAAGATGAGGCAGGGATGTCCTACGGCCAAGGGAGATTGCGACCTAATTTCGAGCCGTATGAGCCTTATGCGGTCCAAAATTCTCCAAACTTCCTCAACAGATTAATTCTACTTTATGGTAGGACACATGGCGAATTGACAAAGTCTCGAACCACTCAGATATGTTGCAACAAAAATCTCAACAGACACCCAGCTGGAAGCTAAAGACCGGGTCTTGGTGCACTGTTACGGCCACGTGGCTACTTGACCACCTATGCGGCCCAAAATATGCCTCATCCAGAAACCTCTATAAATAGTAGGGTACCACACCCATGCAAAAGGGCTGGAAAAAAATCAAGAGTGTTTTCTCACAAGAGCAAAGACTGCGTCCGATAGTCCAAGGAGTAAGGTAGAGTTTCTACACTTCTCCCGAGCCTCCACCGTCACCCTCCAGAATCAAAACTAAACAATTGTACGTAGATTGTTTCCTAGGATTTCTTTCTAGGCTATATTTTGTACTTACGAGTTTGCAATCAAATCCAGTTCCTCTGTAGTTCTTGTTTTTGATAATTAATGGCAAACACGATGGCGACTCTACTGGGGACTTCTTTCTCCACCGATGAGAAATTGGTGACGCAATCCGACACATCCAAGCTCGGTTCTACACAGCAGATGCTTGTTGTTCGCTTTAATCAACAAGCATTCGAGAAAATGCTCTCCGAATGGAGCACCAGCCCAGCACAGAAGCGAACCAACCCGAAAAGGGCCCGCAGGACACGGAGGCCCAAGACCACTGCCCCTCGCCAGGATCTGGAAGGAACTCCTTTTGCCACTCAAGACGGCGACCAAAGCTCCCATGCGGTCTCGCTTCGAACCGCAGAGGACCCCGCTGTCCCCAAATCCAGCAGAAGAAAATACTACGATGCTGGACTATCAGGGGCACAAAAGAAATCCATGCGATCAAAGAAGAGACCGCATAAGAGCGACGACCGCAGACAGGCAGCCTATGCGGCAGCCAATCTTGGCCACAGACATGGTACCTCATGCGGCCCCGACGGAAGCTCCGTCTTCGATTGCATCTCATGCGGGCCAGACCCCATGCGGCCTACAGAGAACATTAAAGATTCCAAGTTGGACTCTTCCTACTACGCACTTTTGGGTGCTAAGTCGAAGAAGTCTAGGGCAGTGCGGGCTCAACAAGCCCAGCCAACTGTCCAATCTGCTGACCGTCAGCGGGTACCGTTAGTCGTTACACGAGCCCCAGATGGAAAGTTGTACAAAACCTCCCACGTCCAGCCCTCGATGGCAAACGGAAGGGTAGGTCCCAAGAGTCTTCCCATAATGATCTAGAGCAAGTACTTTTACTAGCCTCAGATCAGGAAGCAAACATGATACCAACGCACCCGTGTGCCTGGGATACCCGGGCCCACAAAATGGATGCAAAGGTAGATCAATCTGCTCTTGACTTATGAGAGGTGCTCATCCATAAACGCAAGAAGAGAGAGGCAACCTTGGTGTATGGTAAGCCATCTCTAAGATATCACTGTACCCAAGTCGTCATCAACTGCTGCTGTAACAAGTCGGCAGCACCTAAAGACCGACAGTCCATCTTCCAACGACTACACCAGCCAGTGCCTGTCCGACGACAACTCGGAAAACAAGTGCAAATTTTAGAAGACGAGGAATTTTCTTCCACCTCCTGTAATTCAACTCGGAAGGTTCCTGCCGGCAATGGAGGAAAGAAGACAGGCTCCACCAGCTCGGTAACCTCAGCCAGCATGACAAGGAAACTCTCATATGGAGGATTACCGCCGACGATCACAGGGGGTATCTACCTAGGCACCCGTTCAAAAAATAAGCTTCCAACACCTGAGGGTTCATCCTCGATGTCCCTGGGGGTGAACGAAGCCGGGGGTAGTAGTCCCCTGAACGTATGCGACAACCCGGTATTCCAAGAGGATGCGCAGGGGATAGCGATCCGCTGGAATTATGCAACAGACTTGGACGTCCCCGAGGGTGACCGCCTTCGCCAAGACGATGCAGCTTCCTGTGCAGAGGGTAGCACCCCTTCCGAGTTTGAGGATGAGGACATTTCGACGTTCCCCGATGATTTCTCTGTACGAGGGTACGACACGGAAAGCACATCCTCTATGGTCCCCTCCGTCTCTCCCTACGTACGGACAATATTTATGGCAGGAGATGATCACGAAGGGCCAAGTGATCGACAACGTCTAGAAGTGCTTGAAGCCATGATCCTAACCTTGGTCAAGTCAGTAGACGAGATCAAGGCTGCCTTGTCGACTCAACCAGCAAGGACACCTGGACAAACAAGCTTGGGCCCCGCAGTCAACGCGGACTCAAATACGACCGCTCCTCCTTTGGACGATAATCCTACTGGAATATTTGCTTCCTCAGCTGTAGATGAGGCCAGGAAGGCAAGAAGAGAAGTCCAGGAGCTTCGAGCAATGTTCAATGCCCGAGACTCCTTCCGGAACCTCAGAATACGGCAGTCGTATCCCGTTGCATAGAGAGACGTTCCTTTTCCTCTGCGGTACAAACCGTTTCATATCGATTCATATGACGGGAAGACCTCTGCTAGCCGGTACATGACTTATTTTAAGGTTATAACAGACCATTTGTCGTATAATGACGCCATCCTCACACGATTATTTATCGGAGCATTGGAGGGAATCGCGTTCGACTGGTACCGCAATCACCCGGACAACTGTATTCATTCTTTTGACGGCTTCAAACACATGTTCCTGGAAAGGTTCTACGAAGTAGGGCATGATGTGATAATGTCATCTCTCATGGACGTCGTTCAGGGAGAAAGGGAGCTAACGAGAAACTACATCGAGCGGTTTTGCTAAACCGCGATGAGATTGCCCTAAGGCAATCCGGAAAGATCTTTTATTGAAACCTGCCAAAAGAAGTTGCTCCCCGCAATCAGCCTCTGGATGGGCGAAGATCAATTAAGGGATTGGACGACTTTCATCATAAGCACTACAAATGTGGAGATAGAGTTAAAGAAGGCTCGCCAGCTGGGATTACACGTCCCAGATGGAGAGGACAAGGGCAAACGTCCTAGTACCATCTCCAATAACAACAACAGTGGTGGCACCACCAATAATCGAGACACCAAAGGCAAATAGGCCATGGTCGCCGGTACAACCAAAAAGCCTGAACAAAAGCAAGCGAAAGTTCTGAGGCCCAAGGAGACGACATACTCTTTTGAAGATAGCCATGTCAAGCCTATCTTCGACATGCTCCTGCTGGCGGACAGGATCCGACTCCGTGCTGTAGAGCACGAGCCTCGAGCGGCAGAGATCGAGGATCCAAAGTATTGTCACTTCTACCGCTATGTCCACCACCCCACACAGGAGTGCTTTACATTAAAACGGTACATCCAGAACCTCATCAACTCCAATGCTCTGTCGCTGGACTTCGAAGAGGTTACTGTGGCTGCAAACATGGTATCCGTTCAGTTCGGCGACTTTCCTCTAACGAAAACTCAAGATGAGGTAGTACCCGTTCCCCGGGCAACGATGGAGGTTACTAACCTTCCACATGTCCAGGACCAGATGACTGGATTGGTGCCTCTCACCACATCACGAGGAGAGGTCTTGTGGGTCCACCCGGACTTAGTGCCCGAAGTTATCCAGCGGTACCATCCTCCACTAGCAAAAAGAAGGGCAGAAAGTCCAGATCCTGCCACACAATCTCGGCCGAAGCTGAGGAGGCGGCGGCCGTTGTTACCCGATCTGGCGCACAATCCCAGCCCACTCTGGGTAATTCAGTTGAGGACCCTCAGCCGATAATGCTTCCTGCTACCGATGTTCCGGGACCATCTCAGCCTCCACCGGCTGACAAATCCAAGTCGAAGGAAACCCGCTTCGACAGGCCGCTCTGTAAGGACACACCTCAGGGGCTGGAGAGACCTTACAACTTTAACATAGTAGCACAACTGGCGAATATGCCAGCAAAGTTGTCGTTATACGAGCTCCTAAGGCTCTCCAAGGATATTCGCGTCGCATTGAGCGAAGCACTCCAGAATGCTGAAACCAACTTAGCTCAGGTCAAGCCTACAGGTAAAGACTCGTCAGCAGATCTCCAGGGCAGCAATTGCGCAGATGTAATGCCCAATATCGTATTTACCCCACAGGACATGTTAATCAAAACCAACTTGCATGATCGCCCTTTGTACTACATTGGATACATAGGCGACATCAAGGTGGATCGGATGCATATCGATCATGGCTCGTCAATAAGCATCATCCCGAAAAGCTTACTTCAACTCCTGGGCGTCCCTATGCATCGGCTAGCATCGACCAACACTGCCATTAGCAGTTTCAACTCGGGAAGAAGCTTTCCCCTGGAAAAGATTCGCTTGAAATATCAGATCGGCGACCTGAAGATGGTGGTTACCTTCTACGTCATAGACGCAAATACATCCTACAATATCCTCTTGGGGCGTCCATGGATACATGACTATATGATTGTGCCGTCCATGCTCCACTAGTGCTTCAAGTATGTAAGTAAGCACGGCTTCGTAAAAACGGAATTTGCCGACATCGATCCCTTCAAAGGGGTTGAGTCTTACTATTCGTCTGAGGCTTATCTATATGAAAAATCTAAAAAGCACACAATTGACGAGGGGACACAAAATGAACTGGAGGCACAATAGGGTCAGAGGAACCTCTGAAAATTCGTCTCCACGCCCGTAAATCGGGCAAAGCTGCACCCTTTGTCGCAACTTTGCATAAAGAAGTGCTTGGTTCCCCCGCCCCAACTGCGCAGTTGGAACCGATGGTCATCCGACTCCCGAGGTCTAGCCAGGAGCCAAAACTCATTGTGGAGCCAATGGTGATCCGATTGCCGAAATCCAATCCAAGGCAAATAGAAGATTCAAGATCCTCTGTGGAGCCGATGGTAATCCGATTGCCGAAATCCAATCAAAGGCGAACGGAAGATGCAAGGTCCTCTGTCGAGCCGATGGTTATCTGCCTCCCCAAGACGAGCCGACAGCCAAGTGCTGATCTGAGACCCTCAGACAAGCCGATGCCACGAACAGAACCCTTGGTGGTCAAGCTGCCCAAGATGTCACCCCAGCCTCTGGTCACGCAGGGGGTAGCTGAAGAGGAGGCTGAACTGGCAAAATATCTGGTTGCACACATTGGTAGTCCCTCTGTCGATGATGTAATTCCTTTAGACAAGATATCTTACTTCATCAATAAAAGGTTACCTTTGAATTATCCTGAGCGTAATAAGCTTAATCTGATATATGCTATGGAGCACGGTCTGGGCATTAACCTGCACATACAGGTGACAACCATCTATACCACGAACCGACTTACTCCCATTAGAGGTGCCTACTTCCTAGTCCCAGGCAGAAGAAAAGGCGATCACATAATCATCTTCGGCCAAAAAGAAGGTCCTCAACCTTTTATGCCAGAAGAGTTCAATTTTGAATCCGACACTGGAAGATTACCGCTCTACCTATATAGTTTCCAAGCCAAATACTTCACACAAAAGTAGGGGTACGATATGGAGACTACCCCAGGCTTGAACTACGACAACGGTCGGCGATTGCCTCTGCAGTTGCCAATCCCGGCTGGAAAATCTCAGGATTATTACAGCAAGTCCAGACACGGTCTAGGTTATGTTACACCAGCAACAATGTCCGAGAGCTCCGATGAGGAATACGAGTGGCATTCTCACTCGTCTGAATCACCCACTTACGATTTTGATGATAGCATTGGGGATATATTCAGGCAAACACTGTCTGTCAACATGGCATTCGTCGATATTCAGGAAGAAGATGAAAATCTACCCAAATTCCTTGAATTGGAGCCATGGGTCTAACAGTTGGATACACAATGGAAGAAGCACTTTGAACAATGAGACCCTCCCACTGAAGATGAGGTCATGCAAGTTGACCTCGGCGATGAATCCTCCTCAAAGCCAATCTTCATCAGTAAAAGCCTAACGGACGACGAGCGGGAGTCGCTATTGCAAGTCGTCAGAGAATATATCGATGTCTTCGCTTGGAGCTATGAAGACATGCCAGGGCTAAACCCCGAGATCGTACTTCATAAGCTCAATATTCATCCAGACGCAAAACCAGTCAAACAACAGCAATGGCGGTTCTGTCCAAACATCATAAATTCCATCGAAACTGAAGTAAACAAGCTTATAGCTAGCGGCTTCATCCGCGAGGAGCAACACCCAGACTGGGTAGCTAATATAGTACTCGTCATCAAGAAGAACGGAAAGATCCGAATTTACATCGACTTCCGTAACCTGAATGCGATATATCCTAAGAATGAATTCTCTCTTCCCATCACAGACATAATGATCGAAAATATGTGTGGCTTTGAGCGCATGTCCTTTATGGATGGCTTTTTAAGATATAATCAAATCAAAATATTTCATGATAATGAGAAGCATACATCATTTCAAATACCGATCGACATATATTATTACACAGTCATACCCTTCGGCCTAAAGAACGCCAGTGCTACATATCAACGAGCTATGAGTGTCATCTTCAGAGACCACTTGCGCAAGACGGTGGAGTGTTACGTTGACGACATCGCCGTCAAAAGTCGCTCCAAGGATGACCACTTACATGATTTAAGGACAGTGTTCGATCTCATGCGAGTGCACAATCTGAATATGAATCCCACCAAATCCTTCCTGGGCGTATCCAGTGGGAAATTTTTGGGCATTTTCATTACCTCCTGGGGTATTCACATAGACCCCGATACGACAAAAGCAATCCTGGAGATGAGTCCACCGAGGAACCTCCGCGAACTCCGGGGCCTTCAGGGAAGACTAGCCTACATCAGAAGGTTCATATCTAACCTCTCAGGATGATGTCAACCATTCACACAACTCATGAAAAAAGGCGTCTCTTTCGTATGGAATAAAGAATGTCAATGCACCTTTGATGATATTAAGAAATACCTGTCGAATCCGCAAGTTCTAGTAGCCATGGTCGCTGGAAAGCCCTTCCTGCTCTATGTACGGGCAATAGAACACTCCCTTGGTGCTTTACTGTCACAGAATAATGACGTAGGGCATGAATAAGCCATCTATTACCAGCCGAATGATGGTGGGGGCATATCACAGGTACACCGTCGTGGAGAAGGAATGCCTTGTTTTGGTATTTGCCATTCAGAAAATACGACACTATATGACAGGACAGACCATCCATGTTGTCTCACGAGTCAACCCCCTCAGCGTTCTCATGACCAAGCCAGGTGCATTTAGTTCTCGTCTAGCCACCTGGGCGATATTGTTGTCCCCCTACGATATGGTTTTTGTTTCGCAGAAGGCTGTCAAAGGTCAAGCATTGGCCGACTTCTTAGCAGCCCATCCAGGCTCAGAAACATCCAGAATCTATGAGAAAATCCCAGACGAAGTCATCAACTCAAACATGACTTCACATGATGCCGTTTGGCGAATGTTCTTCGACGGTACTTCAAGAACGGGGTCCCAAGGTAATATCGTCGCTAGAGTCGGGATAGTATTAATTTCTCCCTTTGGATTGGTAGTCAATCAGGCGTACTCTCTCACAGAGCCCTGTTTAAATAATGTGGCCGAATATAATGCTCTGGTTATCGGGCTCTGACTCACAAAAAAAGTGGGGATCGAATACCTAGAAGCGTATGGCGACTCGCAGTTGATTGTTAATCAAATCCGAGGCTCAAACGAGGTCGCAACGAGGACCTGATTCCTTATCATCAGACAGCGATTACCATCATTACAACCTTGGAGGGGTTCTTTATAGAGCATGTTCTTAGGCTCCAAAATATTGAAGTAGACGCCCTAGCAGGCCTCGCCGCTTCCTTGGCAATTCCAAATCATGCTCATCATCTAGTCAACGTGATAGAACATGAGCTGGTCTGTCCCAAAAATAACGTTCAACTAGGTACGAGTTACTCCACCCAGATAATTAATGACATACAGGACTGGAGACTCCCGTTCATCGACTTTACAGTCTACGAAATTCTGTCGGAGAATGTGAAAGAAGCAACTTCAATCAGAAGGCGTTCTCTCAGATTCTTTAATGATAAAGAAACAAAAATGCTATATCGACGATCCTATAACGGACTACAGCTACGCTGCCTATCAAATGTAGAAGCCAAAGAAGCCTTATGCAAAGCTCACGATGGCATTTGCGGGGCTCACCAACCTGACCAGAAGTTGTAGGACCGTCTCCGTCGGATGGACTATAACTGGCCTACAATGGTAGCAGATGCGGTTGATTATGAAAAGAATTATAGAGCCTGTCAGATCCATGCAGACTTCATACATCAACCATCCGAATTCTTGCACCTAATAGTGGCCTCTTGGCCATTTGAAGCATGGAGAATGGACATTATCGGCCCAATCACCCCGCCGTCATCCAAGGGACACCGGTTTATACTTGCAATCACCGATTACTTCTCCAAATGGGCGGAAGTTGTTCCGCTTGCAGAGTGTCACTCCCGTTTCCCGTTATACGTATCTTTAATATACGTATACGGATATCTGACATTTATCAGGTGGACCGTAGTTAGACTTGTCTTGCTTAGCCTAGTCTTGGTTTAATCTTGACTTGGTTTATTTGATTCTGTTTGGTTCAATTTATCTTGGTTTAGCTTGCTTGGTTTATTTTGGTTTGGTTTTGGTTTGGTTTGAGATGGTGAGGCTTACTATATAAGTCAACTCCACTCTCTCTCCTTTATTATTTCTCATAACTTCTTCTTCTTCCTCCATTACTCTCCCACCAACCTAGAGAGCTTAGGCAAGTGCAACTTGCTTCATGATAGATCTTCCATTTTATTGTTCCTTCTTCTTCTCTACATGATTCTAAGCATCTTTAGGACTTAGAGTTTTCGGTTTGGACGGATGGATTTTTGTAGATCTAAGTTTGTAGTCTTTTCGGTTTTTTTGAGTTTTGATCTACCAAACTTTATTATTTCAAGTTTTGATTGTTCTATGTTGTAGAGAATTCGATTTTATCCAAAATGGGCCTTTGAAAAGTTAGATTTCGGCTTGTTTTGAGGAAGTTATGGCCAAAGTAAGTTTTGGACTTCTTCTATGTTCATCTGTCCTAGTTCTAGCAGGGACGATGAATAGTACCGCAGGATGAATAGTACCGCAGGCTTGCATAGTGCCGTATGGATAAATAGTGTCGTATGTCTTGCATAGTACCACAGGCTTGCATAGTGCCGTATGGCTTGCATAGTACCGCAGGCTTGCATAGTACCGCATAGATGAATAGTGCCACAGGCTTGCATAGTGCCGCATGGATGAATAGTGCCGCATGGCTTGCATAATGCCGCAGGCTTGTATTGTGCCGCATGGATGAATAGTATCGCATGGCATGCATAGTGTCACAGGCTTGACTAGTGCCGCATGGATGAATAGTACCGCATGCTTGCATAGTGCCGCATGGCTTGTATAGTGCCGTATAGTACCTATTTTGGCTGTTTTATGTCCTATTTGGCTGATTTGTGGCCAAAATTTCTCCCAACTCCCAACAAGAAAGTTGTAGATCTTTTTCTTGGCTTCAAGAATATGTTACTAGCTATTTTATGCAAGTTTCTTTTATTCATGATAATGTAAGGATAGAACATGATAGTGGCATGTTAAGGCGCACTCTTAGCAAGTAACAAGTAACATGACCTGATAGTGACCCATCATGGTGCACTTACATGAACACGACATGACAATGTGACTTTACATGATAACTCTTAAATAGTAACCCATCGTGGTGCACTCTTGACAAGCAACCTTGACATGATAATTCTTGATGGTGGTCCGTCGTGACGCACTCTTGACATGATAAGTAATCTTGATAGTGGCCCGTCGTGGCGCACTCTTGACAAGTAATCTTGATAAGTAAGTCTAATATGTAATCTTGAATGCTGTTGCGACGGCTATCTTGACATGTTGAATAATAACTCGTCTTGACACCGTGGGTGATTGTTCTTAAATGTGCTTGTATAAGCTACATGTCTCGTCTGCATCATGTCTAGGACATGAATTCCTGGTTAGCATGGTCAAGGATTTATGCTGAATCTGACTAGGTTAATTACTAGAATGATCAAAGTAGCTTATATAGAGAGATGTTTCCAGTTACAGGCAATCTCGTTATCTGGGCGCCTTAAATGGACTTATAGCATGTCGTTGAGTAGGGCACATTTCCAGCCCACTGTCATATGGGGCACTTATTGAAATAAGTAATATACATACTGTCATATGTTGCACTCTAAGTCACCTAATAATTCTTGATAACTCTTACATGAACCATGCCTGGATAACCTGGATAGCTGCAGGGCTTGCGACTGCCGAAACATCTCATTGCATCTTGCTAGTAACTAGGCTTGTGATAACCCTAGTTAGTTAAAGTATCAAACCGTACTTTTTGCTTGGCCGTGAATGTTGGATGGAGTCCTATCTTGTCTAGTCTTGCCTAGATCCAGTATATGGCTATCTCAGGACATGCTTGTGTATGCTTTACTTTATCGATAATTAGTTAGAGACTAAGTTCTGTTCAGGTGAAGGATTACAACCCCGATCCTTGTTTGGTTTACGGGTTGTAACTTGGTTAACGGAATAGTCCTTTAGTTATCTTATCGTTTATCACCCTGTTTTCTCTCTAAATTATGTCTTTTGTTATTTTATTTATGTCATTATGTGCTAATATACTGGTTTTAGTTCTTAAGTGAAGCCTTCCTTGTGGCACTTGCTCTTTCTGGGGTCTGACCCAGCTGGTTTTGTATGGCCAAATTTTGGAGTAGCACCCGAGGATCTCCCGGTCTTCCAGCCAGATGGTGAACACTAGACGTAACCCTGGCAACGAGTGGGTTTTATTTTGCTCTTCCACTCTATTGTAAATTATTTTTTTGAGGCATTTAGTCGCCGAGCAAGTGTTAGCTCGTGATGAATACTTATATTTCTTGTCTGCCTAAGGGCTGTAACATGATTGACAAATCCTAGGGTTGATCATGTATGACTGAAACTCTTGCTAGTCCTTGCATTTTGTGCGACTAGCTTTATGATCATCTGTATATGAAATGTATGGGATACCTTACTATTGAATATCTGATGGTCTATATTCTTATAACTATTATTGCTTGCTTAAGATTGAGACACTAGGCTTGTTCTTGACCATAAGTGACTGTTGGCTTGTAGATAAACCCTCATACATCTAGACAGTCGTGACCGTATATCGAGGTGGTTTACACTTCTATATACATAGCTGGCGGTGTCTGCCCCTGCTCTCCAGTATTCTGGTTCTGGGGCGTGACACGGTTTAAGTGGTGGCCCATGTATGGTCTTGTAAATCAAGATGTGTGAGATTTTTACCGAATAGATGTCTCAATCAGCATTCGCCCCTAATCTCTACTCGTACTTTCTAATCTTTTTGGAATCTTGACCTGATCACATGCTTATATCCTCGATCTATCTTGGTCCTTCCTTACTGTTTCCTATGTCATTTCTTCAGTGACATAGTTCCTGGTCCTATCGATCAGCCGGGAGAAGCTCAACTAGCACCCCAGTAACAACAAAAAGATCAAGCCCAGCACTCGGGAGCAGCATCCCAAGTCATGCACTCTGATGACCCAGAGCCCCCAGTTCAGCCAGTCCAGCCTGTAGAGTCCGATAACAGGGACTTGATTGGACTTATCAGGAAATTTCTTGTATCACAGGATTGTCAGGGCGATACCCTGCACCTGACAGTACAAGATGCCATGGACAGAGTTGGTTACCAAGGGAAAGATGCAGCTAACAATTTCAAGCGCCTTAACCCTCCTTTCTTTGACGGCAGCGAGGACGCGATTGCAGCTGATGCCTGGCTCTAGGACATCGAGATTATCTTAGGAGCAGCCAAGACTCCAGAGGAAGAGAAGGTGGCTGTAGTGCGCCTACAGTTATTGGACTTAGCCCTCACCTGGTGGGCAATGTTAGCAGCAGGATTGGCGACGCCTGTCCCATGGGCGACATTCAGTGACAAGTTTTAGATCAAGTACTTTGATGCAGTGGCTCGATATGATCTGCAGACGAGATTCACCAATTTGAGGCAGATGAGCATGACGGTCGATGGATATGCGGTCGAGTTTTCTAGACTGAGTCGGTTTGCTTCCACCTTGGTGGCAACCGAGTTAGATCGAGCTCAGCGGTTTCAGCAGGGACTCCATCCAGAGATTGTTCTAGCGGTGGAGCAGTTCGAACATCAGACTTTTGATGATGTCTTGAGGGCAGCTAGGAAGCACGAGTATACCTCGCAGAGGATCGTGGATCGAACCGAAAGCAGAAAGAGGTCCCATGGGCAGATGGGTCTGTCCTCAGCACCAGCCCCGACGGTTAGGGCTTTGTCGATTAGAGTTTCCCGAAGGGCGAATTCAGTTACGTCGGTTCAGCATTCAACACCGACCTACCCTCAGCAACAGAAGCAGAAGCAGTCTTCCGCAATGGGCTGCACTCATTATGGAAAGCCAGGGCATGTAGTATCGGAATGCCGTAGAGCACAAGGATTGTGCTTGACTTGTGGAGTACCGGACCACATAATAGGGTCCTGCCCGAATAGAGCCAGTTCATCCTCATCAAACCTAACCAGTCCATCGGTTAGGAGTCCAGCACCAGTGCAGCAGCAGCAGCAGTAGTACCAGTCTCCGAGGCCATTGCCGCATCAGGCACAAGCCTTCTAGTACCAGAGACCCCAGCAGTATGCCCAGACCCAAGCTCAGATACAGAACCGGCAGAGAAGTTTCCAGCAGAGTGTCTTTCTTATGCCTTATGCCTTTTAATTCCTTGCTTGCATTAATGATTGTTTGATTTGTTTCTAGTCATAGATGGCTATGCTTTAGTATAGCTTGCTCCGACATCTCTAGCCTCTTGATTAAATTCTGAGAACGGAATTCTTTTAAGGTGGATAGAGTTGTCACTCCCGTTTTCCGTTATACGTATCTTCAGTATATGTATACGGATTTTTGACATTTATCAGGTGGACCGTAGTTAGACTTGTCTTGCTTAGCCTAGGCTTGGTTTAATCTTGACTTGGTTATTTGATTCGGTTTGGTTCAATTTGACTTGGTTTAGCTTGCTTGGTTTACTTTGGTTTGGTTTTGGTTTGGTTTGAGATTGTGAGGCTTACTATATAAGTCAACTCCATGCTCTCTCCTTCATTATTTCTCATAACTTATTCTTCTTCCTCCATTACTCTCCCACCAACCTAGAGAGCTTAGGCAAGTACAACTTGCTGTATGATGGATCTTCCATTATATTGTTCCTTCTTCTTCTCTACATGATTCTAAGCATCTTTAGGACTTGGAGTTTTCGGTTTGGACGGATAGATTTTTGTAGTTCTAAGTTTGTAGTATTTTTGGTTTTCTTTGGTTTTGATCTACCAAACTTCATTATTTTCAAGTTTTGATTGTTCTATGTTGTAGAGAATTCGATTTTACCCAAAATGGACCTTTGAAAAGTTAGATTTTGGCTTGTTTTGAGAAAGTTATGGCCAAAGCAAGTTTTGGACATCTTCTATGTTCATCTGTCCTGGTTCTAGCAAGGATGATGAATAGTATCGCAGGATGAATAGTATCGCAGGCTTTCATAGTGCCGTATGGATGAATAGTGCCACATGGCTTGCATAGTGCCGCAGACTTGCATAGTATCGTATGGCTTGCATAGTGCCGCAGGCTTGCATAGTGCCGTATGGATGAATAGTGTCGCAGGCTTGCATAGTGCCGCATGGATGAATAGTGTCGCATGGCTTGCATAATGCCGTAGGCTTGCATAGTGCTGCATGGATGAATAGTACCGCATGGCTTGCATAGTACCGTAGGCTTGAATAGTGCCACATGGATGAATAGTGCCGCAGGCTTGTATAGTGCCGTATGGCTTGCATAGTGCCGCATATTGCCTATTTTGGCTATTTTTGGCTGTTTTATGTCTTATTTGGCTGATTTGTGGCCAAAATTTCTCCCAACTCTCGACATGAAAGTTGTAGATCTTTTCTTTGGCTTCAAGAATATGTTACTAGCTATTTTATGCAAGTTTCTCTCATTCATGATAATGTAAGGATAGAACATGATAGTGGCATGTTAAGGCGCACTCTTAGCAAGTAACAAGTAACATGACATAATAGTGACCCATCGTAGTGCACTTACATAATCACGACATGACAATGTGACTTTACATGATAACTCTTAAATAGTGACCCGGCGTGGTGCACTCTTGACAAGCAACCTTGACATAATAATTCTTGATGGTGGTCCGTCGTGACGCACTCTTGACATGATAAGTAATCTTGATAGTGGCCCATCGTGGCGCACTCTTGACAAGTAATCTTGATAAGTAAGTCTAACATGTAATCTTGAATGCTGTTACGACAGCTATCTTGACATGCTGAATAATAACTCATCTTGACACCGTGGGTGATTGTTCTTGAATGTGCTTATATAAGCTACGTGTCTCGTCTGCATCATGTCTAAGACATGAATTCCTGGTTACCACGGTCAGGGATTCATGCTGAATCTGACTAGGTTAATTACTAGATTGATCAAAGTAGCTCATATAGAGAGATGTTTCCAGTTACAGGCGATCCCGTTATCTGGACGCCTTGAATGGACTTGTAGCCTGCCGTTAAATAGGGCACATTTCCAGCCCCCTGCCATGTGGGGCACTTCTTGAGAAAGTAATATGCACACTGTCATGTGTTGCACTCTAAGTCACCTAATAATTCTTGATAACTCTTACATGAACCACGTCTGGATAACCTGGATAGCTGCAGGACTTGCGACTGCCGGAACATCTCATTGCATCTTGCTAGTAACTAGGCTTTTGATAATCCTAATTAGTTAAAGTATCAAGCCGTACTCTTTGCTTGGCCATAAATATTGGATGGAGTCCTATCTTGTCTAGTCTTGCCTAGATCCAGTATATGGCTATCTCAGGACATGCTTGTGTATGCTTTACTTTATCGATAATTGGTTAGAGACTAAGTTTTGTTCAGGTGAAGGGTTACAACCCCGATCCTTGTTTGGTTTGCGGATTGTAACTTGGTTACCGGAATAGTCCTTTGGTTTTCTTATCGTTTATCACCCTGTTTTCTCTCTAACTCATGTCTTTTGTTATTTCATTTATGTCCATATGTGCTAATATGCTGGTTTTAGTTCTTAAGTGAAGCCTCCCTTGTGGCACTTGCTCTTTCTGGGGTCTGACCCAGCTGGTTTTGTATGGCCAGATTTCGGAGTAGCACCCGATGATCTCCCGGCCTTCCAGCCAGATGGTGAATACTAGACGTAACCCTGGCAACGAGTGGGTTTTATTTTACTCTCCCACTCTATTGTAAATTATTTTTTGAGGCGTTTATCCGCCGAGCAAGTGTTAGCTCGTGATGAATACTTATATTTCTTGTCTGCCTAAGGGCTGTAACATGATTGACAAATCCTAGGGTTGATCATGTATGACTGAAACTCTTGCTAGTCCTTGCATTTTGTATGACTAGCTTCATGATCATCTGTATATGAAATGTATGGAACGCCTTACTATTGAATATCTGATGGTCTAACATCTTGTAACTATTATTGCTTGCTTAAGATTGAGACACTAGGCTTGTTCTTGACCATAAGTGATTGTTGGCTTGTAGATAAACCCTCATACATCTAGACTGTCGTGACCGTATATCGAGATGGTTTACACTTCTATATATGTAGCTGGCTGTGTCTGCCCCCGCTCTCTAGTATTCTGGTTCTGGGGCGTGACACAGAGGTAAAGACATCAAACATGATTAGTTTCGTAAAATATTACGTTATCTACCATTTTAGACTGCCCTGAAGGATTATTCACGACAATGGTCCGTAGTTCGCAAGTCATGCTTTCTATCGATTCTGCGACAAAAACCGAATTCAGAATGTGGCTTCAACGACATAAAACCCATCGGCTAACGGTCTGGCTGAAGCTTTTAACAAAATCATAATCAAGCTTCTCAAAAAGTTCGTGTCTTCGAACAAGCGCGACTGGAATAAAAAGCTGGGCGAAGGCTTATGGGCGTACCGCACTACAATTCGGACGGCTATAGGAAATACATCGTTTTTTCTGGTTTATGGAAGCAAGGCAGTTCTCCCATTGGAGACCCAGATCCCCTTGTTTCGCGTGGCCCTTACTTACTGGTTGACGTCGAACGATAACTACCGTCGACGGCTACAAGAACTGGAAGCCCTAGATGAGAAGCGATTACAAGCTCAACAAAGCATCGAGCTCTATCAAGCACGCATCTCTCGAGTTTCAATAAAAAAGTCAAGCAGAGAACATTTCAAGTAGGCAATCTCATCTTGGCCGTTCGCAGACCGATGGTCATGACTCATAAAATAGTCGGCAAGTTCCAGTCCAAATGGGAGGGCCCATTTGTCATCGAGACCGTATTCTCCAACGGCACATACCGGCTCGTAAAACAAAATGGAGACTTGCTTATGATGCCCATAAATGGCAAGTTTCTGAAAAAGTATTATGCTTAAAGACATGCTCGTACTTTCTTAACTACTAAATCTCCTAGACTGTCGAGTTATGTACACCAAGTACCTCTGAACTTACACTCTACTAGCTCCGAGTGGATTCACATCGTATCTCCCTGGGTGACAAGTCATGTATACTAATACCTCTGAACTTCCACTCTAATGCTTTACCCCGCCGGAGTCTGCCAGGTTTTTTTTTGTTGCCTCTGAGCAAACTTCCTGGTTTTGATTATAGCATATCACGTCCATATTACCTCTGATGTAGATAATCTCCTAACTTAACACCTATACCCAATCCGGGATAAAGCCACGATGTTAAGGCCACATAACCTATCACGTCCATATTACCTCTGTTATGTTTTGTTTCAAAATCTATTACTCGCACCACCGGTGCATAAAAGGGTAATAGGTCCACCAAAAATCTTTCAAATCTATTACTCGCACCACCGGTGCGCAAAAGGGTAATAGGTCCACCAAAAATCGTTCAAAATTTATAACTCGCACGACAGGTGCACAAAAGGATAGTAGGTCCACAAAAGTCCCCCAGTGGGATGTCCTCTGCCAACCACAAATGTTGTATTAGGTCCTCTAGTACAAGCATCCCAGATGTCATAAGCAAAGAATGAAGTTAATGTACACTTTTATTCATGGGACTACGTCTCCAACAAAAAAAGAGACGGAAGACCCACTATAACTACGTCTGCTCATCAGCAACACATAGTTCAGTAAGTATCGCCTCAAACTGCGCCATTGAGCGGTCAATCTTCAGTTTGGCCCGACGTTCAGCTTCTTGGATCAGCTTTGTAGCATCCTCAAGATATGCATGAGCCTGCCAATTGTCCTCCATTTTCTTCAGCGTACCCTCCAGAGTAGTAGAGGCCCGTGTGACCTTGTTGGTCTCTTCACAAATCAGCTCTCTCTCTCTCTCTCGATGAGTAGCTTGGAGCTCAGTCACCAGGGACGCCAGCTTAGCCTGGAGTTGTAGGATCTGCTCATTGGTTTTAGCAATCGTATGGGTCGTAGCCTCCTCACGAGTTAAGCAATCCTCCCCTTATGGCTAACTTGTCGTACTTTAGAGACAGTTTCTGATGGTCTTTCTCTAAAGCGGGTTTGGTCGTCTTCCTACGGCCTTCACCTTCTCCAAGGCCGTTAGGAGGAACGCACGCTCCTGGTCCACTGCAAGGGGCATGTCAACTTGCCGTAGTTTCTGCAGTTGTGCCAGGCGCTGATCAGCCTCTACCAGTTTATGCTCAAGAAAATCAGACATCCCTTCTCTACCCAAAAATATTCTCAACAGTTCAACTTGGCTGTGGGCACAATGATGGGCCACGGAAAATAACGTTCCTCTCCGTAAAGCAGCGTCGACCCCCCGTTTTAAGTGGCGGTAAAAGCTCTCGATTATATCCTTTAACGATTCGTCTATGTTCTCCAAAGAAAAGGGCGTTAAAGGAATAACAGTCGAGGGAGCTGAAGGTGTCTGGGAAGGCGGCGCATCAGAGCTTGACGACCCTGTCAAAAGGGAAGCAAACTCCGAACGATGAGATTCTCACGCAGCAGTAATCTCTTCCTCTACGACACAAAAGAACTAGAGACTAGGCAACTCGGAGAGCTCGATTTCTGGAGAAGGGGCAGCATCAACCGACCCTGCGTCCACCGATGCGGGCGTAGGAACCATAACCTCTGCGACCGGCATCTCCATGATGCACACCTCCGTACTCAACTCGGTGGAGGGCCCCTCGACTTGAGCCGAAAGGGGAGGAGGTACACTTCTTCTGTGTATAAGGTCAACCCCGGTGTCCTCTTCTATCCCTTCTTCCGCGACCATGTCCACCATCGGCAGTGAGGAGGCAGGCCCTATAGATCCAGAACAACCAATAATCAGCTTGACTCGAAGGATATGCAGTTCGAGCAAAAAAATCTCCTCATTGGTAAGAATATAACATAGCTTACCGAGGGAGGGTGGCAGAGACTGGGGCTCATTCAGGGCAATCACATCTCCTCCCGTTACCCCCACATCCTCTGTGACTTCAACGGCAGTACTCGAGCCGCCTATATCTGCCTCTCCAGCCCTAGTTGCTTCAGAAAGAGGCGTAGCTATATCGGCGCCAGTCTGTTGAGACCCCATAATCCCAAGATCAGGTCCCGCAAGGCTGGCACCTTCCCTGATCGGGGTGTCCGTAGTCGGCACCAGAGGGAGATAGACAATATCGGGTTGCAGAGGGTTTATTCCTTCCGATGCCTGCAAAGAGGAACATTCAGATAATGTCAAAAGAGTAACACTGGGGTTTGTCATGAAAGAGCTTACCCTCGAGTTGGCTTCGACATCACTGCCCCCTTCCTCGACAACAGGCCAACGGACCTTAATCGCGACCCGCTTATTAGAACGAGGCTTGTCGGTAACGGAAGGACCATGCCTATTCCGCTTATGCAAAGGACTTGGTACAGGAGAGGGCGAGCGTGCCGCCAGAGGATTTGCAGGGAGCAGCAGATCATCAGAGTCATTCTCCGCCTCCGTACTAGTTGAACCAGAGTCAAAAGCCTTCACCTTCCCCCTCTTTGTCCTTTTGCTGGACTCCTTGTGACGTTCCTCCAATTTAGTGCCAGTAATAAAACTAGTATTTGGATCGAAGTCGCTGGAGGGCCCATTCACAGATACGTGATGAAGGCACGCCATGTATAAAATGCACCCGGAGGTCTTAGCGTCCGGCAGGTAGAAGCTAGCATGGGTGTGGATTGCAGAATAGTAATGCCAGGCCCGAATGCCATCCAGGACGCTGTCCTCAAAACCCAGGCAGGGACTGGGGTTATCCAGAAATAATTGACTATATCTGAATTGCCGAGAGTATCGGCTGGGTAAGTAAGGCTCTAAGAAAGCGATATTGCGGTTGCGGTAGACCAGATATGAAGGACGGATATTCTGCAACCAGCAGAACATCTTCTCAGGCAGGATCTGAGAAGCAATAGCACTATCATGATACAAGCGGCCCATTTCTTCTTCGGTAAAAGGCGGGACCAACACAAAAAAGAAATATCTGTCCAACCGTACGAGCGTAGCTCGGCAGTCAGGTACAATAGTGCAGGTCCAAGGTATGTCGCGATACTGATAGATAAAGGCATCGCCACTTGTCGCATTACCCTCGGGGCCAGGCCGCATCAAAGAGGGGCAGTACATCAGCAGCCATCCCATCAGATAATGGTAAGGCAGCTCAATCCGGTTGAAGGCCTTCGTAGTTTCACAAGTAATAACTTTCGTCGTAAAAGTACGAAGACCACGATGAATACTGCACACCATAGCCGAGAGTAGAGCCAGCCTGCCTCCGAAAACCAGCTTGACTGCAAGAAGGATCAGATTGCGGCTGATTCTCTCAATAGAACTGGAGCCCCAAGAAACCACACAGGTCTGTAAGTCCTAAAAAATCAAGTTGCACCCATCAAATAGTGCACAGAAATCTAAACTGTGCACCCATCAAATGAACATCGCTAACATGAACAGCGCCAAAAATCAACTGCGCTAGACTGAACCGCGCCACTGTCTGAGTGCGTCAATGCTGACATGGCAAAGCCATCATTATCTGACAAGAAAATTAAATCTAATGACAGCCTGACAGCCCGAAAAGTGAGGAGTCTGCTCGTTTCGTGCCGCACCGTACTCTAGGACAACTGTCCAAATCCCAGTGCGGTCCAGCTGTCCAAAGCCCAGCGCAGTCCAGCTGTCCAAAGCCCAGTGCGGTCCAGCTGTCCAAATCCTAGCACGGTCCAGCTGTCCAAATCCCAGCGCGATCCATTGACCAGAGCTGAGCGCAGTCTGAAGCTAGCGCTATTCAATCCCAACACAGTTGTGGCGCGATCCATCAAGCTTTTTGAAGATAACTGACACTTATTACGTGGCTTACATGCCATCAATTGCTCGCCACGTGGCAACCGTCTGTACACGACCAAGCGCATTTTAATCAGACAATACCACACGTCTAAATATAGTTAGCCCACGATCGAGCAACTACCCAAAGGCCAGCACAGTTTATAGCCTGCGCAGTCTGTTACTGGCGCAGTTCATTATGCGCAATCCAGAATAACTACAAAACATTTATTTCTAGAACTCTATAAATAGAGTTTCAAGTTCTTTAGTAAAAGGAGGAGGTCATTTTCGAGACCATCAGAGATCAGGAGCTCTTGTCCAAGTGTTGCTGCATTCTTCAGAGGCTATTGTCTTCAAAGTTCATATAGTCCAAGGGATAAAGTGATCGTCTTCTGATCAGATTCCTAAAGTTGTACTTTCCCAGAATTTATTGTACTCTTGTACTATTCTTTAAAGTTTGTGAAATAAAGAATTTTGTTTTTGCAAACAAAATGGCGACTCTGCTAGGGAGTACTTTCTCCTCCGACGAGGACGTGACAACTCAATGTGACTTTGCGTCTATCGAAAAGACGCAGAAGACGCTGGTTGTGAAGGTCAACCAGACTGCCTACGAAGCGATGATCAACTCTAGGGCTACTCGTCGCACTGTGACCTCTGTCAAGAATAAGGTCCATTCAGTGTGGACCCCGAAGTCCTCTGCGCAGCCTGCTGTCTCTTCTGACAGGGGACCAATGGACACTTCTACCCTTGCACAATCCTCCACTCTCTCTGCCAAAACACAATCCAAAGCTCTTGTGGTTCAGGCGCAGCACGCTACTTCTCTTGCCACAGCAAAATCTACGACTTATGCTGCTATGGCAAAGTCCAGGACTCCTCTTCTATTGGCGCAGTTGGCGGCTTCTTTCCCTCCTGCACAATCTACTACCCCTTCAACCAGAGTGCAATTTAAGCCCTCTGTAGCCAAGGCTTCACTGGCTGTTTCATCCAGAGCACAGGTTGCACCCCCTGCTGGTTTGGCCAAGAATCCATCTGTCATCTCCTCCAGAGGGCAAGTTGTTGCCTCTTTTGTTCCGGCGCAACCCAAAGGGGATAGTCCTTTAACTATTCTCCCCTCTTCTAATAACAAAGGGAAAGGCTCTGCCCCCTTCCAAAGCCTCCTGTTGCACTGGCGCAACCCACAGGGGGTAGTCTTTTGACTATTCCTCCTCCGTCTAAGAACAAACGGAAAGACCCTTTGGTCTTTTCTCAATCTTCCGTAGTCCAAAACCTGGAAAACAACAGAGGGAAACGCTCTTTGGCCAACCCTTCTTCGTAAAATAAAGGAAATGGCCCTTTGGTCTTTTTTCAGTCTTCTCCAGTTTTTACCTCGGAAGATCCATCTGAACGTGTCTCGGCACCAAACAGTACAAAAACTCTCTCAAACAAGAGTTCGTCTTTCCCTGCTAAAGAGAAGAATATTGATCAGAGAGGCATCTTGCCTACTCCAGTAGCATACTTCCAAGATCTTCCAACT
The DNA here is from genome assembly GCA_029216955.1 of Iris pallida. Classification (NCBI taxonomy): domain Eukaryota; kingdom Viridiplantae; phylum Streptophyta; class Magnoliopsida; order Asparagales; family Iridaceae; genus Iris; species Iris pallida. The sequence goes on from JANAVB010019199.1 coordinate 2,338,601, forward strand.
CTTCGGATATCCCGATCAAAGCAGAGGAAATTGCTGGTGTCTCAGACGGAAGCCCCTGGGGGTGAATTTGCCGATTTACGGGCTTATCTCAATAAACGCAAGCAACCAATGCCGAAGGCGAACTTGCATCAGAAACAAACTTCCAGGAGGAAAAATCCTGACACCTATGCCAACGAATTGAGTACTTCTCTATATACTCATGGGATAAAGCATCTGAAGAATCGGAATCATGTTCCGAATGTCGTCAAAGAATATATCCCTGATATTCGGGAACACCTCAAACAGAAGCGGGACAACACTTCAACACCTCCAATCCAACCACTGGAACGCCATTGTAAGCACAAGGTAGTTTTTAAGTGTTGTTGCCAGACGACAAAACGATCTGTCTTCGATCGTCTAACTACTGAATCATTGTCAGAAGATGAAGACATGGTGCTCTATGCCTCTGTAAATATAGCTTCTCGAGATACTGGGGGTAAGAAGTGTTCAAAGCACGGCAAGCCCCGTAAGCCCAGTCAACGATATCTAGATTTACTCCATGAATCTTCTAAAGGAGTATTCCGACACACCCGATCCAAAAGTCGAGACACAGTCGGTCATAGGAATCTTCTCCAAGATCCCTCTGGTCATTTCTCCATTTCTCACTCAGGGGATGATTTTTTCTCTGATTATGATACATATAGCAAAAGTTCTGAGCAGACAGTGTCTTCTACTGTACCCAGAGAAGTGTCAGCCTATGTCGTTACTGAAGATCCAGACGCTTCTAGTTCGGCAAGTCAAGAGCAACGAATAGCCATACTGGAAGACAAATTGAAGACCATGGCTGAAATGATCACAAATATGCATGCCGTTATTGTAGCTCAATATACAGTATCACCGACTGTACCTGCTATAAATCTCGAGATTATAGCATCATCGGTGCCTGTCAATGCGGGTCTGGGGGTACCGTCTCATCAAGTAGCCTCAATACCTATTCAAGTTACACCCAGTCATTCAGGGGCTAAGGATAGTGCTTACCATGCTGTTCCTCCTCCTAACATGGTAAGCCAGCCCATTACTTCTCTATCCTCAGGAGATGCCAATGAGGCTATAAAACTTCTGCGTACTCAGTTCGAGGCCTTCAAAGAGAAAGATGGTCTACAGAGGCTGGGGATCAAACAACCTTATCCGGTTGAATGGAAGGAACTCTCATTCCCTCCAAAGTACAAGTTTCCCACGATCATGCTGTTTGACGGCAGCACTTCTCCGAGTCAGTTCATTAACCATTTCGAGGTAACGACTGTCCAGCTCCAGCCAAGCATTGCTCTTCTTACTAGAGTCTTCGTCGGATGCTTAGCCGGTACAGCATACGATTGGTACCGCAGCCTGCCTGACGGTTCTATCACTTCATTTGCCGGGCTCAAGCAGATGTTCCTGGAACGATTTTACGAGGGTATCAACGATATGACTATATCTTCCCTCAACAAGATCAAGCAAGATATAATAAAACTGCTGAGAGTTTCATTGAACGATTCCGCCGAGAAGCACTCAAAATGCCTCCTGGAACCACATCTGTTGTAACGATAGACACTTGTAAATCAAACTTGTTGCCTATCATTAGCATGTGGACGGGGTCAACACAGTTCCAGGATTGGCCATCATTCATCATCAATGCTAAAGCAGCTGAAGTTAGCGCCGAGAAGTTCAAACAGTTGGGGGTACACATGTCTAACCCTGATCGAGATGAGCCTTCTGCATCTGGTAGCGGTAATCATCAGAATAACTGCAAGGGCAAAGAAACCTTGAACATCAACCTCAAGAGCAAGGAATCTTTGGCCATCAACGTGGCTCAACCCACGTCTACCTCTGCTCCTTCTGCACCTCCACCAAAGGAACCTCGCCCAAAAGTAGAGTATTCCTTTGATGAAAATGATACAGCGAGCATCTTCGACTGTTTGCTTAAAAGCAATAAATTACAACTCCCTGACCCGAAGAAGCCTGACGAAGTCGTTAAAACTGATCACCCTAAGTATTGTGTTTATCACTGGTTCATAGGGCATCCTACTCGGGCATGCTACGTGCTCAAAGGCAAGATTCAAGAGTTGGTCAACGCCGGTGTTGTCACTCTCCAGCAGGATGAAAAGATTGTTACAGCCAATATGATTTCTGTACAGTTCGGTGACTTCCCGCCACAAATGGTACAGAGTAGCATCATCCCCATTCCCAGGGCTACTCTGGAGATTGAGAATCTTCCTTCTCCACGAAGTGAAGGTCTTGTCCCCTTATCCCTTGATAATGGCGAGAACATGTGGATCCATCCTAATCTTGTTTCAGATTTTGAAGTTCCTTCTTCCTCCAAGCAAAAAAGAACGCTCTAAGGGCAAGATAAAGAGCTGCAATATGGTGTCCTTTGACCCTATAGTTGAAGAAGAGATCCTATTGGGCACCAGGTCAGGGAAAACTTATCTACGGAAGCATCCCGAAACTCAGGAGACTCCTGCTTCATCTTCTGAGGCTGTTCTAATGCAGCCTGTCTCTACGGAGGACATCCCTTCTATATCATTATCGGTTGTGGAACCAACTCATCATAAACCGACAGCAGCCGACAAAGACAAACAACAAGTCCGCTTCGACAAAGTTTTGAAGAAGTCTTTCCCCTCGGGACTTGAGAAGCCGTACAACTTTGATATATTGGCTCAATTGGCCAACACACCGGCCAGGCTATCCATCTTCGAGCTCTTACGCCTCTCTAAAGAGACTCGAGAAACACTGGGTGAGGCTTTGATACAGGCAGACACTTGCCTAACTCTTCTCAAGAAACCTGAATCAGAACCTGTCTCTTGTCTCCACTGTCACAGTGTGCTGGAATTAATTCCAAACATTACCTTCACACAAGATGACATACTGATGGAAGACAATCGACATGACCGTCCTCTCTACTTTACAGGATATGTCGACACCATGAAGGTCAACCGTATTCTGATAGATCCAGGGTCAGCACTCAGCATCATGCCGAAGACGATGTTGGATGCTCTAAAGATTCCAGTACATAGCCTCTCTGGCACTATCACTACCATCCTGGGATTCAACCAGGGAAGGAGTGAACCTTTAGGCAAGATACGCCTAAAACTCCAAATTGGCAATCTTCGCACGAAGGTGACCTTCTACATTATAGACAACCATGGTTGCTCTTACAATGCTCTTCTGGGGAGACCATTCCTTCATGAACACAACATTGTTCCTTCTACTCTCCACCAATGCTTCAAGTACGTTGATGACAAAGGAGAGGTCCAAAAAGAATTTGCGGATCTCTACCCTTTTAAAGGCGTTAAAGCATATTGCAACGACGCTCGCATGTACAAAGAAGAGTTTATGAAGGTAGTACTGGCCATGGATGTTGAGAAAGAACAAGAAGCAGTGCCCAATGACACTCTCATCATACCTGTCAAAGGGCGTATCTCTCATCCTCAATCCTCCAAACCACTGGCTATTCACCTGCCGGCCCGGAAGCAATTAACTGGTGGTAATCAAGATCAAAGGGAGCTCACCTCTTCTGAGCCACTGGTTATCGACTTACGTCGTAACAAGGATAAAAGGAAGCTTACCTCTTCTGAGCCACTTGTTATCGACCTCCGTCGTAACAAGGATAAAAGGGAGCTCACCTCCTCTGAGCCGCTTGTTATCGACCTTCGTCGCGACAAGTCTAATCCTCCTTGCTCTTCTTTTCCTCTCCTTGTAATCGATCTGACCAAGCCTGCTAAGGCTAAAGGTCTTGTTTTAAATACGGATGTACAAATCAATGAAAAAGCATCTACTTTCCAGTATACTGATGTCATTTATCATACTAAATGCTATTTGGATATGCTAGATAGCTTTCAGTCATTTACAATAGGGGTCGTACAATCCCTTCAGACAGCGGTCTTATTTGAACATCCAGATGACTCATATTTTGTTGTCCCTTCTCGAAAGAGAGATGAGAGTCCAATACTTTTTAGTAAAGGGCCAGAACAAAAATTTAGCTATACGGATGATAGCAAAAGTAACGATATGGGACGTCTCCAACTTCGTCGTTATAGTCAACAATCAAAAGACATCATCCGAAAGATGGGTTATGACTTCAAGAATGGCCTCAATTATGGTAAGGGTAGATGAACTCCTATCCGTACAGTTGTTCCGAAAAGAAAATCAGAAATGTACTACAGCAGGACGAAAAGAGGTCTCGGATATACTTCACCTCCAGTCTTATCCCCAGAAGTTTTCGAATCCGATAATGAGGAGCGCTCTAACTCTTATGATTCTAGATCATGGGATTCTGACACCAGTATTGGTCAAGTTCATCGATTGATCGTATCTTCTAACATGGTCTCCACTGAACTTCCAGAAGGCTATGACGAGGATATCGAAAAAAATTCTGAAATAGATCCTTGGGTTCAACGAATGGATATCCAATGGGAACTCCGATTCGAACAACGGGAACCTCCTACCGAAGATCAATTGGTTCAAATTGATGTGGGAGAAAACGGGTCACCTCGTCCAATATTCATCAGCAAGAACCTCCCAGAGGCGGATAGGCAAGAATTAATTCTTCTTATTCAAGAATACATTGATGTCTTTGCTTGGAGTTATGAAGACATGCCAGGTTTAGATCCCAAAGTTGCTACTCATAAACTGAATATTTTGCCTAATATAAAGCCAGTCAAACAGCAGCAAAGGCGATTCAAGCCAGAAATGATGGATGCAATTGATGAGGAAGTCAAAAAGCTCATAGCTTGTGGCTTTATTTGAGAAGAACAACATCCTGATTGGGTAGCCAACGTTGTTCCAGTCTTGAAGAAAACTGGCAAAGTTCGAGTTTGCATCGACTTTTGGGATCTTAATGAAGCTTGTCCAAAGGATGAGTTTCCTCTTCCTATTATAGATGTCATGATCGACAACACTTGTAGGTTCGAAAGGATATCCTTCATGGATGGATTTTCTTGATACAATCAGATTCGGATGAATCCTGAAGATAAAAAACATACTTCTTTTCGCACTCCTCGCGGAGTCTACTCCTACACTGTGATGCCATTTGGTCTCAAGAATGCTGGTGTAACTTACCAACGAGCTATGAGTACCATCTTTCGAGATCATCTGCGTAAGACTGTTGAATGCTATGTCGATGATATTGCTGTCAAGAGTCGTCTAAAGAAAGATCACATCCAAGATTTAAGAACTATCTTCAATCTAATGCGCCAACATCAATTAAAAATGAATCCCACCAAGTCATTCTTGGGTGTCTCTAGTGGTAAATTTCTCGGCTTTGTCATTACCTCTAAAGGTATACACGTGGATCCTGAGAAGATCAAAGCCATTCAAGAGATGCGTCCTCCACGCAACTTAAAAGAGCTACGAGGATTCCAAAGTCGACTTGCGTACATCAGGAGGCTCATTTCAAATCTGTCTGGACGCTGCAGACCGTTTACTCAGTTAAAGAAGAAGGGTGTATCTTTCGTTTGGACCGAAGAATATCAACGAGCATTTGATGATATAAAGTGGTATCTGATGAACCCGCCAGTCTTGGTGCCACCAATCTCAGGCATACCATTCTTAATGTATGTCCGTGCTATAGATCATTCGTTGGGTGCTTTATTTGCCCAGAAGAACAAAGAAGGTCATGAACAAGCTATCTACTATCTTAGTCGTACTATGATTGGTACTGAACAATGTTATAGTCCGGTTGAGAAAGAATGCCTAGCTCTTATGTTCGCTGTTCAAAAGACTCGGCATTATATTATTGGCCAAACCATTCACGTTATTTCCCGAGTTAATCCTCTTCGGGTACTGATGAAGAAGCCCAGCACACTCAATTCTCGACTGGCTACATGGGTCATTCTGCTAGCCCAATATGACATGGTTTATGTTCCGCAAAAGTCTGTTAAGGGTCAAGCACTGGCTGACTTTTTAGCAGCTCATCCTGTTCCGGAGACATCTAAGCTTTATGACGAAATTCCAGACGAAACATTGGAATCAAACATGATCTCTGAAGAATTTCCTACTTGGCGTGTGTTCTTCGACGGAGCATCCCGGATCGGACCAAATGGGACCATTGTCGCAGGAGTTGGAATTGTTCTAGTCTCTCCAGAAGGATTAGCTATCCAAAGAGCTTATTCCTTAGACCAGCCGTGCTCTAACAATGTGGCTGAATACAATGCCTTGCTTATTGGACTCCAGTTAGCTAAACAGTTGGAAATCGAATATCTTGAAGTCTATGGTGAGTCTAAACTGGTTGTCAATCAGGTTAGAGGAACATACGAAGTTCGCCATCAAGATCTAGTACCCTATCATGAAGCAGCGATTTACATGGCTACATCATTCAAGGCTTTCTTTATTGAATATATCCGACGAGCTTATAACACTGAGGCAGATGCTTTAGCTAATCTCGCGACAGTCTTAGCGATTTCCGTCAAAAGACAACAAGTGGTTATTATTTCCAACAAAGAATTGTTCTGCATTGAAAACAATCGCAACATTAAGTTCAGTAATTTCACCGAAGTCAATGTTATCAATGAAGATTGGAGAACTCCTTTCATTGAATTCGTAGTTCATGACATACTTCCTGAAGATCCTAAGGAGGCTACGAGTATTCGTCGATGATCTCTTCGATTCTACTACAATCAGACCACCAAGACTCTCTATCGACGAACTTATGACGGCCTACTCTTGCGCTGTCTTGCTGGTGATGAAGCAAAGCAGGTATTGCGTGAAGCTCATGACGGTGTCTGCGGAGCACATCAACCCGGCCCTAAGTTACAGGATCGTATCCGACGAATGGGTTACTATTGGCCCTCTATGGTATCTGATGCCATCAAATATGCAAGAAAATGTCGAGCTTGTCAAATCCATGCAGATTTTATCCATCAACCGTCGGAATTCCTTCATCCGAGTGTTGCTTCCTGGCCTTTTGAAGCTTGGGGCATGGATATTATAGGTCCCATCAATCCTCCTTCTTCTAAGGGACATCGGTTTATACTAGCAATAATGGATTATTTCTCTAAGTGGGCCAAAGCTATACCTTTGGCTGAAGTCAAAACCAGCAGCGTCATCAACTTCGTTAAACACCATGTTATTTACAGATTTGGTGTACCTCGACGAATCATTCACGACAATGGACCTCAGTTCATCAGTCAAAATTTCACCAGGTTCTGTGACGATTATCGGATTGACAATATCGCCTCTACAGCTTACAACCCTGCTGCTAATGGCTTGGCTGAAGCCTTCAACAAGACTATCATCAAACTCCTTAAGAAGTTTGTGTCTACTAACAAACGGAACTGGAGTGAAAAGCTTGAAAAATGTCTATGGGCCTAACGTACTACGGTCCGCAACCCCACAGGCTGTACACCCTTCTCTCTGGTGTACGGTTGTGAAGCAGTTCTACCCCTGGAACTTCAAATTCCATCTTTGAGAATTGTCATCGCTAACGAACTTATTACAGAGAATAATGATCTTCTTCGACTTCAAGAATTGGAGGCGCTCGACGAGAAGCGGCTATTGGCTCAACAACATATTGAATTGTATCAAACCTGCATCTCGAAGGCTTTTAACCGCAAAGTTAAAGTCAGAGCCTTTCAGAAAGGAGAACTTGTTCTAACAGTCAGACGTCCTATGACTATGACTCATATGAGCAAAGACAAGTTTGACGCAAAATGGGAAGGGCCTTATATCGTGAGCAAAGTTTTCTCTAATAGAGCCTATCAACTCACAGAGCTGGATGGTCGAGTTGCGATGGTGCCTATCAATGGCAAATTCCTTAAAAAGTACTATGTATAAATGCAAAAGATATTTCTTGTAAATGTGACAAGATAATTCATAAAAAAAATTTAATTTCATCATAAACGATATTACATGATATCAAGGACGAGGATCACTATCATCCTTTTTTAAAGACAGGACGAGGATCACTGCCGTCCTTTTCAAAAATATAGTCAGCAAAGGAGCTGAGGACATCCTTGCTCGATTTCACTAGAAACGCGCAAGCGGCCATCCTCATAGCCTCCTCTTCTTCAGTCTTCCCCGGCTCAACTAGGAAGGCCAAGATATCATGTGGCGGCTTGGGTGCAGACGAACTTTCGTCCGCTTCCGTCTGCTTTGGCTGGGTTGGCTCGGCTGGACGTTCCTCAGCGGCTTCTTCGACCTTTGGGACGATCTCAGCCTTCTTGGATGAATCTTCAGATGACATTTTGTGTTAAAAAAATCGAAACTGATCATTCCATCTGAATTTCTGTTCTATTTATAGACAGAGATTCTTGAGGTAGCCTATTACGAGAACCGAAGCGACGTGTTCTTTACCACATTCACTCATTTATTACGACGGTTCATCCGTTCATTCCATTCATCCGACGGTTCACCCGTTCATCCTATTTTGGTTCATCCGTTCACTCCATCCAATTGACGGTTCATCCGTTCATCCTGATGATTCATTTCGTTCATTCATTCTGATGACTCATCCATTTATCCATATCAGCAACTTGTTACGTATTAATTACCTCTGATTAAGTTGTCTACCGAAATAATGATATTCAAAAAAAAATTATATTCTGCCATGTCCACATTACCTCTGAGCAGATATAAGGAATATAATTATTTTCTAAATCAAGAAATATATCATGTCCTAAACCTCTGAATATATTTTCTATCGCTATTATTTATATCCGTAATAGGATATGCAACAAATAATAGAGCCACAAAATAATATCTTTCAATGATTCATTGATAAATGTGAAAGATATTACCAAAAGACATACTGTAAAGAAGAAAATACAGAAAGTTTTCTTTCATTCAGCCGGAGGGATCATAAGATCAGCAATCTGCTGCTTCAAAGTTTGGAGTCGTTCATCACGAGAATCAAGCACTCGTTTCCTAGCCTCTGTCATTCCAGATTCAGCATCGAATGTTGGCAAGGTGACTAATCGGCGAGCAATTTCATCCTGATGAAACTTGACGAATTCATTTTTCTCATGGGTCAGAACATCCAGTTGCTGAACTGCGGCCTGGTGCTGTGTGGTCTCTTCATCAATAGCAAGTTGAATGACTCTCAACTCCTCTTGAAGCCGAGCGAACTCTGTCTTCAAATCAGCAACCTTCTTCTCCTTTTCCTCAGCAGTAGACACTACTATATTGAGCTGAGAATCAAAATCTGAGGATTTTATAGCAAAAGTGTCCAAGAAATTCTTAAAATCAGCCTTTGAAACCTCAGCTTCTTGAGCCATTCTCTCGAATTCAGCAGTCACGAGCAGCTCTACTTCCCCTCGATTAAGGTCTTTGTAAACATTGATTGATTCTTCCAACTCATCCAACACATGTTTAAAATAAGCGGCCTGAGCCTCATCGCCCTGATCTCGATGCCTCCGATCAGGTAGGAAGTTGGACCTCTGACAGTATTGAAACCAACAGTTTCTTTTTCCATTATCCTTTTTACTAAAGGTCCTAATGAAGTGAAGAAGAAAGTGGTGAAGGAACCAACTACAAATTTATTGGTAGCCACTGCACTAGGTATGGCAACTACTCCTATAGAAGCTTCAGCAGCGGATGCCTGCGAAGGTGGAAGTTCAGCATCTCGAACATTAGCTGTAGCCTCTTTTGACATGGGAACCATGGTGGAGCTGGTCACCCCTCCCGGATGTTCTTCTGCAAAATCAAATGAACATCATCAGTTTGCCGTCACTAAAGACTATCAAAAAGATCAAAATGAAGGCAACTTACCAACGCTTGGTTTGGTGACAAGATTGTCATTTATTGAAACAGGCTGAAGCCTTACGGAAGTAGTTCCAGACATCACTGCCTGACTACTCCCCGCTTCGGAGCCACCTGATAGATGACGGCAGCCAATGGCTATCGCCTCTGTCTGGACCATGTTAGTGCCTGTCGGAAGAACTGTAGGAGTTTGGATTTCTGCATGGATGAAGGTTAAAACATCAGTCATTTAATCTATAAATAAAGATTATCAAAATCAGTCAATACCTCTTTGATCTTTTGGGTCGGTGGCAGTAGCCTCTCCCGGTGCTATTTCATCAGCAGTATTCTTCTCCTGTGATGCTTGGTCAGCAGCATCCTCTTCCGAAACTATGTTGTCGTTAACATCCTCTGTCGGTGTTTCCTCATCACCTGCTGCCTCTTCTGGCGCTTCTTCATCATCAGTTGCATCGATCGGATCTGCGTCATGGAAGTCAAAGTCACATCCATCAAGAGCTTCTATCATTAGTCGATCTTCCTCAGTGCGATGCGAACTCGGTGTAACTAGAGGATCAGCTGCTCCCATTACAAGTATAGGGGGCGACATTACTTCAAGAGACGATTCTGACTCAATGATCGTAATCAGAGTTGCAGTCCTTTCTCTTACTTCCGTAGCCTCATCTCTTGTCTCCGCAGTTTCTCCTCTTGTTTCTGTGGCCTTATCCCTTATTTCTGTGCTTGCAGTTCCTTCTCGTGTATCTATCACCTGCCCAAGCTCAGGAGGAGGTGTAGGAGAAGACATCATAACCCCAGCGGCAATATTAACCAGGACCGTTGTATGGATGGGTCTTGGAGGAGTGTTTGCTTTCTTTCTGAAGGCTATTTTCTTCCTACATAGAGGTTCTTTAGGACTCTCTACGTCTACAGCTTGTGTCTATCTTTGGATTGAGGTAGGGGTCGTCTCTTTCTCCCTATGAGCTGACTCAGCCTGTTGTCGAGACTGTGATCGGGTAGTGACCCTTTCTGAAGAGTCTATGGCGGTTTTCTTCTTGGAGACAGGAGAAGATGGTTCTCCTGCCTTTCTTTTCTTCTCCTTGATCGAAGATTTTGCAATCTTTAAAGAAACCCGTAGCGGTTCATAGACTTCTTCAGGGAAATTGGCCTCCCTCGAAGCTTCCAAAGGCACGTCAGCAGGTTCATGTTCTTCATCATTTCCGGGGGGTAGCAGAACGGGTGCCCCTTTCCTAAAACGTGTCACCGTCGTAAAGCTGTCCGTCAAATTGAAATTCTCAGCAAAAGTATTTGCTGACGTATAGAAGATTGAGTAAGTGTACAGCATGTGCGGGCCTCGGTCGTTCTTTGTGGGCATAGAGAATGTTGTCTTGGTATCCCGAGCGTTGTAATAGGCCCAAGCCCGGGCTCCATCAATCAGGTAACCTTTTCCCTGTAAGCATGTTATGGCATTGCCCACATGGAATTGGTCGTAGCCGAATTGACGTGCAAAATGACTTGGAAGATAGGGTTCAAGATAACACTCGTCTTCGAACCGATACACCAGATGCGATGGCCGAATCTTTCTCAGCCAGTCAAAGGTTGTATGGCCCAAGGGCGGCACTCTCACCGAGTCGATGAGGTTCGTCGGTACATATTCATAACCAGCTGGAGGGGGAACATAGTAAAAGTTCCATCCTTTGCCAAGATTCAAAACTCGCCGGCAGTCTTTCAAAGTGGTATAAACCCACTTGCATCCGGAATATCTTCTTAGGAAACTACCGCTTACCGCCCCCATGGTAGGGTTCATTAGAGAAGGATGGTGTAGAAGCAGCCATCCAAATAAATATGTGTACGACAGTTCCAGTCGGAGGAAATGTCCCTTCTCGCCTTTTCCTCAGATCATTGAGTCAACAAAGAGACGGAGTCCGGCGTTCATCCTGCACGTCATTGCTGATAACAAATCTATCCGATAGCCAAAAACTAGACGTACGGCAGCAAACAATACACCGCAATGGAAGCGGTCAACTGTACTGGCCCCGAGAACAACATATCGTCGAAGCCAGAAAGTAAAAAAACCTGCCAGTTGGGCTTCTTTCGACATGGGCCTGTAATCCATCCTCATATAGCTCTCGATGATGTCTTCTTGCTTGAAAGGAGGGTACTGAAGATCATCTTCGATCTTGATGTCCATCTCATTGTGCATCTCCATCAACTCTATCACCTCGCTATTGCTAAGCGGTTTGAAGAAGTTGGGGTTACAGTTCTCGTGTTCCTTAGCTTTCTTCTCAATAATGTGGTTAAGAAAAAGATACGGCAACCACTTGGTTGAATAGCAAGTGCCGGCTGTGCCACTCTTGTAATACAGAGAACAAATCTTATAATGGCATAGTAGCTCTTCGAAGACATCTACCATGTTTGCATTTTCCTTACGTAGATTGTCCAATTCATCATTTGTCGGGACGAACTCTTTGTATGGGATATTCTCCATCGGCAGATTAGAGATGTGTTTCATCTCATGCAAGGCTAAGCCGATTTCACCGCGCGACGTCATGAAGGTCCCGGTTCTGTAATTATATCTTTTCGCCAATGCAAGAAATAAATATGGATTAGGGGGAAACCCATAGACAGTGGCGTACAATGCATGATACAAATCAATGTCTCTGAGCTGACTCTCAAACTGGACCAATATCCAATTGGCCACGCAACTTCATCTTTTATTCTCTGGGTTAACAAGACCTGTCAACTGCAGGTCATTGTCTGGATATCTCCCTTCCACTTTTGCAAACTTATTTGCGAATATTGGGGTCCTCACTGGCAACAACAGAAAAGAATCCTCCGGTGGGATACAACCGAATTTTAGTCCTTGGAGCAAAGAACAATGTCGTTCAGAAGAGCTGTAGAATACATCTTTATTTTCTGGCCCTTTCTTGACATAGATGTTTCCCACTCGGGCCTGTTGCAGTGGAGTTATGTCCCACTCCATCTTTCTGGGATAGCTCACAAAAGCATATCTGGACAAAGGAAGACATCTTGAGATCTCTGTCAGATATATTATTTTCTCGCCCCTTCGAAAGATTCTCTCTTCCATACGAGGCCTCGGCTGTGAATTTTTATCAAAAGCTTTGCCGAACAAAAATAGGGGTTTCTTGTGTGTGACAGTATCAGCAATCTGTAGAGGTTGTCCGTTCATCAGACATAATAAAGTCTCATTATCTTGTGCAATCAAGACAGCCTGCCGAGATGATGGCAAAGTGTACTGGAGAAAGGAGACATGCAAAAGATCTTCCTTGAACTCTGACTCGGACAGAGTTCCGGCAAGAACTTCATAGTTTGGGTCTTCTCTGAGGTTAACTGTATTGATGAAGAGACAAACATCAGTATGTGCAAAAGAAATTAAAGTTTTTGAATGAATTACATACACAATTCATCCGATTGCGCTGTGTGCACAATCTATCCGATTGCGCCAACACAGCCTAGTTGCGCAAAACATCAGATTACGCCAGCGACGTCTTGGTGCACAAATCGACAGATTGCGGTAAACATTCTCAGCGCTCTCCAACCGATTGCACAATTAGAGCCAAGACACAGTTTTCATAAAAATGAAAACTGTTGTATATGCAGCCAAAACCCTAAACAGGGTGGCGCAAGTGGTTGAAAATACCATCAATCTCTAAAAAAAGAGGCATGAAGGTTCGAAATCATCAAAAAAAACCCTAAAAAGGGTTTCGATCATTGTCCATCTTCACCTTGAAGAGCGGGGTGGCCTGTCTCATGGCGAGACACTCGCGGTACAGCACGAGTTGAAGGTTCGGCAGGGCCTTTACCCTTCTCAGCGGCCGATCGTTTAGGCACCGTGGGTGTCGACGACGAGAGGAGGAAAAAGAAGTTGAAGTAGGAGAATCACAAATGCTCAAATGCTCGAAGGACTTTTTCTCTCGGAGATTCAAAAGCAAGTAAAGCTTAAAAGAACGAAGGAGGAAACTATTTATAGTTTCTCACAGGAACCCAACAGATACCTCCGATTGTGCAGAGAAAATCGAAACTAATTCCTCAAAACGCACAAGTCTAAGCGCAACTTGATTTCAAATTTGAAATTTAAAGTATTTTGAAACTTTGAAATATTTTCAAATTTCGAAAACTTTGAAGGGGGTCGTGTAAGTCCTAAAAAATCAAGTTGCATCCATCAAATAGTGCACAGAAATCCAAACTGCACACCCACCAAATGAACAGTGCTAACATGAACAGTACCAAAAAATCAACTGCGCTAGACTGAACCGCGCCACTGCCTGAGCGCGTCAATGCTGACATGGCAAAGCCATCATTACCTGACAAGAAAATCAAATCCAATGACAGCCTGACAGCCCGAGAAGCGAGGAGTCTGCTCGTTTTCTGTACCGTGCCGTACTCTAGGACAGCTGTCCAAATCCCAGCACGGTCCAGCTGTCCAAAGCCCAGCGCGGTCCAGCTGTCCAAAGCCCAGCGCGGTCCAGCTGTCCAAATCCCAGCGCGGTCCAGCTGTCCAAATCACAGCACGATCCATTGACCAGAGCAGAGCGCAGTCTGAAGCTAGCGCTATTCAATCCCAACACAGTTATGGCACGATCCATCAAGCTTTTTGAAGATAACTGACACTTATTATGTGGCTTACATGCCATCAATTGCTCGCCACATGGCAACCGTCTGTACATGACCAAGCGCATTTTAATCAAACAATACCACGCGTCTAAATACAGTTAGCCTACGATCGAGCAACTACCCAAAGGCCAGTACAGTTTATAGCCTGCGCAGTCTGTCATTGGCACAGTTCATTGTGCGCAATCCAGAATAACTACAAAACAGTTATTTCTAGAACTCTATAAATAGAGTTTCAAGTTCTTCATTAAAAGGAGGAGGTCATTTTCGAGACCTTCAGAGATCAGGAGCTCTTATCCAAGTGCTGCTGCATTCTTCAGAGGCTATTGTCTTCAAAGTTCATATAGTCCAAGGGATAGAGTGATCGTCTTCTGATCTGATTCCTAAAGTTGTACTTTTTCAAAATTCATTGTACTCTTGTACTATTCTTTAAAGTTTGTGAAATAAAGAATTTTGTTTTTGCAAACAAGGTCCTCAGCTATATCATTAGAAACCCGACCATGATAGCCTTATCGGACAAAGGTTGGGTATCATGATAGAAGTAACTGAAGGTGTCGCTCAAGCTCCCAAATCTGTCACCTGCAGCTCTTCTCCGCTTGGTGCCTCGCACCTGAGCATCCACCCCCTCCTGAGTCTGAGGGCTCTGAGGGACGACCCGGCCTGAGGCTCCAAGGTTGAATAGGTAACTAATCAAAGCCTTGGTATGGGGAAGGTACCCTTCAGAGCTTTCATCATTTTTCTTGAACATCTGCTGACAGGTGTTATGATGACATAGCACTTCCCTGTATACAGCAAGGAACCCGGGGAACCGTCGCTCTAGTTTCTCAAATTCTTCATTTGTTGGGGTATACTCCTCGTAAACCTCGTCTCCCTAGGGCAACTTGGAAACATCGTGCATCTCGTGGAGAGCGAGCCCCATCTCTCTACCAAGAGTAAAGAAGGTCCCATTATGACAGTTATACATCTCAAGGAGGGCTATGAACAGCTTTGGGTTCATAGATAAACCGTAGCAGGTGTCCCTTATGGCATAGTAGAGGCCGATCCGCTGCAGAGTGTCCCTATATTCCATCAGGATCCAGGTCGTCAGGTTGACCCACGGAGGGAAATGATGTACCCAGTTCAGCAACGACAACTTGCCTGCGGGGTATGACCCTTTGCGAGCAAGCCGATTCAAGAAAGTGTCAGCCTCGGAAAATCGGATATTAGGCTTCAGTTCATAGATAAAACTGTCGGGGGCTAGTCCAATAACGGAATAGCTGATTGTCTCCTTGACCGCGACCATTATCCGCACATGTTTATTATAGCGGATATGGCCTACAAAAACTCCCTGTTGATCCTGAGTTATGGGACCCAGCATTTTTCTCTCAATGGACACCATGTTGAACCTTGATAAAGGGAAGTGGCGTTCCATCTGGGGTATGTGAATCGCTACCCCGTGGGAAGAAAAATCCCAGTTCTCGGATATTTCTATTATGCGTATGTCCGAGATGGTCAGGGCGTCCCCGAACAAAAATATAGGCTTCAAATGAATGTCACCCAGTATCCCAGAGTTTATCATGCCGAGTAAATAGAAATACGATTGGCTCCGGATCTCCTTCAACCTGGCTTCAGATTGATCTCTGGTAATTTGAGCCGACACATCTTCGACTATGTGGTCAAATCTGACACCTAGAGCAGCCTGAGCATACCCTATCAAAACCTCCCCCGAAGGAGCGTAGGCAAAGTTACTGCATAGGTCAAAGAAAGAAGATAGTCAGAAGAAAACAAAGGGAATGGGTTCCTTTTCAACTATACGGCCTAATCAGACAGAGCCTATGCCGCCTAGTTATGAAAAGAACGCATACGGCTCAAATCAGGGGATACATATACGGCCTAGTTAAGCAGAGCCTATGCGGCACAGATATGGGGAGAGCACATACGGCTCAAATTAGGTGATGCATATGCGGCCTAGTCAGGCAGAGCCTATGCGGACCAGATATGGGGAGGGCACATGCGGCTCAATCATGTAACACCTATGTGGCTCAGTCTATGTGGTCCAATCACACAAAGCACACGCGACCCGGTGAGATAGGGAACACATGCCCCATTGAATCCCGACTGTGCACAAAAGGCGTTGAAGCCAAAGCACAGCGGTGATACGTGGTCAGACCTGCGCATAAAGTATGTGACATGGACGTTAGAGTTCAAATGTTTGTTTTTCCACCATCCTTACCCTTGATAGGAGTCTGTACATCTGGGTGAATGGAGGGTAAGATCGCAGTTCTAGACGAAGAGGCAGGCCCCTTTCCTTTGTCAGCAGCGCTTGTGGATTTGGAAGCTTTGGGGGCTATGGCTAACTAGAGAAGATGAAGAGTAGAAAGCAGAAAACAAAAGAAGGGAAGACGAAAGAAAGTAGGGGGAGTTCTCTACGGCCTACATTTATAGGCTAATCAAAAAATGTAAACAGATAGATGCCTCTTCGTTTATCGCACCTATTAAAGATAATGATGACCCACGGGATTC
The DNA here is from genome assembly GCA_029216955.1 of Iris pallida. Taxonomy (NCBI): domain Eukaryota; kingdom Viridiplantae; phylum Streptophyta; class Magnoliopsida; order Asparagales; family Iridaceae; genus Iris; species Iris pallida. The sequence continues at coordinate 2,355,419 of JANAVB010019199.1, forward strand.
TATCCTTCATAATTGTCATGGCGATCACTAAAAGATAGCCCCAAATCTAAAAAAACAAATCAGAGTTTTAAAGGCAGCAGTGACAGCCTGGACAGCCTAGATAAGACTTCCCTGCGGCTCGAAATCTTATGCGTATCTCCATGCTTCTTATTCAAAGTATTCCAAAATTTGTAATTTGAAAACTTTGAAGGGGTCTTGTAGAAGCATGAAGAAAAAATAGAGTTCATACGGATTATCATTTATGCGTCATACGGCTAAATTGATCCGGGCCGCAGAAGGAAGGCTCCTATGATAACTCTGCGGCCAAGTTAATCTAGGCCACAGAAGGAAGGCTGCTGAGACCACTGTGCGACCAAAGTTGATTCAGGCCACAAAGGAAGATTCATGTGACAACTATGCGGCCAAGATAAGGCTGGGATGTCCTACGGCCAAGGGATATGCAACCTATTTTCGAGCCGCATGAGCCTTACGAGGTCCAAAATTCTCCAAACTCCTTCAACAGATTAATTCTACTTTATGGTAGGACACATGGCGAATTGACAAAGTCTCGAACCACTCAGATATGTTGTAACAAAAATCTCAACATACACCCAGCAGGCAGCTAAATACTGGGTCTTGGTGCATTGTTACGGCCACGTGGCTACTTGACCACCTATGCGGCCCAAAATATGCCTCATCCAGAAACCTCTATAAATAGTAGGGTACCACACCCATGCAAAAGGGCTAGAAAAAAAATTAAGAGCATTTTCTCACAAGAGCAAAGACTGCGTCCGATAGTCCAAAGAGTAAGGCAGAGTTTCTACACTTCTCCCGAGCCTCCACCGTCACATCCCAGAATCAAAACTAAATAATTGTACTTAGATTATTTCCTAGGATTTCTTTCTAGGCTCTCTTTTGTACTTGCGAGTTTGCAATCAAATCCAGTTCCTCTGTAGTTCTTATTTTTGATAATTAATGGCAAACAAACCCTAACCCTAATTTGTGAAGACCGAAGCCATGGTCAGAGATTCCATCTCGGAGGTCGGTGTCTGAGCTTTGATCACTACTGTGAGCAATGGATTGGTGACTCTCTAACGGCACACGACTGCACAAGCTCATCTCCGACGGCGCACCGTTCTCTCCAGCGGTACACGGCAGCCGCAGCTCGTCATTTCTCGACGAAGACTGCATAGTTCTTGTTGACGATAATCTATGGTTACTTTAGTTTCGACTCTTTGAGAATTTTGTTCATCTTTTACTCTCGTTTGATTGATGGTTTGAATCTTCATATGTGGCATAAGTTGAACTGTCTGATCTCTTTCTTTAGTAACCTGTTTGACGACGAGTCCATGGTGAGCTGCGGATTCTTCTACTCTGCCTCTTCCTATGCTGGCTACAGAAGGATCGGTGAGTTCTTCTTGATTTCTTTTTTCATGTGATCAAAATTTTGGATTGATCTGATTAAGTTCTTGGTCAATTGCTCTGATATGTCAGTTTCAATCCAAACTGAGCAGATCGATTGAAGATCCTTCACGTCGAGCAAGGATTCACTCTGGATTGGTAAATTCCTAGATCCAGTTCTTTCCTCTTGTGTGCATGGATTATTTTACATTCTAGATCACTGATCGATGATCATCAACTCGTAATCTAAGATCGAAGATTGAGCAGTGGAACTGCTGTGATTAGTTTGTGATCGATTTGGCATTAGAAATATCGGTAAGATTTTGACTTGAGTAATTCTTGTTAAATTTGACTAAATTCTTGATACTTTGCTCTGAGCCTATTCTTCTTAATTTTGCGTGGATGATTGATGTTCGACCATGAGAATTCCAGTTTACAACTGGATACAAAGGGGCGTGTCTGCTAAAGGAATTGTGGCTTGCTAAAGTTCAAATCCATCCCAGGTACTAATCTGAGCTCGCTGATTATCTATGTTTTTACCAATCCTTGATTGAATGTTATTGTCCAGATATGTGGATTTGTGTTCGTGTTTGTATGCGTGTCTTGTGCTATTCGCATTCGACACAGGGTGTTGTTGTGTCAGTGTGTACCAACATATGGTGTGCGTTCATGTAGCCATGTCCATCCATGGGTTGTGTTCGTGTCTGGATGGCGTGTCTGGGATAGGAATCGGCTATGGCAAGATCGAAAAGAAGTCTAAATTGATTTTGATTGAGCCATTGAATTCGTTTACTGGGAGTTAATTTGTATATTTATTTTAAAAGTTTTGTTGTATAAATTTCTATTTGGTCTATACTATTAGGTTCAGTTATGGAGAAGGATAGATGCCGATCTATACATATAATATTTTGATTGATTTTGATTTGGTTGTAAGACTCTTTATTGTTTTTCTGTAATTATTTTCCTCTCTATATGTTTTAAACTTTAGAGGGAACCATAGCTGCTTGGTTGTTTAGGGGTTGGCTTGGTGGAACTATGCTCTATTGAAGGAAAGGGTTAGCTGCTAGTGAAACTTTTATTTAAAAAGTTGGTAAATGTGCTGGTTGAGGAATTAGTGAACAAATGGGCTTAAGTCATGTGTAAGCTTTGCTGGGCTTTAGGTTGGTGTATCATTTGCTTGGGTCGATTGGTTGCAGTTTTGTTGATGCTAGTTTTTGAACTCAATCTATGAAGTTGTGGCTAGGCTGGACTCTTGAGTGAGTTCTTTTGAACTCATATGCAGTGTTCTATGGATGACAGGATCAAGGTATGTTGGAAAGGAATATGTTTCTGCTAGAATTTTGCTTATATTGGTAGACATTCTGCTGTGTATGAGGTTGCCAGGTTTGAGTGATAGGTTCTGCATATGCTTAATGGGCTTGGTATTTGTTTCAATTTCAAATAGGTTGGAGCCGTATTTTACCTAGGCTATGACAAGTGTTTTGTTAAGGGAATAGCTGGGTTCTGAAGGGTTATAAACTTTGGGGATTGGATTGAACTAATCAAATCCTTATTTGATGGATAATCCTTTCAAGTGAACTCTGGGTATGGGATTGGTGACATACCAATGCTTAGTAAGCCAGGGATTAATTGTTAAAGTAAACTCTTTAAGCCATATAGCTATATTTCAACTGATTCATATTGTCATTAGATTCTAGTGCATGTCTTTGAACTAATCAAAGATTTGAATTTGATTGAAAACTTGTTCTCATTATGACTACAGTATATTAACATGTTAAAGTAGGACTAGGCCTATCAATCATAGTAACACCCTACCATGATTTGCTGTGAGAAGACTTTCTAAGCCAAGTGAGAAGAGAGGGATCAACCATATAGGTTATAATTGCAAGAGTAATAGAGTTAGCTTCTAAATGTGACTTAGCTCTATGAGCTGCTGTGATAGGGTATACCTAACATACTAAAGGATGTAGCTTTATATGGGTATGTGTAGATTTAAAACCACCTGGGGGTTTAGGCCTAACCTGGATAGTAGTGTTGTAAATCTGTTTTGGTAACATCTGTGATTAAATGAGTATGAATAATCTGTAGGTATACTTTGTGAATAATAATATTTAGAAGTATAACTAGTATTCCTTATAAGTATTCTATAAGTTATGCATGGTTAGTAGTTGAGGGTAGCCAGTTGATGCTTGTGTAGAAATTAACCAAATTATACCCATTCCCAGGAGGACTTCCAGCTTTACTTCCTTTGCCCGATCACCCTAAGCAAGGCAAGTACATTCTATGGTTTATGTTCATTTACATTCATATCCTGTGCTTTTCTTGTGACACGTTGTGACATGGTATATCATGTACTCTTGTACTTTTATGTTCATGTATTTCCTTGTATTTAGGGAGGGGAAATACACTAGATATGTGACCAAACCCAAAATAGAAATTCAGGTTGACAGCTTAGGTCTCACATCATGCACGTGGGACTCTAAGCCGTACCGATATTCATGTACTCTTGTACTTATTCCTGTACTCACCCCAGCCGATCACATATGCTAGTTGTATTTCAAATATTTGCACATGTCAGGTTCTTGTACTTCATGTTCAGGATTTACTTCATGTACTTTATTTTTTGTATTTTATGTATTTACATTCCTGTACTTTTATGTTCTTTACTTCTAGTACTTTATATCATGTTCTCCTGTATTCATTTCCATATCATGATATTCTTGTTCATTATCTAGAATTGTACTTTGCTCTGCTTCTTACTGGATAAGTTGCAGGTATACTTGAGGACCTTGTTCACCTTTATGGGCCAGAGCCCGGGATCTTAGCTGAGCAGGATGGAGCCATGACTCAGGACTTAGAAGCTATAGTTTAGTTTCTTTATTTAGATTATTAGAGTTTACTTTGGATTATTGTATTATGAGTTGTATTTTATTCCAGTTACCGGATTTGTCTCCGGATGATCTTATTTTAAAAATAACTTAGTGGATTGTGGTGATCTGTTCTGCGACGTTATAGATGCTGTGTTGTTTTATATTATCTAGTGACTTGGAGTTTCCTTAAACTTGTACATCTTACTACATTACGTCTTCCAACATAGGCTAGGCGTGTCCGACTCGTATCCGATCATTCGGGAGCGGATCGTGACACATTTTTAGTGGTAGCCCATGCAGGTCTGTCCTAATGGCACTTAGGCTATAGAGTGCTATTGGGGAACCTGTTAGACTAAGGAAAACTCATCACAGTATAGGACTGCAGAAAAATGGTTCTGGGTATATATTACTAAGTATGGTTATACATATTACTAGGATTGCCTATTATCTATAATTAAGCCATTTAACAGTTTTCTATTTTTTAGATGGTTCAGACATGCAAATATAGGAGCTATCGATTCACATGCACTTGATGCTTTCGAGATTTCATCACCTTTGGTAGTACGCAATTAATGGAGATGTTTGATGCCCAGAGGGAGCAAGCTATTTTTTAAGCCAAACTTGTGGATGCACTTTTCGAGCCAGGGAGGACTTCTGATTTCTAGACTATTGAACTTTTGGACTTCTCCGACAAGAGCGCATTCCTTACACCGAGGAGCAGATCGAGAACCTAGAGCTGTCACTTCTGAAGATCATCCAAGTCTCTGAGGATCCGACTCCTCTGAAGATTGAAACCACCAGCCAGGAGATCATGAACGTAGCACAAACAGTAGAACGAGGCAGGGAGCTGAAGCCCAATAGAGACACGAAGACTTATGACGGAGATAACGACTACTCTGGACCCGCAAAGCGTCGCAACACTTAGACAACTCCTCTTCAGTCGCATTATCAACCGCGTCGTCAGAGGCAGATTCAGGCCCACTCTTCTTGTACATTCTATAAGAGGACGGGACATCATATTGACGAATGCAGTAAGAGGCTCGGACTTTGCCTATTCTATGGATCTTCTGCCCATCGAATGAAGGATTGCTAGCAAGTCACTGATCATAACGACCGAGGAGCATCAGGATCCCAACAACCAGCACCCCAACAGCCACATCTTCCTGCCAGAGCCCCTGTATTTCAGCCACAGCGGGAGATCCAGACTCAGATCCAGACGACGATCACTTGCAATTTCTGTCGTCGCCCAGGACATTACTACAAAGAGTGTCACAAGAGATTGAGGCTATACTTGTTCTGCGGGTCGTCTGCCCACCAGGTCAAGGATTGCTCGGAGGTCGTTGATCGTATTGCCTAAGGACGAGCACGATGAGCACCAGGACTGCAGCAAGAGGGACCCACCTCTCCAGACTCAGCAGCCTTATGGAGCATTACCGCAGGGACCAGCCTACGTCAGGACAGCTAAAGAAGTTGAATAAATTCCAGTTCCAGAAGAAATACTGAGGACGGATTGAAGACAGAAGACTCTTTTGCATGGATGGATAAGATCGTGGATCGTCATCCGCAATCCAATTCCCTTTAGATTTTCTTCTAGTACCCAAAACAACCTCGGTTCCTATTTGAGAATTGCTATATTTTGTTTCTACTCTAAACTTTTGTCCATGTTCGAGGCTTATTCGAGATATTGTTTCCTATTTTAAAATCTTATTTGCTATTCGAAACTCCGGTTTCTATTCAAGCTTTTGTTTTTTTTCGATTCGAGACTTGTTTCATGTTCACTATTAGATACCCTGTTTTCATATTTACTGTGCATGACCTTGCCTCCTATTTTGGTTTCTATTGAGATTGTCTTCCCTAATCAAATATTGTTGCTATTGGAGATTTTATTTCCTATTCATGATTTTATTTCTTATTCGAAACCTTGTTCTTATTCAAAACCTTGATTGAGTCTCGCTCTTATTCGAGATTTCGTTTGAAGACTTCCTTTTCTACTTTGAAATTTTGACCCGTTTTCTATGAGATTTTGTTTCCTATTTGTGACTTGTTCCTATTCAAGAATTTGTTTCTGTTCATGACCTTGTTTGACCTCGTTTCCTATTTCGCTTGTTTCATATCCACAATTCAATGCTTGTTTTCTATTCCCTAATAGATACTCTGTTTTCTATTCACTATTTATGGTCTTGCTTCTTGTTCAAGATTTTCTATCCGAGAATTACTTTCCATCGACGACTTTGTATTCTACTAGAGATTTCGTTTCCATTCGAGAATCTGTTCGAGATTTCGTTGTTATTCGAGATTTTGTTGAACTTTGTTTCTGATACGAGATTTGTTTCTTACTTTGATATTTTATTCTATACTTTACTTTCTGATCATCACTCCGGGACTTTATCATCTATTCGGAATTTTGATTCCCTACATGAGGTTGTTTGTCGATTGAGATTCCGGTTACTGTTTGAAACTTCGTTTCGTGTTCAAGCTTTGTTTATAAAAATCTTCTTATTTTTTCTTAGTACCTAATAAACCCTTATATTCTAACAAACAGATAACATCATCTTTATTGTGACTTGGATTATCGGAACTCATTTGGATTCTTTGAAACCTTTTGTAATTCCTATGGATAAGGTTGAGAGACTATTCGATGACCTACTAGGGTGTGGCAGTTGCGCACTGCAGCCGTTATCTGGATTGCGGAGACTAAAAGTTCACTGCAGCTAGCAACGCACTGGCGAGGCATGAACTCTAAGTTGAAGTGATTTCAGACATTCATAGGATTCGGGTATTATTGAGACTTTGTCCTAAATTCTTCATATCTTGATCTCTTGGGTTGCTTCGTTGATGATTATTGGAAAATGAATATAGTAGATAGAATATTTGGTAACATATCGTTATTTGAGTCATGGAGCCGAAAGTTCACTGCAGTCAAATATACACTGGCGGGTTAGGGATTCTAAGTAAAGTGATTTCAAATATCTATATGTTCCCGGATACCATAGAGACTATATCTCCTCGTCATATGATCAATGATTTTCGAGAATCACAAATCCTTGCACGTTTCCTTGATTTGATACTTATACCTCCTGGGTAGTTTCCATATGATTTCTCAAAACGACCTTGTAATTTTCCTTCTTGTATTTTATTGTCAGATTATTTGATTTTCTCAAAAAAAACATTGCTAGACCTTGATTCCGTTTCACTGGATTTTAATCGTACCTATATTTTGATCGTGTTTTGCCTATACTTCGATCTTGATCATGCCTATCTAACAATGATTTTTGTGTGCCAAACTTTCAATTTTGATCATGACTAGAAGATTGTGCCTCCTGACTTACCCCTCTAAGTCGTAATTGGAATTCATTTCATCTCGGGTGTGTCTTCGATCATTATCGTGTTACTTCAACTTCCTGTATGTAATTATCGTGTCTGATCATAACTAAACTTCATTCTACTTCGTGCCCGATCAATTTTGATCATCAATCATGCCATTTACCCGCTTATTTTGTCATGGTAAGTCACTCCAAATCCTATCTCTGATCATATTTAGATAATCCTGAATCATATCCATAGGCTATAATGACTAAGCTCTTGTACCTATCAATCATGCAGATGATTTGAATTCTGTTTTGATCATGGCTAGGTGGTTATTGATTGTGTGACCATTTTGTTCTATTTTCATCGCACCTCAACTTTGGTTTAGATCATGATTAATGATAGTGGCCAAATAAACTACCCTTCTAATCATGACTAGATTTGGCTTATTTTATGTCTAAACTTAGTTGCCCATTTTCAAATTTTGTCTTATTTGAAATTATTTTCTTAATCGTGTCTGATGTACCCTTTGAATTTCGAGGACAAAATTTTCTAAGGAGGGAGATTTGTAACCCCGCTTTCCCAGCATTTTTAAAATTTTGAATAATTTACTGGTACTTTTAGAATTTAGATATTATTTTTAGTAAACGTGTGGAGTGAATTATAAATAATAGATTGAAGAGTACTAGTTTGCAATTTAACTAATCTTTCCTTTCATATAAACCATGGTAGGAGAGAGAAAACAAAATTTCTCATCTCATATTACTTTGGAAAGCTCAGCTCTCCTTTCTTTGTTCTTTCCCCCCAAATTCACTCCCGAACCCTAACCCTAATTTGTGAATACCGGAGCCATGGCCGGAGATTCCATCCCGGCGGTCAGTGTCTGAGCTCCAATCACCACTGCGAGCGATGGATTGGCGACTCTCCAGCGGCGCACGGCTGCACAAGCTCGTTCCCGGCGGCGCACGGCTGCGCGAGCTCATCTTCAACGGTGCACCGTTCTCTCCAGTAGCGCACGGTAGCCGCGACTCGTCTTTTCTCGACGACGGCTGTGTAGTTCTTATCAACGACAATCTATGGTTAGTTTAGTTTCGACTCTTTGAGAATTTCATTCATCTCTCGCTCTCGTTTGATCGATGGTTCGAATCTTTATATGTGGCATAAGTTGAACTGTCCGGTCTCTTTCTTTAGTGACCTGTTTGGCGACGAGTCCATGGTGAGCTGCGGATTCTTCTGCTCTGTCTCTTCCTACGCTGGCTACAGAAGGATCGATGAGTTCTTCTTGATTTCTCTTTTCATATGATAATTTTGGATTGATCTGATTAAGTTCTTGGTCAATTGCTCCGATATGTCAATTTCAATCCAAACTGAGCAAATCGATTAAAGATCCTTCACGTCGAGCAAGGATTCACTCTAGATTGGTAAATTCTTAGATCCAGTTCTTTCCTCTTGTGTGCATGGATTATTTTACATTCTAGATTACTGATCGATGATCATCAACCTTGTGTTGGAATTATTCAATAATATGGGCCACACATGTAAAATTAATTGTGTTGGGCTATCTAAATAATTAAGCCAAATTAAAGTGGTCTATTTGAAAAATTGGCTTAAGGGTATAATTGTCATGGAATTAATGTGTAGATACCGGAGATAATTCTAATTTGATGAGGGGCCAAATTAGAAATATCAACACATATATATATATATATGTGTATTCATTAGGGTTATGGTCCCCAACTTATACGGCCACCAAAAGAGATGTTCACTCTTTTTTCTCTTCTGCATCCCCATCAACAGAAAGAGATGGAGAAAGGATTCGGATTCACCTTTGTCATTAAGGGTCGTAGCAAGTTGGAAGATCGAAGCAAATAAAGAGACGATCACTTCAAGATCCATCAAGCCTAGCAATGGATTCAGGTACGCTTTCGCAATTTAATTTATGTTTTTCATCTCATAAATCGACATGGCACAATAAAGTTCTAACAAGTGGTATCAGAGCCTCCATGTTTGATTTATGATATCAAAATTTCAGAATAATTTTTTTTAGTATTTTTCAGGAACCCTAGATCGTTTCATCTAATTTGATTTAGGGTTACGATTGTTCAAACAATTTTTTTTATGATGATCCATTCAATTTAGAACATATACATCTAATGTTGCTTTAGAAATCGTGTATTCATTATGGAGATTCATACTTATGTTGAATAAGTACGAATATGGGTGACTTCAACTTTGGAGATTTATTTAATGTGTCAATTTAGTTCAAATGGATTTATTTATTATTTTTTAACTAATGGTGAATATGAGATGGCTTGGGTTTAGTATTTGGTTTTAATATTCGTTGTTTGAACTAAATTGACCATCAATTTTTAATATTATTGATTATTTTTAATACTGAAGATGTAAGTTCATCCGTATTTATTATTAAAATAATGGTGAATATGAGATGTCAATATGAGATGGCTTGGGTGAATATGAGATGTGCATCCTTATTGACATCAATTTTTAATACTGAAGATGTAAATTCATCCGTATTTTAATATTCGTTGTTTGAACTAATGGTGAATATGAGATGGCTTGGATTTAGTGTTTGGTTTTAATATTATTTATTTATGGATTTATTAGTCTAAATTTATATCGTATTGGGGTCTGATCTAGAATATTGTAATATCGGGACCATCAATTTTTAGTACATATACATGTGATGATATGGAAATAATATTTTTAAATTATACAAAAAGATTCACATGTTTATGAGATAGTAGATAAATTTTGGTACAATCTTTATGGATTATTTGAAGTAATATTTTGATTGATGGATTCGGTTATTAAATAATTAGTCTCCAAATTGGTCTAAAGTTTGCTTGTTCTTCTTTTAAAAAAAGATTTTCTTTAGATATTTGGATACTTAAAGAGGAAAGAGGTGCTGATAATGCTCAGTTTAGACCAAATATGTTCAGTTTTGGATATATATTTTGGAGTTATTATTTTCAGTTAATGTCTATGAATTTTTCTTTGGATGCATATCCTCCGTAGATTATTTCATGAATTTTGTTATAGTGATAATATCCAATTTTGTCAAATTGAAATTCATGATTATGCTTTTGATTACTTTATTTGAGTAATAATCTTATGAATATGCATGTATATAAAGTTTTGGACATGATTCAGTTTTATAAAATTCAGTCAACATTCAATTTTTTGGTGCCTTTTAAGACTAACAATAGTTGTCCAATATTCTAAGTAGACTCATTGAAACAAGATGTCGCCAAAGTGACCTCTCTTGCGTAGATAGTCTATGAGGGATGTCGGATGTTTGTGTATGTATATTCATGCGGGTATTAGCCGGCCTAAAGGAAGGTTAATACTTGGCCGAATTGCACACATACTTGTGGTGATAAATGTGTGACAATTATACGGTTTACATGTGAATAATAACCCGATCCAAAGATAGGCTTATTATTTGACATGACTTATTATCAACATTTGATCACTACACCAAGAGTACCACTTGCAGTTAATATCACTGTCCAAAGACTTGATATTAACGATGCACTAGGTATCTTGAGATGGGGTTCACCATTGTTTGGATTTGTTTGACTATATTTTACTCTTTGGTTATTAATTAGAGCATGTCCGTTTTTGTTTTGTTTTGTTCTCTTTACAGTTAATGTTGCTATAATATCTGCCAATAAGAAATTAGTTTCCAAGTTTAATGGGATAAACTTTAAGGGCAAAAGAAAATGAATACAGTAGCTGCTAAAGGTCCAGCTCGAAAGAAACAACAATATAAAACTAAGGGTTGTTCTTTTGTGATAAGGCATGACACATAAGAAAGAAATGTACAAAGTACCACGCATGGCATATAAAAAAAAGTACATTTCTAAATTTGGTCTGTTCTGAGGTTAACTTAGATTTAATAACTAGAAACACATGGTGGTTAGATTCTGGTGCTACTATCCACATTAGTGTTTATAGACAAGGTTGTCTGAGCTACCGAAAGCCAATTGATGGTGAAAGATACATCTATGTGGGTGACCAAAAAAAATCGGTAGAAATGGATGCAATAGGACATTTTAGGTTATATTTAGGAACCGATTATTATTTGGATTTGATAGACACTTTTATTGTACCGTCTTTTAGATGAAATTCAGTTTCAGTTTCCTTAATGGACAAATCTGGTTATCATTGTTCATTTGAAAATAATAAGTTTAGTCTATCTTTAAATTCAAATATTATTGGTAACGGTTCCCTTAAGGTTTATAATAACCTATATTCAGTTAAAATTATTGCATCTTACAATGAAACCTTGCAAGTGGAGTCATGTGGTACTAAACGCAAAATTAACAATAAATGTTTTTAGCCTCATTATGACATAAACGATTAGGTCACATCTCTAGAAATAGAGTTGAACGACTTGTGTCTGATGAGATTTGGATTTATTGACTTTATAGACTTTAATGTCTATTTTAATCTGTAAAGGAAATATAGACCAAAGTTAAATTGTAAACAGCTATTTTATTGGCTATGCTGATAGATCGATGGGTTAATAATTATACGGTCCCACATAAATAAATAAAAAAATAATTTGAGACGAAAAGTGTAATATTTTTTTGAGGATGTTGAGTTTGGGGGAGAAATAAAGTCAAAGACATTATCTTTGAGGAGGAATCGATTGTGATTCCTACTATCACTTTTGACGATGTGCAGGATTTTGTACCTGTCATTGATCAAGAAGTGAATTCGGAACCTCAACAAGACAATATCGAATTAGTTCTACGAGTCGTTGTTGAGATACCTTGACAAGATAATGTAACGGCACCCCCATTCAAGATAAGGTAATTATTTCTGAGGAACAAACTCAACAACCTCAAGAACTGGTAATGTTAAGATGGTTCACCAGAGAAAGGAGAAATATAATTTCGGATAATATATGTCATATTTCTCTAAGAACGTGAGGAAGACTGTGGATACTGGAAGATGATCTAATCAACTTCCGTCAGGCTATAGAAAGTTCCAGTTCTCAAAGTGGATTGATACAATAAATAAGGAGTATAAGTCCATGCAAGACAATAAAGTTTAAGAACTTGTCCCATTACCAAAAGGTATGAAGTCCATTGGTTGCAAATGGATATTTAGAACCAAAAAAGATTCGAAGGGTCATGTGGAGAGTTATAAAGTACGTCTTGTAGCTAGTAACTTTACTCAAAATTTTGGGATTAATTTTAAAGAGACTTTCTCTTCGGTATCTTTGAAAGACTCTTTTAAAACAATCACAGCACTTGTTGCACATTTTGATCTTGAGTTACATTAAATGGATGTCAAAATTGTGTTTCTCAATGGTAACATCGACGAAACAGTTTATATGGTGCAACAAGAAAATTTTGTGTCGAAAGACCCCAAAAAAAATGGTTTGTAAATTGACAAAATCTATTTATGAACTCAAGGAAGCTTCTCGTCAAAGGTACTTCAAGTGATTATCTCGTTTGGTTTTGACATGAACACTGTTGAAGATTGTGTGTATCACAAGTTCAGTGGGAGTAGGAATAATTTTCTGGTTTTGTATATTGATTAAAGTATTCAATGCAAACCAGGTGACACCTCACGTTAAAGGAGACAAATTCGGTCTCAAACAAGTGCCCTAAGGTTAGCCTTAAAATTAAGAAAATACAATAGATTTTTCCTTCATGATCAGTTGTAGGGAGTCTAATGTATGCTCAAGTATGTACGCGTCAGGATATTGCGTACATATTAGGATGTTAGGCAGATATTTAAGCAAATATGGATGGATCATTGGGTAGCAGCCAAACTACTTAAGTAATTAATAGAGAACAAGAAATTATATGCTCTTTGTAGGAGATCGAATAATTCTGGAGATCATAAGGTATTCCGACTCTGATTTTGTTGGATGCCAACACAGCAGGAGATCCACATCAGGTTATGCTGACTAATGGAGATATATTTTGGATGAGTGTCAAACATGCACTCATTATTTCTTCCACCATGGCAGCAAGGTTTATAACATACTGTGGGGCATTTATTCAGGGAATATGGTTGCAAAATTTTGTCACAAGGCTGTGCCTACAGTACGGTGTTAAAAGACCACATAAAATTATGGTGTGACAATAAATCAGCAGTACTGTATTCTAATAACAACAAGAACTTGTATAAGTCAAAGGATGTCGACATAAAATTTCTAGTTGTGAAGGAAAGAATTCAGAATGATAAAAGTGTCCATATAGCACATTAGGACAAACTCCATGTTAGCGGATCCGCTCACAAAAGCATTATCACCCAGGGTCTTTCATGAGCATACTGCTCATATGGGTGTCATCTTAATTAAGAATATGGCAGTACAGTGGGAGTTTGTATTTTATGTATTTGGGTGCTATTTGGTTTTGGACACATTTATGTATTAAAGTATTTTGGATATTTATCTGATCAGATATATGGAAATTCAGTTCATTTTGTTTTTATTATGTTAAAGTATTGATCTCATTAAAGTTAAGGAGGACCAGTTGGAAATAGACATGTATTGATCATATTGCGTGTAATTTCCATGCTACGCATCCATGATTGATCTATATCGTTTAGCTATATTGTTATATGTGACCATTGATGGTTTAGTTACGCTATATGTGACGAATGTCGCTTTGATCCTATATTGATATGGTTAATGGACGAGATTGTCCGGATATACCCTAAAGATTAAGATAGCAATTTATGAGCTCACTAAGGGTAACACAATTATAAGGTTACATATGTGGCCCAGTGGAAGATTGTTGGAATTATTCAATAATATGGGCCACATATGTAAAATTAATTGTGTTGGGCTATCTAAATAATTAAGCCAATTTAAAGTGGTCTATTTGAAAAATTGGCTTAAGGGTATAATTGTCATGGAATTAATGTGTAGATACCGGAGATAATTCTAATTTGATGAAGCCAAATTAGAAATATCAACACATATATATATATATATATATATATATATATATATGTGTATTCATTAGTGTTATGGTCCCCAACTTATACGGCCACCAAAAGAGAGGTTCTCTCTTTTTTCTCTTCTGCATCCCCATCAACAGAAAGAGAGGGAGAAAGGATTCGGATTCACCTTTGTCATTAAGGGTCGTAGCAAGTTGGAAGATCGAAGCAAATAAAGAGACGATCGCTTCAAGATCCATCAAGCCTAGCAATGGATTCAGGTACGCTTTCGCAATTTAATTTATGTTTTTCATCTCATAAATCGACATGGCACAATAAAGTTCTAATACCTTGTTCGAAGACTTTTGTCCATAATCCAAGATCGAAGATTGAGCAGTGGAACTGATGTGATTAGTTTGTGATCGATTTGGCATTAGAAATATCGGTGAGATTTTGACCTGAGTAATTCTTGTTAAATTTGACTAAATTCTTGATACTTTGCTCTGAACCTATTCTTCTTGATTTTGCGTGGATGATTGATGTTTCGACCATGAGAATTCCAGTTTGCAACCTGATACAAAGGGGCGTGTCTGCTAAAGGAATTGTGGCTTGCTAAAGTTCAAATCCATCCCAGGTACTAATCTGAGCTCACTGATTATCTGCGTTTTTGCCAATCCTTGATTGAATGTTGCTGTCCAGATATGTGGATTTGTGTTTGTGTCTGTGTCTTATGCTATTCGCATTCGACCCCGGGTGCTGTTGTATCCGTGTATACCAGCATATGGTGTGCGTTCATATAGCCGTTTCATCCATGGGTTGTGTTCGTGTTTGGGTGGCGTGTCCGAGATAGGAGTTGGCTATGGCAAGATCGAAAAGAAGTCTAAATTAATTTTGATTGAGCCATTGAATTGATTTACTGGGAGTTAGTTTGTACATTTATTTTAAAAGTTTTGTTGTATAAATTTCCATTTTGGTCTATACTATTGGGTTCAGTTGTGGAGGAGGATAGATGCTGTCACGCCCCAGAACCAGAATACTGGAGAGCGGGGGCAGACATAGCCAGCTACGTATATTGAAATGGATTCCATCTCGCTATACGGTGGATTCCATCTCGCTATACGGTCACGGCTGTCTAGATACATGAGGGTTTACTACAAGCCAACAGTCTCCTATGGTCATGAACAAGCCTAGTGTCTCAATCACAAGCAAGTAAGTAAATGTTACAAGATGTATGATCATTAAATATACAATAATAAGGCATCCCAAACATTACATATTCAGCTGATCATGAAGCTAGTCGTTACAAAATGTGAGGACTAGCAAGAGTTTAGTCATACATGATCAACCCTAGGATCTGTCAATCATGTTACAGCCCGTAGGCAGACAGTAAGTAAAGTGCAATCGAGCTAAACAGGTGCTCGTCGGCTAAACGCCTCAAAAGAATATTTTTACAATAAAGTGGGAGATCAAAAAATAAACCCACTCGTTGCCAGGGTTCCGTCTAGTGGCCACCATCTGGCTGGAAGGTCGGTAGATCCTCTGGAGCTGGTCCGAAATCTGGCCATACAAAACCAGCTGGGTCAGATCCCAGAAAGAGCAAGTGCCACAAAGGAAGCTTCACTTAGGAACTAAAACCAGCAATCAGCACAAGATATAAATAGAAGTAAGAACTGGAAAATAAAGAAAACACATCAGGATGATATACGACGAGATAACCATGGAACTATTCAGATAACCAGGTTACAACCCGTAAACCAAACAAGGACCGGGGTTGTAACCCTTCGTCTGAACGGAGCTTGGTTTCTCACCATTTATCGATAAAATAAATACAAGCATTCTGGTCATTCAATAATCTAGAACAGGATCAGGACAAGACTAGACTGGTTAGACTCCATCCAATCACTTCACGGCCAAGCAAGAATTACGGCTTGATACTTTAACTAATTAGGGTTGTCACAAGCCTAATTACTAACAAGATGCAGTGAGATTATTCCACAGCCACAAGCCCTGCAGACCATCCAGGTTACCCAGGACGAAAGATTAGGGTTGAATTCAGGTGCGTACACCATCCAGGAAACGCATGTACCCTTAAGTAGCTTGAAGGGTGCAACACATGACAGTGTGCTGGAAATGTACCCTACTCGACGGCAGGCTACAGATCCCAGGCGCGCCCAGGTAACGGGATTGCCTGTAGCTGGGAAATCTCTTCATGACTAATGTATTATTCTAGTTATTAGTCCTTAGTTCATTTCAATAGGTACTCCTGACCGTGGTACTCAGGAGTCCCCTCCTAGACATGATGCAAGACAGGACTGGATTATTTGTACAAGCACAATCGCCCACGATGTCCAGGATGTTTATTCTTGTCAGGTCATGTCATGTCAGGTAGCCGTCGCAACAGCTATTCGAGATAATCATGTCAGGTTTTATCATATCAAGTGTACTAGTCCGGAGTGCGCCACGACGGGCCACTATCAGGTCATGTCAGGTTTTCTCGTCATGAGTGCACCACGACGGGTCACTGTCAGGTCGTGCTCCATTATCAATTCCAAATATGTAAGTAAAATCAAGTTCATGACAAAAGGCGTAAGGATATAAAATGGACGTAAAATATCTAATAAAATATCAATATTCAGGGCTATAGAAGAGCCATACGGCTAAGTCATATGCGGCCAGGAGAGAATAAGACACATGTGGCTCGAATATGAGAGCGCATGCGGCCAGGGCCGCTGGATCTCATGCGGCCAATTCAGGAGGGCGCATGCGGTTCCAAAAGAAATGGGTCTCATACAGCTGGAAGGTGAACAACCCATGCGGCTAGACTAGAAAAAGTCCATGCGGCCGGCGGAAGAGAAGTCCCTGCGGCTGGATTAATCGGGATCATGCGGCTCTCGGGGTAGGGGCACATGCGGCTAGCGGAGAACGGGTGCGCATGCGGCTAAAGGACCCGAGATCATGCGGCTCTCGGGGCAAGATTCATACGGTCAAGGAAGGCAAATCCATGCGGCCGGGAGCGACGGGCGCACATGCGGCTGACGGCAAGTGGGACCCCATACGGCTAGAAGGAACTGAGGGCTTATGCGGCTAATTCAATTCGTATTCATGCGGCCAAGGATGGAAGCAGGCTTATGCGGCTAGAACGCAAGGGCCTCATGCGGTTTAAGAATGAGACTCAGCCCATGCGGCTAGAAGTCTCATGCGGCTGAATCACTTGCCGCATGGATTGCCATGCGGTCAAGTCAAGCACTGTTCTTCTTCCCCATATTTTCGAGAAGAAGAACACCATGAACCCAAGCTTCCGAGCTCCATAAAACCTTCATCCAGAGCCCAAATCCGAACTTCCATAGGTCAAAATGGGGTAGAACGAGATTCTCTACAACATGGAACCATCAAAACTCAGAAATAGCAGGATTAAATAGATCAAAACCCAAGAAATCCAAAAATGAAATAAACTTAGATCTACAAGAGTCCAGCCATGGAAATGAGAAATGTCAAATACTAAAGTGCTTTAGAATGTAGTAAAAAAGAGAATGGAGCAATAAAATCAGAGTTCCTCCATGAAGCAAGTTGCACTTGCCTAGACCTCTCTCTTCTCTCTCTGGTAGGTAAGAAGTAATGGAGAAGAAGAAGATGATTAATGAAGAGAGAGAATAGAGAGAATGGATTAATAAATACAATGGTGGTGGTATGTAGGGGGTTCACATTGGTTCATATTGAACCAAAGAAAACTGAGCCAAGCCAAACCAAGCCAAGAAATAACCAAGCCAAGATACAAGCTAACAAGGAATCATGCAAATACAGAATAAAACACGTACACGTATTCCAGAAATACGTAATACGGACCACAAGCATTACAACTCTACCCACCTTAAAAGAATTCCGTCCTCAGAATTTAATCAAGAGGCTAGAGGAGCAATGACAAGCTACATTAATCACATGCAAGCTATAACTAGGCAGACAATCAATCATGCAATCAAGGAATCGAAGGTATGAGGCATAAGAAAGACATTATACCTCACGAGTCAAACAAGTCGGGATATCGCGATCGGATATCATCCTCACGCTCCCACGTTGACTCCCCCAAAGAGTGACGACCCCAAGCAACTCGGACTAACTTGATAGTCTTGTTCTTGAGGATCTTCTCTCTCCGGTCCAATATAGACACGGGCCTCTCCTCATACGAAAGGTTGGTACCAACAACCAATTCCGAATGATCCAGGATGTGGCTCGGGTCTGGGATATACCGTCGTAATTGGGATACATGGAACACGTCATGCACCTCGCTTAGCGACGGCGGAAGAGCGAGACGATAGGATACATCTCCTACTCGCTCCAGAATATCGAACGGTCCTATATACCTAGGACTAAGCTTTCCCCGTACGCCGAAACGAATGACGCCACGGTTAGGCGAAATCCTCAGGAATACATGATCGCCGACCGAAAACTCGAGAGGGCGCCGATGAGAATCGGCCCAATGGCGCTGGCGATCTTGGGCAACTCGAAGATGATCTCGGACTCTCCTGACCACTTCAACTGTCTGAGCGATCATTTCTGGACCAAGCATCTGTCTCTCTCCAACATCATCCCAGGCTAACGGGGATCTGCACTTCCTACCATACAGTGTCTCGAACGGTGCCATCTGGATACTGGCCTAGAAACTGTTATTGTACGAGAATTCTACCAGGTGCAAGTGATCTTCCTACGAACCACCGAAGTCAAGTGTGCATGATCTCAACATATCTTCAAGAGTCTGGATCGTACGCTCCGACTGACCATCTGTCTGCGGATGATACGCTGAACTGAACTGGAGACGAGTTCCCAAACTCTCCTGCAGGCTACGCCAAAAGTGTAACGTAAACTTAGAATCTCGGTCCGAGGTGATACTGACTGGCACACCGTGCAATCTGACAATCTGCCTGAGGTACATCTCCGCTAGCTGAGCCGTCGACTGACCAACTCTGAACGGGAGGAAGTGGGCTACCTTCGTAAGCCGATCAACTATAACCCAGATAGCATCTCTACCAGCTGGGGATCTAGGTAATCCAGTCACGAAATCCATGGTCACATGCTCCCACTTCCATTCTGGAATCGGCAAGGGCTGAAGAAGTCCAGCCGGTCTCTGATGTTCGACTTTAACTTGTTGGCAAACCAAACACCGAGAGACAAACCGAGCTATCTCCCGCTTCATGCCATTCCACCAGAAGTGCTGACGGATATCTCAGTACATCTTCGTACTGCCAGGATGGATGGAATACTGAGAACTGTGCGCCTCTGACATGATCTCCTGCCGGATATCTCCGTTGGGTACACAAAGACGCTTCCCATATCGAAGTGTACCGTCCTCATGAATGTATAACTCTGGTCTTCGTCCTGCCTCACACTCTGTCCTGAGTCGCTGAAGCTTGGAATCCGCTGACTGTGCCATTCGAATCCTCTCGACTATAGTGGACTGAACTTGCATACTGGCCATCAATGCCACACTGGAAGGGAGAACAACTTCTATACCCATCTTCTGAAGATCTGCTAACAGCTCTGGTTGCGCTGTTAGAAAATAAACTCCGGCTCTCCTGCTCAAAGCATCTGCAACAACATTGGCCTTTCCAGGATGATACTGCAGGTTGACATCATAATCCACAAGAAGCTCCAGCCACCTTCTCTGACGCATGTTAATATTCTTTTGGGTGAAAACATACTTCAGGCTCTTGTGGTCGGTGAAAATCTCTACCCTATCCCCATACAAATAGTGCCTCCACAACTTAAGTGCAAATACTACGGCTGCCAGCTCCAAGTCATGGGTTGGGTAATTTCTCTCATGATCACGAAGTTGCCGTGATGCATAAGCTATTACCTTCCCATGCTGTATCAGAACACATCCTAAGCCTCTGCCTGAAGCATCACAATATACTGAGAATCCTCCGGTTCTATCTGGAAGCGTGAGAATAGGAGCTGTTATCAGGCCTCGCTTCAACTGCTCAAAAGAACTCTGACACTCTGCTGTCCAAGCAAACTGCGCATCCTTGCGGGTCAACTGCGTCAATGGCGCTGAAATCCGAGCAAAATCTGAAACAAACCGCCGGTAGTAGCTGGCCAATCCAAGAAAACTACGAACCTCTGTAACTGTGCTGGGCACTGGCCATGATTCAATAGCCACAATCTTCTGGGGATCCACTTCCACTCCTCCTCTGGTGATGATATGACCCAAGTACGAAATGCGATCGAGCCAGAACTCGCATTTACTGAACTTGGCATATAACTGGTGCTCCCTGAGAATCTGAAAAACAACTCTGAGATGCTGCTCATGCTCCGCCTCACTCTTGCTGTAGACCAAGATGTCGTCCAAGAACACAATCACGAACTGATCCAAGTAAGGCATGAAGATGCGATTCATGAGGTCCATGAATACTGCCGGCGCATTGGTTGCTCCAAAAGGCATAACAAGGAACTCCCAATGCCCATATCTTGATCTAAAAGCTGTCTTCGGGATGTCCTGCTCTCTGACTCTGATCTGATGATAACCTGAGCGCAAATCAATCTTCGAGAATACTGAAGCCCCCTTGAGTTGATCAAACAAGTCATCTATCCTCGGGAGAGAGTATCTGTTCTTGATTGTCACTGAGTTCAAGGTACGATAATCAACACATAACCTGGACGTACCATCCTTCTTCTTCACAAGAAGCATCGGGGCTCCCCAAGGCGATCCACTAGCACGAATGAATCCCTTGGCTCGAAGTTCTTCAATCATCTTGTACAAGATCTCCAACTCTGACGGCGTCATCCTGTAGACTCTCTCTGACACTGGGGCTGTCCCGGGAATCAAGTCTATAGTGAACTCGATCTCCCGCTCCGGAGGCATACCTGGAAGCTCTTCTGGGAAAACATCTGGGAACTCATCCACTATCCTGGGCAACTGCACTGCTGCTACTGCCATCCGCAATATCGGAGGAGAAGGCTCAACTTCACCTCGGGAAAAGGAAAACTCTGGCTCACCTGGAATGCTAAAAACAACCCTGCCAATGTGGCAGTCTATTCTAGCATACTGGTTCCTTAACTAATCCATCCCTAGGACCACATCATAATCGGCCATCGGGAATTCTATCAATCGAGCAGGGAATTCTCTACCGCTAACTACGATCCGACACGAGGAAAACACTCTATCTACTCCCACAAGTTCGTTATTAGTAAGTATATTGAGCCTTACTGATAATGACTCGGGCTCCAATCCTATCCGTGTCGCGAATCATGCAGACATAAAAGAATACGATGCACCAGAATCAAATAAAGCTGAAGCTGAAAAGGAGTTGACGAGAATAGTACCTGCCACTACCTCTCTTGGTGCCAATCCTTCCTCTACGGTCATCACCATAGCCTGACCGTGCCCTCGGGGTGCTGGTCCCCTCTGCTGAAATCCTCGCTGCCTGCTCTGACTCAAGGCTTGGGCTTGAACATGCTGCTGGGGGTTCTGCTGCTGGAACATCTGGGACTGAGGCGGCAAGGGCCTCGGTAATGGGTACTGCTGCTGCTGCTGGACCGGTGCTGGTCCTTTCACCAAAGAGCTAGAAAGGTTGGATGATGATGAGCCACCCCTATTCGGGCAAGATCCAACCCTATGGTCTGCTGCTCCACAAGCCAGGCACAATCCCTGCGCCCTGCGACATTCTGCCACTACATGGCCTGGCTTTCCACAATGAGAACATCCCACTGCGGAAGACTGCTTCTGCTTCTGCTGTTGCTGCTGAGGGTACGTCGGGGTGGAATGCTGAACCAATGTTACTGAGGTCGCTCGCCTCGGAGCTCCAATAGTCAAGGCCCTGGCTGCCGGGGCTGGTACTGAAGACTGATTCATCTGGCCGTGAGATCTCTTCCGACCTCCGGTCCTATCCACAATCCTCTGGAAGGTATACTCATGCCTCCGGGCTGCTCTCAAGACTGCATCAAAAGTCTGATGCTCAAACTGTTCAACTGCCAACAAAATCTCCAAGTGAAGCCCCTGCTGGAATCGCTGGGCTCTATCATACTCGGTTGCCACCAAGGTGGGAGCAAACCGACTGAGTCTGGAAAACTCGGCCGCATATCCATCGACCGTCCTTCCTCCTTGCTTCAAGTTAGTGAATCGGGTCTGCAGATCATACCGAGCTACAGCATCAAAATACTTGGTCTGGAATCTTTCTCTGAACACCGCCCAAGCAATTGGTGCTGCTAATCCAACGGCCTGAGCTGCCCACCAGCTGCGGGCAAGATCTAACAACTGTAGGCGCACCACGGCTACCTTCTCGTTCTCTGGAGTCTTGGCTGCGTCGAGAATCACTTCAGTATCCTGAAGCCATGTATCTGCTGCGATAGCATCTTCACTACCGTCAAAGAATGGAGGGTTCAGACGCTTGAAGCTGTTGGCCGTGCTGTTACCCTGATGACCACCCCGGGTGAAAGCATCTGCCACTGCCTGTTGCAAGGCATCTCTACGACGATCTTGAGAGGCTATCAAGGTCCTGATGAGTCCTACCAAAGTGCCATCATCAGGCTCGGCAGGCTGAACTGGCTGGACTGGTGGCTCTTCTCCAATAGGCTCGACCCTGGAGGCTACTCCGGAGTGCTGGACTTGATCTCCGGGTTGCTGCTGGTCCGCGGGAGGTGCTCCACCTTGCTGGTCGGTAGGACCACGAACAATGCCGCTGAAGAAGACGACATAGGGAACAATAAGGAAGGACCAGGACAGATCAACGATACAAGCATATGATCGGGACAAGAATCCAGGGATTCAGAAGATACGAGCAGAGATCAAGGACGAATACTGATTGAGACATATATCCGGTAAACCCTCACATATCTTGATTTACAAGACCTGCATGGGCCACCACTTAAACCATGTCACGCCCCAGAACCAGAATACTGGAGAGCGGGGGCAGACATAGCCAGCTACGTATATTGAAATAGATTCCATCTTGCTATACGGTTACGGCTGTCTAGATACATGAGGGTTTACTACAAGCCAACAGTCTCCTATGGTCACGAACAAGCCTAGTGTCTCAATCACAAGCAAGTAAGTAAATGTTACAAGATGTATGATCATTAAATATACAATAATAAGGCGTCCCAAACATTACATATTCAGCTGATCATGAAGCTAGTCGTTACAAAATGTGAGGACTAGCAAGAGTTTAGTCATACATGATCAACCCTAGGATCTGTCAATCATGTTACAGCCCGTAGGCAGACAGTAAGTAAAGTGCAATCGAGCTAAACAGGTGCTCGTCGACTAAACGCCTCAAAAGAATATTTTTACAATAAAGTGGGAGATCAAAAAAATAAACCCACTCGTTGCCAGGGTTCCGTCTAGTGGCCACCATCTGGCTGGAAGGTCGGTAGATCCTCTGGAGCTGGTCCGAAATCTGGCCATACAAAACCAGCTGGGTCAGATCCCAGAAAGAGCAAGTGCCACAAAGGAAGCTTCACTTAGGAACTAAAACCAGCAATCAGCACAAGATATAAATAGAAGTAAGAACTGGAAAATAAAGAAAACATATCAGGATGATATACGACGAGATAACCATGGAACTATTCAGATAACCAGGTTACAACCCGTAAACCAAATAAGGACCGGGGTTGTAACCCTTCGTCTGAACGGAGCTTGGTTTTTCACCATTTATCGGTAAAATAAATACAAGCATTCTGGTCATTCAATAATCTGGAACAGGATCAGGACAAGACTAGACTGGTTAGACTCCATCCAATCACTTCACGGCCAAGCAAGAATTACGGCTTGATACTTTAACTAACTAGGGTTGTCACAAGCCTAATTACTAACAAGATGCAGTGAGATTATTCTACAGCCACAAGCCCTGCAGACCATCCAGGTTACCCAGGACGAAAGATTAGGGTTGAATTCAGGTGGGTACACCGTCCAGGAAACGCATGTACCCTTAAGTAGCTTGAAGGGTGCAACACATGACAGTGTGCTGGAAATGTACCCTACTCGACGACAGGCTACAGATCCCAGGCGCGCCCAGGTAACGGGATTGCCTGTAGCTGGGAAATCTCTTCATGACTAATGTATTATTCTAGTTATTAGTCCTTAGTTCATTTCAATAGGTACTTCTGACCGTGGTACTCAGGAGTCCCCTCCTAGACATGATGCAAGACAGGACTGGATTATTTGTACAAGCACAATCGCCCACGATGTCCAGGATGTTTATTCTTGTCAGGTCATGTCATGTCAGGTAGCCGTCGCAACAGCTATTCGAGATAATCATGTCAGGTTTTATCATATCAAGTGTACTAGTCCGGAGTGCGCCACGACGGGCCACTATCAGGTCATGTCAGGTTTTCTCGTCATGAGTGCACCACGACGGGTCACTGTCAGGTCGTGCTCCATTATCAATTCCAAATATGTAAGTAAAATCAAGTTCATGACAAAAGGCGTAAGGATATAAAATGGACGTAAAATATCTAATAAAATATCAATATTCAGGGCTATAGAAGAGCCATACGGCTAAGTCATATGCGGCCAGGAGAGAATAAGACACATGTGGCTCGAATATGAGAGCGCATGCGGCCAGGGCCGCTGGATCTCATGCGGCCAATTCAGGAGGGCGCATGCGGTTCCAAAAGAAATGGGTCTCATACAGCTGGAAGGTGAACAACCCATACGGCTAGACTAGAAAAAGTCCATGCGGCCGACGGAAGAGAAGTCCCTGCGGCTGGATTAATCGGGATCATGCGGCTCTCGGGGTAGGGGCACATGCGGCTAGCGGGGAACGGGTGCGCATGCGGCTAAAGGACCCGAGATCATGCGGCTCTCGGGGCAAGATTCATACGGTCAAGGAAGGCAAATCCATGCGGCCGGGAGCGACGGGCGCACATGCGGCTGACGGCAAGTGGGACCCCATACGGCTAGAAGGAACTGAGGGCTTATGCGGCTAATTCAATTCGTATTCATGCGGCCAAGGATGGAAGCAGGCTTACGCGGCTAGAACGCAAGGGCCTCATGCGGTTTAAGAATGAGACTCAGCCCATGCGGCTAGAAGTCTCATGCGGCTGAATCACTTGCCGCATGGATTGCCATGCGGTCAAGTCAAGCACTGTTCTTCTTCCCCATATTTTTGAGAAGAAGAACACCATGAACCCAAGCTTCCGAGCTCCATAAAACCTTCATCCAGAGCCCAAATTCGAACTTCCATAGGTCAAAATGGGGTAGAACGAGATTCTCTACAACATGAAACCATCAAAACTCAGAAATAGCAGGATTAAATAGATCAAAACCCAAGAAATCCAAAAATAAAATAAACTTAGATCTACAAGAATCCAGCCATGGAAATGAGAAATGTCAAATACTAAAGTGCTTTAGAATGTAGTAAAGAAGAGAATGGAGCAATAAAATCAGAGTTCTTCCATGAAACAAGTTGCACTTGCCTAGACCTCTCTCTTCTCTCTCTGGTAGGTAAGAAGTAATGGGGAAGAAGAAGATAATTAATGAAGAGAGAGAATAGAGAGAATGGATTAATAAATACAATGGTGGTGGTAGGTAGGGGGTTCACATTGGTTCATATTGAACCAAAGAAAACCGAGCCAAGCCGAACCAAGCCAAGATACAAGCTAACAAGGAATCATGTAAATACAGAATAAAATACGTACACGTATTCCAGAAATACATAATACGGACCACAAGCATTACAGATGCCGATCTATACATATAATATTTTGATTGATTTCAATTTGGTTATAAAACCCTTTATTGTTGTTCTGTGATTATTTTCCTTTCCATATGTTTTGAACTTTAGAGGGAACCATAGTTGTTTGGTTGTTCAAGGGTTGGCTTGGTTGAACTATGCTCTATTGAAGGAAAGGGTGAGCTGCTAGTGAAACTTTTATTTGAAAAGTTTGTGAATGTGCTGGTTGAGGAATTGGTGAACAGATGGGCTTAAGTCATGTGTAAGCTTTGCTGGGCTTTAGGTTGGTATATGATTTTCTTGGGTCGATTGGTTGCAGTTTTGCTGATGCTAGTTTTTGAACTCAATCTATGAAGTTGTGGTTGGGTTAGACTTTTGAGTGAGTTCTTTTGAACTCATATGCAGTGTTCTACGGATGATAGGATCAAGGGATGTTGGGTATGAATATGTTTCTGCTAGAATTTTGCTTATATTGGTAGACATTCAGCTGTGTATGAGGTTGCCAGGTTTGAGTGATAGGTTCTTTATATGCTTAATGGGCTTGGTATTTGTTTCAATTTCAAATAGGTTGGGGCCATATTTTACCTAGGCTATGACATGTGTTTTGTTAAGGGAATAGCTGGGTTCTGAAGGGTTATAAACTTTGGGGATTGGATTGAACTAATCAAATCCTTATTTGATGGATAATCCTTTCAAGTGAACTCTGGGTATGGGATTGGTGATATACCAATGCTTAGTAAGCCAGGGGTTAATTGTTAGAGTAAACTCTTTAAGCCATATAGCTATATTTCAACTGATTCATACTGTCATTGGATTCTAGTGCATGTCTTTGAACTTGTCACGACCCGCACCCACTATGAGGGTACGAGTACGTAACAGCGCCCAGCCTACGCCGCAGTGTCGGCGGTAGAACGCTGTCCTAGGTTAATCATCTAACAATATAAAGGTACCTGTACAGTATATACACTCCGAATGGAGGTGACATAGCAATATACAGTCTCAATCACATCTAAGGCAGAATGATA
Source organism: Iris pallida (assembly GCA_029216955.1). Lineage (NCBI taxonomy): Eukaryota > Viridiplantae > Streptophyta > Magnoliopsida > Asparagales > Iridaceae > Iris > Iris pallida. The sequence continues at coordinate 2,382,590 of JANAVB010019199.1, forward strand.
AGATAGAAGATAGATAGATAAATACTGAGATGAAAGGATCTACATAAATACAACCAGAGAGTCTAAGATAACAACTCAAGAAACATCCAGCTCAAAACAAGTCTCTAAATATATACAACATCTCAGAACAACAACTGAAAGTCGAATAAACAATACTGAAAAAGATAAAGCCTAGCAATCTAGCCTAGACTATGGGAGTTGCATCCTGTACTGCAGCTGGGTCCTCCAGGGGAACCGGGTCGCAGGTGTCGTCTAAGCCTGCTCCGTAATAGGTGGTACATAGGGCCTCATCCTCATCCTCTGTAATATTTTTAACAGGTCCAGTCAGGACAGGAGCGAGCACAATACATCTCACGCAGTTCATATCAAGTTAGGAGAAATAAAGCATGCAATAGAGTAAGATACATGAAACGCTGAAAAGAGAAATATATGAAGTAAAGAAGATAACTGTAAGGAAATATCTACTATAAATAGAGAACTAGCAGTGATTAGTGAGTCAGAGTAAAATATAGACATGTGAATGGCATAGGAAGATTCATGACTACAGCTAAGAGTGATTCATGACTACATCTACTTGGATATATTCATATGCCTATTTCTACTCCTCCATCCCCAATCAATACATAAGGATTTGTTCAAGATATGTTAAGATTCGTGAAACTTCACATGGCTCATAAAATGAGTGATACGTGAAGGTGATTCATGATGGCTCTGTGAACATGAGAGTACATGTGTCACAAGCGATTCGTGAATCAATAAAAGCATAGAGAAATGTGATGATTCGTGAAATGTATAAAACATACAGTATCCGATGCTCCCGAGGGGGATAACATCTCATGAAAAGATCTATATAGTACCAAGCCGTGCTACCAATGTGTCAGCATCAAGTAAAGTAATCTAGAGCAAGAATATAAATCCTGGCAAGTATAAAACGGTCAGAGAATGTACTCGCCTGATAACTGAATGTCCGAAGAGGGTGTACTACCTGAGGAGAGGTATCTGTCTCCTAATCAGAACAACACAAGTTACAACATGTCTAAAATAGAGAAATAGACTGCTACAATGCATCTACATGATGTCTAGGTCAATTCTAGACTAAAGTCAACCCTGGTAAACTTCAATCAACTATCTAGTCAAAGCTAGGTCAACTGGGTCAACATAGACCCAATCCAGTCTCACTAGGCCTAACCAATCTACCCGAGCTAGTACACACCATACAATCCAAGGCTATATAAGCCATACAACCACACATCAAGGGCACATCATATTAGCTATTTAAGCTATCTATCATGAAATTCATATATATATATATTATAGGCATACCTATATATACAACAATACATATATACAACTTGTATAGAGAAAATTAGAGAGGGGAAGAGTGTGTGATACAAATGTGTGTAGGCTAGTGTCATAACATGGGTTCAAGGTATGTGGCATATTGTACATGGCAAGGTAACATATGAACTAATTCAATATATATATATATATATATATATATATATATATATATATATATATAAGTATGCCCTAGCCAAAAGTTCAGTCACAACATGTAGTGCATCACATAGAATTTGTAGTACAAGGAGGTTAGATGTTCAAGGAAAATCATACATGTGTCACATAGGTGTGTAAATCATAGCAATGTATGTGTGTGTCAATTTCATATGTGTGAGTGTGTGGACTGTGTGTGAGAGTATGACAGGAATGTGTGTGATAGATTTCAGTTTGTGTGTGTGTGTGAATGAGAGGAGTGTGGTATGTGTGTGAGTGTTGAGTGCTAATGAATGTGTGACAGGTTGTGAGGAACCTGTGCTCATTAGACAACCAAATGACAAGATCCCATATGTGTGTGAGTGAACTGATCTGTGTGTGTGTGTGAATCATAGCAATAAGAGGAATGAATGGATATATGGGAGTGAACTAATGTGTATGGCAGGAATATTACAAGAGGGTGGCCTGTGTTCTCAGTTATCTACATTCCTATTTCAGTCACATACAAATACTCAGAATCAGTGAATTTCAGTTTAACATTTAGTTAATTCTATTTTCAGTTAACTTAAAACCCATTTTCAATCTCAGTTATATGTTAAATCCCATCTCAGTTTTCATTGAACTCAGTTCATATTGAGTTTAACCAAAACTCAGTTAATCTCAGGTTCATTTAACAGTTCATTCTCAGGTTCCTACTAACTGGGAACTCATGTTCACCAATGTGAACATAACGCGAGAATATTTCTCGGTTATAAGGTTATCAGATTTCAACATAAGGAAGGTTCAATATCAAATCAAATCTCAGGTATTTATGTCCTGTGCAATTTCAGGAAATTCAGTGAAATATCACAGTTAACACATGTATCAATTCAACATCCAAAAATCAAATTCGAAAACCCAATTCCCTGTTTTTCTCACACCAACCCATAACTCACATTGCAGTACACTATTACATGTGTAAGTGAACTAACCATGGCAATTAATCATTAACAAACAGTAAAAATATAATTAAACACAGAATTTGAATTCACTTAACCCGCGTATCAGTGAACCATGGAAAAATGTAATTTCGAAAGCCAAAACATGTTATTACTCTAAAATAATGGTTGGTAAACAATAGTGTAGGTGTGGACATTCATTTCAGTGTGTGTCGTGTCTCCAGAGTGGGACACGACGTGTCCAAGCATCGAAAATACACAGACACGAGTCTGTGCACAGGACTGCCTCGTGCACGCGTGCATACCATTCGTGGACACGATACGACACGAACTAGGACACGTACTCGTGCCTATAGGTTCGCCTAGGATAGGACTAGGGTTCCATGTCACGACCCGTTACCCAAATTGTTGGGCCGGGCCGAGCCACGTCCAACCTACGCTTAAGATAAAGCACAGTAAGCTGTTCTAGAGATAACAAGATAAGACTAAATGTGCTAACAGTTCTATAAGTGAAGAAGAATCATAAATGCTTCAAACACAAAAGTCATCTCATATATAGAAATAAGTCCAAAGTACAAGTCTGAAATGTAAAACTGGATACATGTCCAGTTACAAAATACGTAGTCTAATACATGACTACACTAAGTATCCCAAGTGACTACGCAAACTAGGCGAGTCTCCCCACAGGAACATCCTCGTATGGCAAAACCGGGTCCTCGGCAGTGACTCCATAATACGAATCACAGAGCAACTCCTCCTCAGTAAGTATACCTATAACGTTATCCTGTCAGGACGGGAGCAAGTACTGTTTTCTAGCAAACTAAATATACAAAGCATGAACAGGAATGTAATAAACTGGAATCATGGCATATCATGGTTTAATTGGTTCTTTTTAGGAATGACAACATATAGTTTAAAAGTTTAAAACTGTAGCAGGTACGTGAATCGGTCAATAGGTGAATAGGATGTACAGCGGCACATATCAAGTTTTTCTGGCATACACATACGTGCACGAACGGCATCGGTGTATATCCATACACAAATGCGAGATCAGAACCTACGACAAGGTTACATATAGAATGTCTCCGAGCGCAGTAAATACATACGGAGAAGGGGGTCATGATCACATACACTGCTAGTAGTTTCCCCTTAACCCGTTATTTTAAACATGTGAGAGATATGAAAATAGTAATAACATGTGGGAGATACGAGAACGATATAAAGCATGTGAGAGATATGAGATACTGTCCTAAACATGGTAGAGACTGAAAGTAATACAACATGTAAAGTTCTAACTTGCTACCCCAAGGATCAGCATTTAACATGGTTGGTAAGTCGCAGTTTATTGTTCTAGCAGTATGTAAAGTTCGTAGAAAGTACTTGCCTCTAGCAAAGTAAAATAAAACAAGCTGCGATAATAGTGCTATGGATGTCCGGTAACTCGTCACTGTAGAAATAAATACAATAACTTAGTTTTTACACTAAGCTAAAAATGCTAAGACACTAATTGGTGCAACACGACTTGTGACTGGGCACCTAACCAAAATGATGATTTTGGCATAGGAGACCAATGTGGGGTGACACGCTACTTTAACTAACTTTCTAGGGTCTTTACACTAGTGAGGGGTGAGGTTCAACACGGCTAAAGCTCAAAGTAACACAAAAAGTTACAAGTCGTAATTAATCAATAAATAAATCAAATGATCATTGTGTTCCAACAATTTTTGAGATAGACAAAAAGCCTAGTTTTTACTTAAAGTAAAGTACCAAAGTGATCCTTGTTAATCATAGAAATTTATTATAATTTTTCTGGAATTTATTAACCAGTACAAGTATTTTATAAAAATCAGCTTTCCAAAGTATACAGAAAATGAGTTTTGGTTTCATATGTCAAACTAGTGGCAAAACTATAATTTAAATATTATAAAAATTATACTAAATTAGCTAAATTAACATAGAATCTAAATACTATTTTTTCAGAATTTTAACAGTACTCTAAGTATTTTCAAAAATCCAAAAACAGCATTACACACTATTGAAATTAAATAATTAATTATCTGCGTATTTTGTCCGTGTATATAATTTGAACCAAAGTTCAAATACAGGAACGACGGCCATAAATCAAGTCCAATATGACTTGTACAGGTCTTGAATGTGTGAAAAAAATATTTGGGCCCAAAAACCCATGCTAGACTTGGACACCAAATGGTTGCAGTTATTTAAATACACTAAAATACAAATTGGTAAGAATGCAAAATAAATATTAATATTTTAATAAGGCAAAATTATGCATAGTGAAAATATGCATACATATGTTTTAAAAGTACATATATATGTATAAGGAAAATACTTAATTTATAAAGTATATATATATATATATATATATATATATATATATATATAAGGAAACATTTACTTATAAAGTGTATACATAATAATATATATATACACATACAAATATATATATGTATATAAATACAAACATATATATATGAAATTTACTAACTATAAAATTATATACATATATAATATACTGTCGAAAATACAGTATATATAAATATATATATATATATATATATATATATATATATATATATATATATATATATATATATATATATATATATATATATATATATATATATATATACTAATATATACATATTAAAACAAAAAGGAAAAGAAAAGAAAAAGAAACAGAAAAAGAAAAAGAAGAAGAAACAGAAAGGAAGAGGGGGCTCGAACCCGAGCCAAAGAGCGCGCAGGGGGGGTTTAAGCTAGGACGGGCTGGCCAGGGGGTCAGTCCATCAGTTGTGTTAGGGTTTAGGTCTTCGTTTTATTTATTTAGTTTAGGTTAGTTTATATATATATAAAAATAATTAATCGATCCTGTGTCCGGACAGTTAGGGACACAGGATTTCTACGTGTCCGTGCTACGCACGACACGTACAGATCCTAAAACTCGTGTCCACACACTAGACTAGTGTCCCCGTGTCCTGACGAACCACATACGTGGATTCGGGATACGGACGACACGAAGTGAGCCTTGCTACTCACGTGTCCGGTCGATCGGGGGGGATTTCGGACGTGCTGGCGGTCGGAGGAGGCGTCAGCGAGGCGGCGCTCCGGTGGCGCTGGGCGTGGCTCAGCGCGGCGAGTCGGATGAGGGTGGTTGGGTGTTGTGGCACTCGGCGTGGGGGCTGGACGAGGAGTTCGTCGGAGCTAGGGTTGCGGCTAGGGATTTTGGGGAAGAACGGTGGTCGTGGGGCGTCGATGACGGTCGGGGGTTTGTTCTAGGGTTAGGGTTTAGTCTAAGGTTTCGTTTTATAGGCAGAGAGGTCGGTTGGGGGCGGTGATCTGGCCAGAGTCGGCCGAAAATGGCGGGTCGTCGTCGGCGTGGCGGTCGTCGGGGTGGGTAGAGTTAGGGTTTTGCACTTAGGTCCTTAGGAATTTAGGATTTACAAATAAGTCCTATCAGTGTCTAATTGTAATTAATAATTTGCATAGTTAAAAAGAAACAAATTATAATTTGCATATTTCTATAATAACAATTTAATAAATTGTATTATGATATAAAAATAATTCTAATAATTACAAAATGATATTAAAACATTCAAATAAATTACAAAATACTATTTTTGTATTTAAAATTCATTAAAAATTTATTTAAAAATTCTAGAAAAATTTCTAAAAATTCTAATAATTATTTTAAGGCTAAAATTGACACTAAAATTTAATAAACACTAATTAAATAAAATTTTGAAAAATAGGGGCTTACAAGTCTTTCCTCCTTGAAAATTTTGTCCTCGAAATTCGCAAGGATTGAAGGCCCTACAACATTCTAACATAGCAAGCAATGCAACAAATGACTAAGGCTACGATCAAAACTAACCTCCCGAAACCTGCTCCGGCTCCGGCTCAAGGGCTAGGCTATAAGTCTTTCCCTGGGGTCCCTTGGCTACTGGGCAGTCCCGAATCTGATGGATGGCAGACCCACAAGCTAAACACTGCCCTAACCTCTTCCTACAAACGAAAGCGTCGTGGCCTACCCTTCTACAGAATGAACACATAGTCCCCTTCTGCTGCTGCTGAGGTCCCGGGGCTCTAACTGGCGGGGTCGGGTGATGTGATATAGGGGGACGGTAAGTTTGCTGGGGTGGCGTCGGTGCTCTCTGCTGGAAAGCCTGACGCTTGGACGGTCCCTCATGATGTACAGAAGCCGACCTCTTGCTAGACAGAAGACGCTCCTCAATGCTCCGAGCCAACTCTAGGCTCTGGTAGTAGTCAGTCGTACCGTTCGCCACTATAAGAATGCCAATGTCTGGAACTAGACCATGGCAAAACCTACGGGTCATCTCCTCTGGATCTGCAACCAGACTAGGAGCGAAACGGCTCAGGCGACTAAACTCTGCCGCATACTCATCAACAGAACGGTTCCCCTGCTGGATGTTCTGGAATCGTAGCCCCATGGCTACTCTAGCAGTGGTCGAGAAGAATTTCTTCTTGAACTGGGTCTTGAACTGATCCCAAGTGGCTCTCCCCCTCGCAAACAACGGCTCATTCCGGAACCAGACTCCTGCTAGGTCTATCAGCAGAAATCCCGCTGCTTCGACCTGGAGGTCATCCGGCATCCTAACTCCCAAAAGCTTCCTCTCTACTGAATCTAGCCAGTCATCTGCTACTACTATGCCCTCTGTCCCTAAGAACTCCTTGGGATTCAGACCCATGAAGTCCTTGATCGTCCCCGCTCTCTGCCGTGGCTCTACAGGTGGTGGGACCACGGGACGTCCCTCAGAACGCTCCATGCTCTGGCGGAGTAGGGTAGTCTGCTCCTGATGGGTTGTTAGGAACCTCTGAATCAGAGTGAGCAGCTGGTTCCCGTCGAGTGTGACGGAAGCCTGGGTGGGTATAGTGATAGGGGATGGTGGAAGTATCGGGTCCTGCTGGGCCTGTGATGTGGAAGGTGGTTGTGGTATCTGGGTTTGTGGATCTGTGGAGTGGGGGAATGTGATAGGTGGAGGTATATCAGTCGACTGGTCAGCTGACTGGATAAGGAGGGCCCCATTCTCGGGGGTAACATACTGGGATGAACGAGTAAGCACCATCTAAATTACAAAATAAAAGGACTTATAAGGACCTATTTAAAGTAAGAAATCATATGCAAGGAAATCTAATTATAATAGCAAGCATGTGATGTATTTCCTATGTTGCAATCCTAGCATTTCTCTAAGTGTTCTAAGCGTCATTCCTATTGTTGTCTAATTACCTTAAGTTCCTAATTGCAGGCCTGCTTGGTACAATAACGTAACCAAACAGTTTAGTCAGGACCTGCATGGGGTCACCACTAAAAACATGTCACGACCCGTTACCCAAATTGTTGGGCCGGGCCGAGCCACGTCCAGTCTAAGTTTAAGATAAAGTGCAGTAAGCTGTTCTAGAGATAACAAGATAAGACTAAATGTGCTAACAGTTCTATAAGTGAAGAAGTATCATAAATGCTCCAAACACAAAAGTCATCTCATATATAGAAATAAGTCCAAAGTACAAGTCTGAAATGTAAAACTGGATACATGTCCAGTTATAAAATACGTAGTCTAATACATGACTACACTAAGTATCCCAAGTGACTACGCAAACTAGGCGAGTCTCCCCGCAGGAACATCCTCGTATGGCAAAACCGGGTCCTCGGCAGTGACTCCATAATACGAATCACAGAGCAACTCCTCCTCAGTAAGTATACCTACAACGTTATCCTGTCAGGACGGGAGCAAGTACTATTTTCTAGCAAACTAAATATACAAAGCATGAATAGGAATGTAATAAACTGGAATCATGGCATGTCATGGTTTAATTGGTTCTTTTTAGGAATGACAACATATGGTTTAAAAGTTTAAAACTGTAGCAGGTACGTGAATCGGTCAATAGGTGAATAGGATGTACAGCGGCACATATCAAGTTTTTCTGGCATGCACATACGTGCACGAACGGCATCGGTGTATATCCATACACAAATGCGAGATCAGAATCTACGACAAGGTTACATATAGAATGTCTCCGAGCGCAGCAAATACATACGGAGAAGGGGGTCATGATCACGTACACTACTAGTAGTTTCCCCTTAATCCGTTATTTTAAACATGTGAGAGATATGAAAACAGTAATAACATGTGGGAGATACGAGAACGATATAAAGCATGTGAGAGATATAAGATACTGTCCTAAACATGGTAGAGACTGAAAGTAATACAACATGTAAAGTTCTAACTTGCTACCCCAAGGATCAGCATTTAACATGGTTGGTAAGTCGCAGTTTATTGTTCTAGCAGTATGTAAAGTTCGTAGAAAGTACTTGCCTCTAGCAAAGCAAAACAAAACAAGCTGCGATAACAGTGCTATGGATGTCCGGTAACTCGTCACTGTAGAAATAAATACAATAACTTAGTTTTTACACTAAGCTAAAAATGCTAAGACACTAATTGGTGCAACACGACTTGTGATTGGGCACCTAACCAAAATGATAATTTTGGCATAGGAGACCAATGTGGGGTGACACGCTACTTTAACTAACTTTCTAGGATCTTTACACTAGTGAGGGGTGAGGTTCAACACGGCTAAAGCTCAAAGTAACACAAAAAGTTACAAGTCGTAATTAATCAATAAATAAATCAAATGATCATTGTGTTCCAACAATTTTTGAGATAGACAAAAAGCCTAGTTTTTACTTAAAGTAAAGTACCAAAGTGATCCTTGTTAATCATAGAAATTTATTATAATTTTTTTGGAATTTATTAACCAGTACAAGTATTTTATAAAAATCAGCTTTCCTAAGTATACAGAAAATGAGTTTTGGTTTCATATGCCAAACTAGTGGCAAAACTGTAATTTAAATACTACAAAAATTATACTAAATTAGCTAAATTAACATAGAATCTAAATACTATTTTTCCAGAATTTTAACAGTACTCTAAGTATTTTCAAAAATCCAAAAACAGCATTACACACTATTGAAATTAAATAATTAATTATCTGCGTATTTTGTCCGTGTATATAATTTGAACCAAAGTTCAAATACAGGATCCAAGGCCATGAATCAAGTCCAATATGACTTGTACAGGTCTTGAATGTGTGAAAACATATTTGGGCCCAAAAACCCATGCTAGACTTGGACACCAAATAGTTGCAGTTATTTAAATACACTAAAATACAAATTGGTAAGAATGCAAAATAAATATTAATATTTTAATAAGGCAAAATTATGCATAGTGAAAATATGCATACATATGTTTTAAAAGTACATATATATATATGTATAAGGAAAATACTTAATTTATAAAGTATATATATATATATATATATATATATATATATATATATATATATATATATATATATATATATATATATATATATATATATATATATACAAATATATATATATATATATATATATATATATATATATATATATATATATATATATATATATATATAAGGAAACATTTACTTATAAAGTGTATACATAATAATATATATATACACATATAAATATATATATGTATATAAATACAAACATATATATATGAAATTTACTAACTATAAAATTATATACATATATAATATACTGCCGAAAATACAGTATATATAAATATATATATATACTAATATATACATATTAAAACAAAAAGGAAAAGAAAAGAAAAAGAAACAGAAAAAGAAAAAGAAGAAGAAACAGAAAGGAAGAGGGGGATCGAACCCGAGCCAAAGAGCGCGCAGGGGGGGGGGGGGGTTTAAGCTAGGATGGGCTGGCCAGGGGGTCAGCCCATCAGTTGTGTTAGGGTTTAGGTCTTCGTTTTATTTATTTAGTTTAGGTTAGTTTATATATATATAAAATAATTAATCGATCATGTGTCCGGACAGTTAGGGACACCGGATTTCTACGTGTCCGTGCTACGCACGACACGTACAGATCCTAAAACTCGTGTCCACACACTGGACTAGTGTTCCCGTGTCCTGACGAACCACATACGTGGATTCGGGACACAGACGACACGAAGTGAGCCTTGCTACTCACGTGTCCGGTCGATCGGGGGGATTTCGGACGTGCTGGCGGTCGGAGGAGGCGTCAGCGAGGCGGCGCTCCGGTGGCGCTGGGCGCGGCTCAGCGCGGCGAGTCGGATGAGGGTGGTTGGGGGTTGTGGCACTCGGCGTGGGGGCTGGACGAGGAGTTCATCGGAGCTAGGGTTGCGGCTAGGGGTTTTGGAGAAGAACGGTGGTCGTGGGGCGTCGATGACGGTCGGGGGTTTGTTCTAGGGTTAGGGTTTAGTCTAAGGTTTCGTTTTATAGGCAGAGAGGTCGGTTAGGGGCGGTGATCTGGCTAGAGTCGGCCGGAAATGGTGGGTCGTCGTCGGCGTGGCGGTCGTCAGGGGTGGGTAGAGTTAGGGTTTTGCACTTAGGTCCTTAGGAATTTAGGATTTACAAATAGGTCCTATCAGTGTCTAATTGCAATTAATAATTTGCATAGTTAAAAAGAAACAAATTATAATTTGCATATTTCTATAATAACAATTTAATAAATCGTATTATGATATAAAAACAATTCTAATAATTACAAAATGATATTAAAACATTCAAATAAATTGCAAAATGTTATTTTTGTATTTAAAATTCATTTAAAAATTCTAGAAAAATTCCTAAAAATTCTAATAATTATTTTAAGGCTAAAATTGACACTAAAAATTAATAAACACTAATTAAATAAAATTTTGAAAAACAAGGGCTTACATTCCACCACCCTGAATCATGTCTAAACCGTGTCCTCGTGTGACATGAAGGCAGTGTCAGCAGCCCCGTGGCCGTCTGTGCATGACAGTGTCCAATCCGTGCGGGCAAGATTTCTCACAATCCACTAATTAAAATACCCTAAAAATTTATACACTTAATGTCAGTCACCTAGTGATTGTTCACAAAAAAAATTGTGTCCAGACGTGTCGTGTCTGTGGAGAACTGGGACACGGGCAGCAGGGGAAGCCCTAGCCGCGTGCGGGACTGTGTCCACGAGTCCAGTGTGACTCGGACACGACTCGAAATCACCTCAGTCGTATAGAATCTCACAAGCAACATGAAAAACTAAATTCCTATTCAAATACTTTCTGAAAACTCGATCGAAATGCCCACTGTGGTATTTCGTCGAACACCTACGACTGCTGACTGGTACGTGTCCGATACGGACACGTAAAGGACACGACACCTAGCAAAACCTATTCCTACAGAGAGAGGACACCTAGGGCTTCCTAACCATGCAAAGAAATCAAAATTTGGTGGGGAGAATAGAAATTTACCTATAGGTGTCTTCCTCAAAGAAAAACTCCAAAAATGAGATCTCCTCTAGCTAGCCAATGACTCCATATTGTTTCAAACCTGTCAATAATCTCCATGAACAGTAGGGGGACATTATTTAGAACACCATGGAAGAAATTTCAATGAAAAAGGATCACTATTGATTAAAATAGGAAGAGTTTTAAATGGAGACAAACCTTTCCTTAGAAAAAAAAATGAAGGGATGAATGAGAAAATGAGGCACTAACTTTGAGAGAGATTTTATAGTGTTGGGGGGAATCCCTAGGCTGGTCATAAATGCTAGGGTTAGGGTTTTGGGATGAATCTAATGGCTCTCATTCCATCTAGCTATTCAATGGCCTAGAATCTAGGTTTCCCTTCTAGTCAAGTTGCAACATATTCATTCTAACTAATCATGACTTAACCCAACTAACCAATACTAACTAATACTCACCATGGCTAACTAGACTAGCTATGACTAATCTAGGTTAGGTCCAAACTAGGTTAGGGCTAATCACAATCACATGGCAATCCATTTAATGATATTAAATCACACTATTCCTAATAATCATATTAAATTCCAATAAATATATATTAAATTCAAATAAATTCAAAATGACCAAAATACTCTCAAGCTAAATGTACTAAACAAAAATCTCTACCCATATGGTTAGGCTCTAGGGCAGACAGTCTCTACGGTTTCACTAGCTGCACATCAAAATCACAAGTCATGATATTTAAATAGTTTTAAAAATGATTAAAAATCACCAAAAATCATATTATTATTTAAATATCATAATTAAATAAATTAAAACACAAAATTTTAAAATTACCCTTATTTTAGAAAACTGGGTGTTACAAGTCTACCCACCTTAGAAAAATTTTGTCCTTGAAATTTAAGATGGTAGTACTTCCTTTAGGTCAAACATAGTCAAGGGTCAACCACTAGTCAATTTCTCAACATCCTAGTACTTGGTTATCAAGTGGTCAACTTCTTAGGGTTTTACCTATGCTAGCTGTCTAGGTGTTGGCAACTAAGGATTAGCAAAAGAGAAACTCTATAATAGACTAACACTTAACTTTCCAATCTTATCAAGTCACCTATAACTAAATACCCATAATTTAAGCACACAAATCCCAAATACCATATATACATAAGCTCAAGAACAATAACCCATTACATATATCCTAAGTATATTGTCTATATATCCATACATATATAACTGATCATCAAGGGTTAAAGTAGACTAAACTTATAAGGAACTGGACAATGCTCAGAATTTACGCTAAGGATGAATGGTCTGAAACATCAGTGTAGGCAAAAGGAATGATGCTAAGGAGACTGAATTTATAAGAAAAAGGACATGACATCTAGAGAAGGGTCTACACACTGCCTATAAAGGTTGATCTATCATGCCTGAACTCATCACAATGAGAACTTAACTAAAATAGGAAACTGAAACAAATATAGGCTAAACAACATGTCAATAATCCTATACAACAATGGCCTATAGATACCAACCAACCCATATCCCATATGCCAATATCATCTTGCAATCTATTTATATATAGACCTCTCAGTCTTAGGTGAACTACAACTATACTCAAGGACAGGCTCTGGTCATGGGTGCCTTACTGGAAAGGACAAGGAAAAATAATAATAAATCATCAAGGCTACAGAGCTGACTAACATCCTCTATGAAAACTGGTAGGTATTATAAATAACAGGGGAATCATCTACAATGGGTTACTATTCTAGTACCAATGCTAACTATCATCTCTAGGGTACAGCCACGCTACAAGTTATCATATCATTATACTATGAAAGAACTATATATGAATAAGCTCTATAAAGCTAAAATATCCCTACTCCTAAATTATTTGATGATGGAATACAATTTATAACAGAAGGGTACGATAGAGATGATATGTTTTAAACCTTCTCAAGATACAGTCTGATAATCATATACGTCTATCCAAAATCATGTTACTCAGAGCCCTCGCCATGCCACTAAGCAAGGCTGCGATAAACGATAGATTCCATAACTGGGGCATGCACCTCTATAATCATGTCGTCTAGAATTCTCGCTATGCCGACTAGTATAGCTGCGAGAAATTCCAAATCTCATAACCAAGATACGTACATCCGAAGTTAGGTCTCTATATTTTCGCCACGCCAGCTAATATGGCTGTGATAAACTACAGGTTCCATAATCAAGTAGACGTTTTACCATCTCTGTTATTCCCGTCAACATATGTTATCAGAAAATATCGTAACTCAGGCCATAAAATTCATCTCGATAGGAAAATCAAAATCAACAACGATCCATCAAAATCAAATTCAATAATCAAGGAGTGAGAGCGAACAAAACAAGGAAAAGGATTTCAATTTGAAGTTTAAATAAGATTCTCAAGGGTCGTCCCAGGAATCTCTCAAGGAATCCTAACTGTGATTGAGTACCTTCAAAAATATATCATAATCCTACTGCAGGCTGTAGTGATACTCTAGTTCGAATACCACTACATAAACTCGACCTGCATGGGCCACCACTAAAAATGTGTCACGACCCGTACCCACTGTGAGGGTACGAGTACGTAACAGCGCCCAGCCTACGCCGCAGTATCGACGGTAGAACGCTGTCCTAGGTCAATCATCTAACAATATAAAGGTACCTGTATAGTATATACACTCCGAATGGAGGTGACATAGCAATATACAGTCTCAATCATATCTAAGGCAGAATAATAAGATAGAAGATAGATAGATAAATATTGAGATGAAAGGATCCACATAAATACAACCAGAGAGTCTAAGATAACAACTCAAGAAACATCCAGCTCAAAACAAGTCTCTAAATATAAACAATATCTCAGAACAACAACTGAAAGTCAAATAAACAATGCTGAAAAAGATAAAGCCTAGTTATCTAGCCTAGACTATGGGAGTAGCATCCTGTACTGCAGCTGGGTCCTCCAGGGGAACCGAGTCGCAGGTGTCGTCTAAGCCTGCTCCGTAATAGGTGGTACATAGGGTCCCATCCTCATCCTCTGTAATATTTTCAACAGGTCCAGTCAGGACAGGAGCGAGCACAATACATCTCACGCAGTTCATATCAAGTTAGGAGAAATAAAGTATGCAATAGAGTAAGATACATGAAACACTGAAAAGAGAAATATATGAAGTAAAGGAGATAACTGTAAGGAAATATCTACTATAAATAGAGAACTAGCAGTGACTAGTGAGTCAGAGTAAAATATAGACATGTGAATGGCATAGGAAGATTCATGACTACAGCTAAGAGTGATTCATGACTACATCTACTTGGATATATTCACATGCCTATTTCTACTCCCCCATCCCCAATCACTACACAAGGATCTGTTCAAGTTATGTTAAGATTCGTGAAACTTCATATGGCTCATAAAATGAGTGATACGTGAAGGTAATTTATGATGGCTCTGTGAACATGAGAGTACATGTGTCACAAGCGATTCGTGAATCAATAAAAGCATAGAGATACGTGATGATTCGTGAAACGCACAAAACATACAGTATTCGATGCTCCCGAGGGGGATAATATCTTATGAAAAGATCCATATAGTACCAATCCGTGCTACCAACGTGTCAACATCAAGTAAAGTAATCTAGAGCAAGAATATAAATCCTGGCAAGTATGAAACGGTCAGAGAATGTACTCGCCTGATAACTGAATGTTCGAAGAGGGTGTACTGCCTGAGGAGAGGTGTCTATCTCCTAATCAGAATAACACAAGTTACAACATGTCTAAAATAGAGAAATATACTGCTACAATGCATCTACATGATGTATAGGTCAATTTTAGACTAAAGTCAACCCTGGTCAACTTCAGTCAACTATCTAGTCAAAGCTAGGTCAACTGGGTCAACATAGACCCAATCTAGTCTCACTAGGCCTAACCAATCTACCCTAGCTAGTACACACCATACAATCCAAGGCTATATAAGCCATACAACCATACATCAAGGGCACATCATATTAGCTATTTAAGCTATCTATCATGAAATTCATATATATATATATATTATAGGCATACCTATATATACAACAATGCATATATACAACTTGTATAGAGAAAATTAGAGAGGGGAAGAGTGTGTGATACAAATGTGTGTAGGCTAGTGTCATAACATGGGTTCAAGGTAAGTGGCATATTGTACATGGCAAGGTAACATATATATATATATATATATATATATATATATATATATATATAAGTATGCCTTAGCCAACAGTTCAGTCATAACATATAGTGCATCACATAGAATTTGTAGTACAAGGAGGTTAGATGTTCAAGGAAAATCGTACCTTTGTCACATAGGTGTGTGAATCATAGCAATGTGTGTGTGTGTCAATTTCATATGTGTGAGTGTGTGGACTGTGTGTGAGAGTATGACAGGAATGTGTGCGGAATGTGTGTGATAGATTTCAGTTTGTGTGTGTGTGTGAATGAGAGGAGTGTGGTATGTGTGTGAGTGTTGAGTGCTAATGAATGTGTGACAGGTTGTGAGGAACCTGTGCTCAGGTTAGACAACCAAGTGACAGGATCCCATATGTGTGTGAGTGAACTGATCTGTGTGTGTGTGTGAATCATAGCAATGAGAGGAATGAACGGATATGTGGGAGTGAACTAATGTGTATGGCAGGAATATTACAAGAGGGTGGCCTGTGTTCTCAGTTATCTACATTCCTATTTCAGTCACATACAAATACTCAAAATCAGTGAATTTCAGTTTAACATTTAGTTAATTCTATTTTCAGTTAACTTAAAACCCATTTTCAATCTCAGTTATATGTTAAATCCCATCTCAGTTTTCATTGAACTCAGTTCATATTGGGTTTAACCAAAACTCAGTTAATCTTAGGTTCATTTAACAGTTCATTCTCAGGTTCCTACTAAATGGGAACTCATGTTCACCAATGTGAACATAACCTGAGAATATTTCTCAGTTATAAGGTTATCAGATTTCAACATAAGGAAGGTTCAATATCAAATCAAATCTCAGGTATTTATGTCCTGTGCAATTTCAGGAAATTCAGTGAAATATCACAGTTAACACATGTATCAATTCAACATCCAAAAATCAAATTCGAAAACCCAATTCCCTGTTTTTCCTCACACCAACCCATGACTCACATTGCAGTACACTATTACATGTGTAAGTGAACTAACCATGGCAATTAATCATTAACAAACAGTAAAAATATAATTAAACGCAGAATTTGAATTCACTTAACCCGCGTATCAGTGAACCATAGAAAAAATAGAATTTCGAAAGCCAAAATATGTTATTACTCTAAAATAATGGTTGGTAAACAATAGTGTAGGTGTGGACATTCATTTCAGTGTGTGTCGTGTCTCCAGAGTGGGACACGACGTGTCCAAGTGTCACGCCCCAGAACCAGAATACTGGAGAGCGGGGGCAGACACAGCCAGCTACGTATATTGAAATAGAATACATCTCAACTATACGGTCACGGCTGTCTAGATATGAGGGTTTACTACAAGCCAGCAGTCTCTTAAGGTCAAGCCTATTGTCTCAATCTCAAGCAATTAACAGAGTTACAAGATGTTAGAGCATCAAATATATATATATAAGGCGTCCCAAATATTACATATTGGATGATCATGAAGCTAGTCGTACAAAATGATAGGACTAGCAAGAGTTCAGTCATACATGATCAACCCTAGGATTTGTTAATCATGTTTACAGCCCGTAGGCAGACAGTAAGTAAATGTGCATCGAGCTAACAGGTGCTCGTCGGCAAAACGCCTCAAAAGAATAAATTTACATATAAGTGGGTGAAACAAAAAGGAAAAACCCACTCGTAGCCCGGGTTCCGTCTAGTGTTCACCATTGGGCTGGAAGCTGGGTAGATCCTCGGGAGCTGCTCCGAAATCTGGCCACACAAAACCAGCTGGGTCAAAACCCAGAAAGAGCAAGTGCCACAAAGGAGGCCACAAATAAGAACAAAAGCCAGCATATCAGAACATAAAGAATAAAGGAAAGTACAATTAATAAAAGTACACAGGGCGATAAACGACTAGGGACGTGGAACCATTCCGGGAGCCAGGTTACAATCCTTAAACCAAACAAGGACCGGGATTGTAACCCTTCGCCTGAATAGCTCACTACCTCTACCCATTTATCGTTAGAGATAAGTAAAACAATCATGATCAAGAGTTCCAGGTACAAGGCTAGACAAGACTTAGATAGGGCTGGACACCATTCATTCACAATCGGCCAAGCAAGTACTACGGCTTACTACTTTAACTAACTAGGGTTATCACAAGCCTAATTACTAACAAAATGCAAGTGAGAAACTCCCAGTCCCAAGCCCTGCAGACCATCCAGTTATCCTTCCGCGGGTTGAGAGTTATAGTTGGGTACATCGCCCGGGAGACAAATGTACCCTTAGGTGACTTAGAGGGTGCAACACATGACAGTGTGCTGGAAATGTGCTCTACTCGTCGGCAAGCTACAAGTCCATTAAAGCGCCCAGATAACGAGATTGCCTGTGACTGAGAATTCTCTATATTCTAGTTTGATCTAATAATTAGCCTAATCCAATTTAGCGCGAGTCCCTGGCCGTGGTACCCAGGAAGTCACGTCCTAGACATGATGCAAGATAAGACAAGTGGATTGTGCAAACAAGCAAGCAGGAACACCCACGGTGTCAAGGCAAGTCAAGTCAAGTTATCAAGTCAAGTCAAGTCAAGAGTGCACCACCACGGGCCACTATCAAGTTATCAAGGTAAATCATGTCAGGGTACTTGTCAAGGGTACGCCACGACGGGCCACTATCAAGTTATCAAGGTAAATCATGTCAGGGTACTTGTCAGGGGTACGCCACGACGGACCACTATCAAGTCAGGTTGGTCGTGTCAGGAGTGCACCACTACGGGTCACTGTCATGTTATACTAGTTCCTTGTCATACTATGCTGTGTACAATAGTTATTCCAAACATATTAAACAAAATCAAGTTCATGCCAAAAGGCGTAAGGATATAAAATGGGCATAAAATACCTAATAAAATACTAATATAAAATAGGACTATAGAAGAGCCAAGATCAAGAAATAACAAATTCATCATAGACAAGTAGGTTTTGCAAGGGGGTCAGGGGTAGGTCTGCGCAGGGTATGTACTGCGCATGGAAGAGCTGCGCAAGAGTTGTCTTGCGCAAGGGTTACCTTGCGCAAGGGTAGACTGCGCAGGGGTTACCTTGCGCAAGGGTTGTCTTGCGCAAGGGTGGGTTGTGCAGAAGTGAATTGCGCAGGAGCGGTTTGCGCAGAAGTGAATTGCGCAGGGGTTACTTTGCGCATGGCTGGATTGCGCATGGCTAGCTTGCGCCAGCGCAGTCCAGCGCAGCGCAAAGTGCTGGCCAAGTGACTGCGCAAACGGCCATGCGCTAAAGAGCACAGGCCAGGGGTGCGCAATCGGCCATGCGCTAAAAAGCGCAAGGCAGGGGGCTGTTCTTCCTGGCCGAGAGCAAGTCCAAAAATACCAAGAACTTCAATTCTTCATAACTTAGCCAAATTAAAACCAAATCTAGATTTTCAAAGTTCTAACTTGAGTAAAATTGAATTCTCTTCCACATGGAAGCATCAAAACAAGCAAAAATCAAAGTTTAATAGATCAAAACCAAGAATTTCCGAAAATGGTTAAAACCTAGATCTAGAAGAATGAAAGCTCCAAATCACAAAATTCCAAGTTCTAATGTTGATCTACATGTCATAATCTATCAAATGGACAAATAAAATTGGGTGCTTTTTTGTTGGCAAGGTGCACTTGCCTATTGGTTGGGGAGTTGTGTGGAAGAAGGAAGAAGAAGAAGTTTGTAAGAAATAAATGAGAGAATAAAGAGGAGAGAGAAAAGTAGGTGGTGTTATAAAGTGGGGGAGTTGTGGTGTGTTGAGGGAGGAGTGTAGGTTAAGGTGTTCCATTCATGATGAACCAAACTAAACCAACTTTCACAAAATAAAACCAAGCCATGGTCAAAAATCCATTTACGAGAAACCAAAATCCGCAAGTCGAGAAAATAAAATACGTGCCAAAATCAAATACGAGCATAAATACGAAATACAGGAAATGGGGGTGACAACTCTACCCACCTTCAAAGAATTCCGTCCTCGGAATTTAATCAAGGAGCTAGAGATTGCCACGACAAGCTATACTAAGCACAGTCAAGCTACGTTAAGCAGTTCAATCATACAATCATACAATGCAAGCAAGGAAGGGAAAGCGTAAGGCATAAGAAAGACATTATACCTCACGAGTCAAACAGGTAGGGATATCGCGATCGGATGTCGTCCTCATGCTCCCACGTTGACTCACCTAGAGAGTGATGACCCCAAGCAACACGGACTAAGTTAATAGTCTTGTTCTTGAGCGTCTTTTCTCTCCGGTCCAGTATAGACACGGGCCTCTCCTCATACGAAAGGTTGGTACCAACAACCAATTCTGAATGATCTAGGATATGGCTCGGGTCCGGGATGTACCGTCTTAATTGGGACACATGGAATACATTATGTACCTCACTTAGCGACGGCAGAAGAGCGAGACGATAGGACACATCGCCTACTCGCTCCAGAATATCGAACGGCCCTATATACCTAGGACTAAGCTTTCTCCGTACGCCAAAACGAATGACACCGCGGGTAGGCGAGATCCTAAGGAATACATGGTCGCCGACGACAAATTCTAAGGGACGCCGATGAGCATCGGCCCAATGGCGCTGGCGATCCTGAGCAACTCGGAGGTGATCTCTGACTTTCCTGACCACTTCAACCGTCTGAGAAATCAGTTCTGGACCGAGCATCTGCCTCTCTCCGACATCGTCCCATGATAACGGAGATCTGCACTTCCTGCCATACAGAGCCTCGAAGGGTGCCATCTGGATACTGGCCTGGAAACTATTATTGTATGAGAATTCCACTAGGTGCAGGTGATCCTCCCACGAACCACCGAAGTCAAGGGTACATGACCTCAATATATCTTGAGAGTTTGTATAGTACGCTCTGACTGTCCATCTGTCTGCGGATGATACGCTGAGCTAAACTTGAGACGAGTCCCCAAACTTTGATGAAGACTGCGCCAGAAGTGCGATATGAATCTCGTATCCCTGTCCGATACTATGCTGACTGGCACTCCGTGAAGTCTGACGATCTGCCTGAGATACATCTCTGCTAGCTGTGCCGTCGACTGTCCAACTCTAAACGGAAGAAAGTGTGCCACCTTGGTAAGCCTGTCCACAATGACCCAAATAGCATCTCTGCCTGCCGGAGATCTGGGTAACCCAGTCACGAAATCCATGGTTATGTGTTCCCATTTCCATTCTGGGATCGGTAAAGGTTGAAGAAGTCCAGCTGGCCTCTGATGTTCAGCCTTGACTTGTTGGCAAACCAAACATCGAGAGACATACCGGGCTATCTCCCTCTTCATACCATTCCACCAAAAGTGTTGACGAATATCTCTGTACATCTTCGTGCTGCCTGGGTGAATAGAGTACTATGAACTGTGAGCCTCTGCCATGACTTCCTGTCTGATATCTCCACTGGATACACAAAGACGCGTGCCGTGTCGAAGTGTACCATCCTCATGAATACATAACTCTGGCCTTCTCCCTGCCTCGCACTCTACTCTGAGACGCTGAATCTTGGAATCTGTTAACTGTGCTGTCCGGATCCTCTCAACTATGGTGGACTGAATCTGTAGGCTGGCCATCAAGGCCACATTGGAAGGAAGAATCACTTCAATTCCCATCTTCTGAAGATCTGCCAATAGCTCTAGTTGCGCCGTCAGGAAATAAACTCCGGCTCTCCGGCTCAACGCATCTGCTACAACGTTGGCCTTCCCTGGATGATACTGTAAATCCATATCGTAGTCCACCAGTAGCTCGAGCCATCTTCTCTGCCGCATATTAAGATCCTTCTGGGTGAAAACATACTTCAGGCTCTTATGATCAGTGAATATCTCCACTCTGTCTTCGTACAAGTAGTGCCTCCACAACTTAAGAGCAAACACTACTGCTGCTAGCTCCAAGTCGTGGGTCGGGTAATTCTTCTCATGATCACGAAGTTGACGTGACGCATAAGCAATTACCTTCCTATGCTGCATCAAAACACATCCCAATCCTCTGCCTGAAGCGTCGCAATAAACTGTGAATCCTCCGGTCCCATCTGGAAGGGTAAGAATGGGAGCCGTCATCAAACCTCGCTTCAACTTCTCAAATGATTCCTGACATTCTGTGGTCCAAATGAATGGCACATCCTTGCGGGTCAACTGGGTCATCGGTGCTGAAATCCTTACAAAATCAGAGACGAATCGCCGGTAGTAGCCGGCCAATCCAAGAAAGCTGCGAACTTCTGCTACTGAGCTGGGTACTGGCCATGCCTCGATAGCTACAATCTTCTGGGGATCCACTTCCACTCCTCCTCTGGTAATGATGTGACCCAAGTAAGAAATACGATCGAGCCAGAACTCGTATTTACTGAACTTGGCGTACAACTGGTGCTCTCTGAGAATCTGGAGGACAACTCTGAGATGCTGCTTATGCTCTGCTTCACTCTTGCTGTAGATCAGGATGTCATCAAAGAACACTATCACAAACTGATCCAAGTAAGGCATGAAAATACGGTTCATGAGGTCCATGAACACTGCCGGCGCATTGGTCGCTCCAAAGGGCATAACTAGAAACTCCCAATGCCCGTACCTAGATCTGAACGCCGTCTTCGGGATGTCCTGCTCTCTGACTCTGATCTGGTGGTATCCTGACCATAAGTCTATCTTCGAGAAAACTGAAGCCCCTTTGAGTTGATCAAACAAGTCATATATCCTCGGGAGAGGGTATCTGTTCTTGATTGTCACTGAGTTCAAGGTACGGTAATCAACACATAGCCTAGACGTACCATCCTTCTTTTTCACAAGAAGCATCGGGGCTCCCCAAGGCGATCCACTTGCACGAATGAATCCTTTGGTCCTGAGTTCTTCAATCATCTTGTACAAAATCTCCAACTCTGAAGGCGCCATTCTGTAGACTCGCTCTGATACTGGTGCTGTCCCGGGAATCAAGTCGATGGTGAACTCGATCTCCCGCTCTGGTGGCATCCCTGGAAGTTCCTCTGGGAAGACATCTGGAAACTCCTCAACTATTCGGGACAACTGCACTGCTGCTACTGCCATCAGCAATACTGGGGGAGATGGCTCTACTGTGCCTCTGGAAAATAAAAACTCTGGCTCTCCGGGAATACTAAAGATAACTCTGCCAACATGGCAGTCTATCCTAGCATAATGGTTCCTCAACCAATCCATGCCTAGAACTACATCATAGTCTGCCATAGGGAACTCTATGAGCCTAGCGGGGAACTCTCTACCGCTAACTACGATCCGACACGAGGAAAATACTCGATCTACTCCCACAAGACCATTACCAGTAAGTATATTGAGCCTCACTGATAATGACTCGGGCTCCAATCCTATCCGTGTTGCAAATCATGTAGACATGAATGAATGCGATGCACCAGAATCAAATAATACAGATGCTGGAAAGGTGTTGACGAGAATAGTACCTGCCACTACCTCACCTGGTACAACTTCTTCTTCCATGGTCATCATTATAGCCTGACCTCTAGCTGCGGGTCCTCTCTGCTGGAAACCCCTCTGTCGGTTCTGTGCTGGAGCCTGGGTGATCTGCTGCTGGTTCTGCTGCTGAAAGGCCTGGGCCTGAGGCAACAATGGCCTCGGGTACTGCTGTTGCTGCTGCTGCTGGACTGGAACTGGGGCTGGTCCTCTCACCGAAGAACTAGAAAGGTTGGATGATGATGGACCTCCCCTATTCGGGCAGGTCCCTATCTTGTGATCTGCTCCTCCGCAAGCCAGGCACAATCCCTGTGCCCTGCGACACTCTGCCACTACATGGCCCGGCTTCCCGTAATGAGAACATCCTACCGCGGAAGACTGCTTCTGCTTCTGCTGCTGCGGGTACGTTGGGGTCGAATGCTGAACCGACGTCACTGAGGCCACCCGCCTCGGAGTTCCAATGGTTATACCCCTAGCTGCCGGGGCTGGAGCTGAAGATTGGTGCATCTGGTTGTGGGACCGCTTCCTGCCTCCGGTCCTGTCTATAATTCTCCGGGAGGTATACTCATGCCTCCTTGCTGCCTTCAATACTGCATCGAACGTCTGGTACTCGAACTGCTCTACAGCCAATAATATCTCTAAGTGCAGTCCTTGCTGGAATCGCTGAGCCCTATCGAATTCGGTTGCCACCAAGGTGGGGGCGAACCTACTCAGCCTGGAAAACTCGGTCGTATAGCCATCGACCGTCCTGTCTCCTTGCTTCAAGTTGGTGAACCGGGTCTGCAGGTCGTACCGTGCCACCGCATCGAAGTACTTTGTCTTGAACCTCTCTCTGAACGTCACCCAAGTGACTGGTGCCGCTAACCCCATGGCCTGAGCCGCCCACCAATCGCGAGCCAAGTCTAACAACTGTAGGCGTACCACCGCCACCTTCTCATTCTCAGGTGTCCTAGCTGCTTCTAGAACCACCTCGGTATCCTGAAGCCAGGCGTCTGCGCCAATCGCATCTTCACTGCCGTCAAAGAAAGGAGGGTTCAAGCGTTTGAAACTGTTGGCTGCCTGATTCCCTTGGGGACCTCCTCGATTTAGTGCATCATGAACTTCCTGGTGCAAGGCGTCGCCTCGACGATCTTGGGATGCAAGCAGTTCTCTGATAAGCCCTACCAAAGGTTCCTCATCCTGTCTAGCTGGTTGAATGGGTGGAGCTGTCTGAACTGGAGGTTCTGAGCCTCCGGAAAGCATAACTCGGGAGGCTACTCCAGAGTGCTGAGCTTGATCTTCCTGGCGCTGGGGTGCTTGCCGAGCTCCCTCTGGTTGGTTGGCAGGTCCGGGAGTAATGCCGCTGAAGAAGACGACATAGGGAACAATAAGGAAAGGACCAGGACAGATCAATGATACAAGCATGTGATCAGGTCAAGAATCTCAGGGATTTGAAGATACGAGCAGAGATCAAGGACGAAATATTGATTGAGACATCTATTCGGTAAACCCTCACATTTCTTGAATGCCAAGACCTGCATGGGCCACCACTTAAACCGTGTCACGCACCAGAACCAGAATACTAGAGAGCGGGGGCAGACACAGCCAGCTACGTATATTGAAATAGAATACATCTCAACTATACGGTCACGGCTGTCTAGATATGAGGATTTACTACAAGCCAGCAGTCTCTTAAGGTCAAGCCTATTGTCTCAATCTCAAGCAATTAACAGAGTTACAAGATGTTAGAGCATCAAATATATATATATAAGGCGTCCCAAATATTACATATTGGATGATCATGAAGCTAGTCGTACAAAATGATAGGACTAGCAAGAGTTCAGTCATACATGATTAACCCTAGGATTTGTTAATCATGTTTACAGCCCGTAGGCAGACAGTAAGTAAATGTGCATCGAGCTAACAGGTGCTCGTCGGCTAAACGCCTCAAAAGAATAAATTTACATATAAGTGGGTGAAACAAAAAGGGAAAACCCACTCGTAGCCCGGGTTCCGTCTAGTGTTCACCATTGGGCTGGAAGCTGGGTAGATCCTCGGGAGCTGCTCCGAAATCTGGCCACACAAAACCAGCTGGGTCAAACCCCAGAAAGAGCAAGTGCCACAAAGAAGGCCACAAATAAGAACAAAAGCCAGCATATCAGAACATAAAGAATAAAGGAAAGTACAAGTAAGAAAAGTACACAGGGCGATAAACGACTAGGGACGTGGAACCATTCCGGGAGCCAGGTTACAATCCTTAAACCAAACAAGGACCGGGATTGTAACCCTTCGCCTGAATAGCTCACTGCCTCTACCCATTTATCGTTAGAGATAAGTAAAACAATCATGATCAAGAGTTCCAGGTACAAGGCTAGACAAGACTTAGATAGGGCTAGACACCATTCATTCACAATCGGCCAAGCAAGTACTACGGCTTACTACTTTAACTAACTAGGGTTATCACAAGCCTAATTACTAACAAAATGCAAGTGAGAAACTCCCAGTCCCAAGCCCTGCAGACCATCCAGTTATCCTTCCGCGGGTGGAGAGTTATAGTTGGGTACATCGTCCGGGAGACAAATGTACCCTTAGGTGACTTAGAGGGTGCAACACATGACAGTGTGCTGGAAATGTGTTCTACTCGTCGGCAAACTACAAGTCCATTAAAGCGCCCAGATAACGAGATTGCCTGTGACTGGGAATTCTCCATATTCTAGTTTGATCTAATAATTAGCCTAATCCAATTTAGCACGAGTCCCTGGCCGTGGTACCCAGGAAGTCACGTCCTAGACATGATGCAAGATAAGACAAGTGGATTGTGCAAACAAGCAAGCAGGAACACCCACGGTGTCAAGGCAAGTCAAGTCAAGTTATCAAGTCAAGTCAAGTCAAGAGTGCGCCGCCACGGGCCACTATCACGTTATCAAGGTAAATCATGTCAGGGTACTTGTCAGGGGTACGCCACGACGGGCCACTATCAAGTTATCAAGGTAAATCATGTCAGGGTACTTGTCAGGGGTACGCCACGACGGGCCACTATCAAGTCAGGTTGGTCGTGTCAGGAGTGCACCGCTACGGGTCACTGTCATGTTATACTAGTTCCTTGTCATACCATGCTGTGTACAATAGTTATTCCAAACATATTAAACAAAATCAAGTTCATGCCAAAAGGCGTAAGGATATAAAATGGGCGTAAAATACCTAATAAAATACTAATATAAAATAGGACTATAGAAGAGCCAAGATCAAGAAATAACAAATTCATCATAGACAAGTAGGTTGTGCAAGGGGGTCAGGGGTAGGTCTGCGCAGGGTGTGCACTGCGCATGGAAGAGCTGCACAAGAGTTGTCTTGCGCAAGGGTAGACTGCGCAGGGGTTACCTTGCGCAAGGGTTGTCTTGCGCAAGGGTGGGTTGTGCAGAAGTGAATTGCGCAGGAGCGGTTTGCGCATAAGTGAATTGCGCAGGGGTTACTTTGCGCATGGCTGGATTGCGCATGGCTAGCTTGCGCCAGCGCAGTCCAGCGCAGCGCAAAGTGCTGGCCAAGTGACTGCGCAAACGGCCATGCGCTAAAGAGCACAGGCCAGGGGTGCGCAATCGGCCATGCGCTAAAAAGCGCAAGGCAGGGGGCTGTTCTTCCTGGCCGAGAGCAAGTCCAAAAACACCAAGAACTTCAATTCTTCATAACTTAATTAAAACCAAATCTAGATTTTCAAAGTTCTAACTTGAGTAAAATTGAATTCTCTTCCACATGGAAGCATCAAAACAAGCAAAAATCAAATTTTAATAGATCAAAACCAAGAATTTCCGAAAATGGTTAAAACCTAGATCTAGAAGAATGAAAGCTCCAAATCACAAAATTCCAAGTTCTAATGTTGATCTACATGTCCTGATCTATCAAATAGACAAATAAAATTGGGTGCTTTTTTGTTGGCAAGGTGCACTTGCCTATTGGTTGGGGAGTTGTGTGGAAGAAGGAAGAAAAAGAAGTTTGTAAGAAATAAATAAGAGAATAAAGAGGAGAGAGAAAAGTAGGTGGTGTTATAAAGTGGGGGAGTTGTGGTGTGTTGAGGGAGGAGTGTAGGTTAAGGTGTTCCATTCATGATGAACCAAACTAAACCAACTTTCACAAAATAAAACCAAGCCATGGTCAAAAATCCATTTACGAGAAACCAAAATCCCCAAGTCGAGAAAATAAAATACGTGCCAAAATCAAATACGAGCATAAATACGAAATACAGGAAATGGGGGTGACACCAAGCATTAAAAATACACAGACACGAGTCTGTGCACATGACTGCCTCGTGCACGCGTGCACACCATTCGTAGACACGACACGACACGAACTAGGACACGTACTCGTGCCTATAGGTTCGCCTAGGATGGGACTAGGGTTCCACCACCCTGAATTGTGTCTAAACCGTATCCTCGTGTGACACGAAGGCAGTGTCAGCAGCCCCATGGCCGTCTGTGCACGACAGTGTCCAATCCGTGTGGGCAAGATTTCTCACAATCCACTAATTAAAATCCCCTAAAAATTTATACACTTAATGTCAGTCACCTAGTGATTGTTCACAAAAAAAAATTTGTGTCCAGACGTGTCGTGTCCGTGGAGAACTGGGACACGGGCAGCAGGGGAAGCCCTAGCCGCGCGCGGGACTGTATCCACGAGTCCAGTGTGACTCGGACACGACTCGAAATCACCTCAGTCGTATAGAATCTCACAAGCAACATGAAAAACTAAATTCCTATTCAAATACTTTCTGAAAACTCGATCGAAATGCCTACTGTGGCATTTCGTCGAACACCTACGACTGCTGACTGGTACGTGTCCGATACGGACACGTAAAGGACACGACACCTAGCAAAACCTATTTCTACAGAGAGAGGACACCTAGGGCTTCCTAACCATACAAAGAAATCAAAATTTGGTGGGGAGAATAGGAATTTACCTATAGGTGTCTTTCTCAAAGAAAAACTCCAAAAATGAGATCTCCTCTAGCTAGCCAATGACTCCAAATTGTTTCAAACCTGCCAATAATCTCCATGAACAGTAGAGGAACATTATTTAGAACACCATAGAAGAAATTTCAATGAAAAAGGACCACTATTGATTAAAATAGGAAGAGTTTTAAATGGAGACAAACCTTTCCTTAGAAAAAAAATGAAGGGATGAATGAGAAAGGAGGCACTAACTTTGAGAGGGATTTTATAGTGTTGGAGGGAATCCCTAGGCTGGTCATAAATGCTAGGGTTAGGGTTTTGGATGAATCTAATGGCTCTCATTCCATCTAGCCTATTCAATGGCCTAGAATCTAGGTTTCCCTTCTAGTCAAGTTGCAACCTATTCATTCTAACTAATCATGACTTAACCCAACTAACCAATACTAACTAATACTCACCATGGCTAACTAGACTAGCTATGAATAATCTAGGTTAGGTCCAAAGTAGGTTAGGGCTAATCACAATCACATGGCAATCCATTTAATGATATTAAATCACACCATTCCTAATAATCATATTAAATTCCAATAAATATGTATTAAATTCAAATAAATTTAAAATGACCAAAATACCCTTAAGCTAAATGTACTAAACAAAAATCTCTACCCATATGGTTAGGCTCTAGGGCAGACAGTCTCTACGGTTTCACTAGCTGCACATCAAAATCACAAGTCATGATATTTAAATAGTTTTAAAAATAATTAAAAATCACCAAAAATTATATTATTATTTAAATATCATAATTAAATAAATTAAAACACAAAATTTCAAAATTACCCTTATTTTAGAAAACTGGGTGTTACAGAACTAATCAAAGATTTGAATTTGATTGAAAACTTGTCTCATTATGACTACAGTAGATTAACATGTTGAAGTAGGACTAGCCTATCAATCATAGTGACACCCTACCATGATTTGCTGTTAGAAG
The DNA here is from genome assembly GCA_029216955.1 of Iris pallida. NCBI lineage: Eukaryota > Viridiplantae > Streptophyta > Magnoliopsida > Asparagales > Iridaceae > Iris > Iris pallida. The sequence goes on from JANAVB010019199.1 coordinate 2,411,886, forward strand.
ACTTTCTAAGCCAACTGAGAAGAGAGGGATCAACCATATAGGTTATAATTGCAAGAGTAATAGAGTTAGCTTCCAAATGTGACTTAGCTCTGTGAGCTGCTGTGACAGGGTATACCTAACATACTAAAGGATGTGGCTTTATATGGGTATGTGTAGACTTAAAACCACCTGGGGGTTTAGGCCTAACCTGGATAGTAGTGTTGTAAATCTGTTTTGGTAACAACATCTGTGATTAAATGAGTATGAATAATCTGTAGGTGTACTTTGTGAATAATATGTAGAAGTATAACTAGTATTCCTTATAAGTATTCTATAAGTTATGCATGGTTAGTAGTTGAGGGTAGCCAGTTGATGCTTGTGTAGAAATTAACCAAATTGCACCCATTCCCAGGAGGACTTCTAGCTTTACTTCCTTTGTCCGATCATTCTGAGCAAGGCAAGTACATTCTATGGTTTATGTTCATTTACATTCATATTATATGCTTTTCTTGTGATACGTTGTGACACAGTATATCATATACTCTTGTACTTTTATGTTCCTGTATTTGTTTGTATTTGGAAAGGAGAAATATACTAGATATGTGACCAAACCGAAAATAAAAATTCAGGTTGATAGCTTAGGTCTCACATCGTGTACGTGGGACTCTAAGTCGTACCGATATTCATATACTCTTATACTTATTCCTGTACTCACCCCAGCCGGTCACATATGCTAGTTCTATTTCAAACATTGTGCACATGTCAAGTTCTTGTACTTCATGTTCAGGATTTACTTTATGTACTTTATTTTATGTACTTCCTGTATTTATATACTTTTATGTTCTTTACTCTAGTACTTTACATCTTCATGTTCTCCTATACTCATTTCCATATCATGATGTTCTTGTTCATTACCTAGAATTGTACTTTGCTCCACTCCTGACTGGATATGTTGCAGGTATACTTGAGGACCTTGTTCACCTTTATGGGCTAGAGCCCAGGATCTTAGCTGAGCATGATGGAGCCATGACGCAGGACTTAGAAGCTATAGTTTGGTTTCTTTGTTTAGATTGTTAGAGTTTACTTTGGATTATTGTATTTGAGTTGTATTTTATTTCTGTTATCGGATTTGTCTTCGGATGATCTTGTTTTAAAAATGACTTAGTGGATTGTGGTGATCTGTTCTGGGACGTTATAGATGCAGAGATATTTTATATTATCTAGTGACTTGGAATTTTCCTTAAACTTGTACATCTTACTGCGTTGTGTCTTCCAACGTAGGCTGGGCATGTCCGACTCATATTTGATTATTCGAGAGCGGGTCGTGACAGTAGTGGCAGTATATCTTGGGTTCTTGTTGGCGGTCTTGTATTCCACCGATATCAAGAGTACAATGGCCGGCTTGACTTATTCGGTTAGTAAATGAGAGTTTCTCGTCCCACTCTTCTGTCTTCGTATCTTGAGATACATGATATCTATTACGTGTCTCGACTATGAAGATGCATCCTAGGTAGAGTCATGTCTTAGACTAAGTCATTGGTATCGACTTACTTTGAGACTTGACCTCTATCTATTTTGGGAGTCAGCATAGGCCAGCGAGGGCGGCTCCCTACTCAACTGACTCAGGAGGCATATTTATTCATATGCCTCCAGTCCTTCTTGATTGTGCTTGTGTTATTGCTTACACATTTATTTATATTATTGTTGCCTTCATTTATATGCCATGCTTTGTTTTATTAAGATAGTTATATTTTCTTGAGCTTTTGTTTTGGTTATCATGCTCAACTAGCTTTAGGAATTCCAAGGACAGAATTTTTCTAAGAATGGGAGAGTTGTGAGACTCGTCTCACGGCATCAGTATTTATTTACGGATACGTATTTTTTGTACTGTATTTCGTATTTTCTTGATTTTTGGAATGCTTTAAATTTTTTCCAACTTACAGATTTTCTCCTTGATCGGCATACCGCCAGTATACTAGTGTATACCGACGGCATACTTGTCACTCTCGTTTTTTCGTTATACGTATTTTTAGTATACGTGTACGAAATTATGACATTTGTCAGGTGACCCATGTTTTGACTTGTCTTTCTTAGCCTTGCCTTGGTTTAATCTTGACTTGGTTTAATTTGGTTTGGTTCAACTTGGCATGGCTTGGTTTGGATTGGTTTTAGATGATAGGGTTGGTATATAAACTAATTTCTCTCTCTCTCTCTTCATTACTTCTCATTTATTTCCTCATCTTCTTCTTTATTTACTCCTCCCCCAACCTAGGCAAGTACATCTTGTCAAATCTTGAACATTATTATTTTTGCCATTTTGTTTGTTCTATTTTCTTCCTTGCATGATTCTAAACCTCTTTAGAACTTGGAGTTTTTGGTTTTAATGTTTACATTTTTGTAGATTTAAGTTTGTAACTTTTCTTGTTTTTCTTGGTTTTGATCTCTTAAACTTTGTTATTTTCGTAAACTAATGGTTCTGAAATTTCATTCTATCTAATTTTGGCTTTTGAACCACTTGATTTTGATTTATTTTGAGTTAGTTATGCCAATTTTCGTGTGCATCGGTTTTCCACACCCTTTGGTGCTGTCGGGACGATGAACAATGTCGCGCGCAGCATTTTTGCCGCACGTCGTGCTTGCTCCGTAGACATTTTTGCCTGCGCATCTCATGTGCCGTGCGCCGTGCTTGCGTGCACCTTGCGTCGTAGGCATTTTTGCCCGCGCGTGCAGCGCATCTCGCGTGCCGCATGCCCGCGCAATTTTCTGCTGTGCGCCCGCGCGCCATGATTGCGCGCACCTTGCGTCGTGGACATTTTTGCCCGCATGCGCAGCGCATCTCGCGTGCCACGCCGTACTTGCGTGCAGCTTGCGCCATAGGCATTTTTGCCGGCGCGTGCAGCACGTCTCGCACGATTTTCCACCGTGCGCCCGCACGCTGTGCTTACGCGCACGTTGCACTGTGGGCAGTTTTGCCCGTACGTAATATGCAGACTGTGCATCGTGCATGCGTACACCATGCGCCGTGGACAGTTTTGCCCGCGCACGCAGTGCGCCCGTGCGCAGATTGCCTTGAATGGCTATTTTTGACTGTTTTTGCCCGTTTAAGCTGTTTTGTAGCTAGAATCTTGAAAAACTCAAAACATGAAAGTTGTATATCTTTGTCTTGGCTTCAAGAATCTTCTTGTTTTACCTTAATTGGAGTTTATGTACAACTGATAATTTCAATTACAGTTTTTGATCTTCTTTGCATGTTTTCTATATTTGACCTAACTTGCGACGACCCGACTTGATAACTTGTTAATATCGAACTTAATTTGAACATGACAACATGATCTCATCTTGATGATCTTGTATAGTTATATAATGATTGTAAATCCTATATATACTTGACATTAGCACATGTTCAATTATTATTCTATGTCATGTACTTACTTTTATTTATCCCTTTTTACATGCCATGATGCCATGATATGTCTTTCCTTTCGATTCTTTCTTATATGCTATGATATGTATTATCATACCTTCCCAGATTTATTACACTTTGTAGTCTATGCCATGTCTAAAATTTCTTTGTTGTGGCCCGTCGTGGCATACCCATGTTACATGTCATCTTTGCTTACTAAACAGTGGCCCGTCGTGGCGCACTCATGTTACATGTCTTTTTTGCTTACTAGATAATGACCCGTTGTGGTACACTCTCGTACATGTCTTTTCTTATTTACATGATAATGGCCTGTCATGGCGCACTCACTATTTTCTCTATAGTGGCTCGTCGTAGCACACTCCTAGCTTCCAGCTTATTATCTTTTTCTTATTGTGGCTTGTTGTAGTGCACATTCTTGCTTTTGTCATGTCACGACCCGCTCCCGAATAATCGGATACGAGTCGGACACGCCCAGCCTTCGTCGATGGACACGACGAAGTAAGCTGTACAATACTAAGGAAAACTCCAAGTCACAATATAATGTAAATGAACACAGCTTTTATAACGTTCCCAGAATGATCACCAATATCCATCAAGTCATTTTATACAAAGTCATCCGGAGACAAATCCGGTCAAATAAAATAAGTATACAATAATGAATATCCAAAATACAATCTCCAGAAAATAAATAAAATAAAAGCTGCAATATCCAGTGCAATCACATGCTCCATGTGGCCTCAAGCTAACCTGCAACGTATCCGGTCAGGAAAAGAGCAAAGTACAATCCTGACAAGAGCAATATACAATGTAATCTGTAGTACAGAATACAAGGTGAAACCAGAATACCAGAAATGGAAGTAAAACTACGGTACCAGAAATGAAATGTAAAACTGCAGGCAATGGACGATAATCAATATGCTAGACAATAAACACGGCTATCAATGTACAAGGTAATGAACACGACAATCAATATCCAAGTGTGACAATTTGAAATATTAAACTAATGTGTGACCGGCTTAGGAGCACAATCAATCAATGAGTCAATGAGTCAATCAATTCTACAAGGTCCGACTTCATCGTACGTGAAATGTACAATTAGGCTATCCACAATACCTATGTTGGGTGTGGTCACACAAAAGCTAATATTTTCCCCAATCCTCGCAATAAACAATGACTCTCAAGCAATGAACAATGCACAAGACAATCGTGTGTATCTTGTGTCCGATATGAGAACATGGCACATGAATGTAAGACAGAAATACAGAGTACAAGTCGAGTCAGTGTACTTGCCTCGCCTTGGAAGCACGAGAGTAGTACTGCATGGTTGTAAATCACCTGTTATATTTTGTACAATTTGTTAGGATTTTGAATGTTGACAACTAGCTAACCATCTATATAAACTAGCTAATTTTGACTACTAACTATCTATGAAGACTAGCAATATTGCTAATCACACACACACATATATATATATATATATATATATATATATATATATATATATATATATATATATATATATATATATATATATAATGCTAACAAGAAGGAAATTTTGAAGATAATATTATTAAATATTTTGAAGAATAATATATAATAAAAATGATAGCAAAATGAAATCTTAGCAATTACTTGTAAAACAAATAATTTAACCATATATTTAACCAAAATATTATTTATTAATAAATGTTAGAAAATAACTTGCTAATTATAGAATCTAGTTAACAAATTATTAACTCGCTCATAGTCCATTCTACTTAATAAGCTATCCATAAATAGTTTAGTAATATATGCTAGCTAACAATACTTTAGAAAAATATACTTTAAATTGTTTAGCAAAATCATTTATGTGTAGAAAATACACTGCTAGCTAAACCATTTACAAAATATTGATATTTAAGATATTATCTATTTATTAGCAATAATACTAGCAATATATAGATATGATAAAATATATACTAGATCATTTTTCTATTAAAAATATTACAAGAAATGACAATAACTATAATATTAATTTAAGATTTATTAATAGTGACAAGGATAATAATAATACAATATCAGCCTTAAACTGCAGTAAGCCTAAGACCCAACAGCCTCAAACCTTATTCTTATTTCTCTTGAATCCATCCCTAGCTTATATGATAAATCTATATAGCCCAACCCCAACTCTTACTAGTGCCAATTCCTATTTCTACATATTTCCTTCCAAGGCCCAACTCTTCCCTACAGCCCATGACAAATCCTATCATAACAGACATATGTACACAACTCAAATCAAATTTACAATTAAACTTAAACTCTCACAGTCCAATCTACTTCACTGCTAATCAACAATTAAAACTTAATTCTAAACTATACTCACAGCCCAAAGCCCACTGCTGCTAACATCAGCACCCGACCCACCTCATTTTTTTATTGCTAAATTAAACAGTTTTTTTAAAACCCAACCCATTTACTTCCTGACCCGGCCCATTTCTTAACCCTAACATATAAGCTCTCTTCAGCTTCTCTCTCCTCACATTCTCACGAATTCTCCATAACCCTAGCCGAAAACTCGGCCGATATGGCCCATTCTCCGTCTCCTTCCTCTTCATGTCTTCTTCCTTGCTGACACTCCAAACCCTAACCCTAAATATTTTCTCCATCTCCCATTCTATTTACTAACAGCCGACACCACAATCCCCTCTTCTTCTCTTTCCTCTAGCTCAGTCCCGATCGAACCCTAGTTCTACAGTTTCTCCTACTCTGTTCACATCTCATGGCTAGGAAAACCCTAACCCCATCTTCATCTTCTTCACAGAAACCCTAGAATTACCCCCAAATACAAACCCTAGATTCCAAAAGTAAACCCTAATTTCTAGCACCAGAAGCAAGAATGGGAGGGGGTCAAGGAGATCGATGGTGAAGACTTACTTTCGGCGTGATGGGGACGTCGATCCACTAGCAGCGAGGCATCGACGACGAACAGCTTTGATTCTAGCGGACGTCGACCCCGACGACGAGATACTGCAGCTCCAAGCGGCTAGATCCGGCAGCCGACGGTGACTCCTCCGTGGCGGTGGCGGGGAAGAGATAGCGAGGGACTGCTCAGTGCAGATCTACTCGTCGGCGAGTAGATCGGGCTGGTCGACGGCTCTCGACTACTCTCCTGACTCGGTGGCTCGACGGCGACGTGCTTCAGGAGGCGTCGGTCTCCTCGGGTTGCGAAGGGCTAGCACGGTCTCCAAGACTGGCACCACAGTCGAGGCGGCTCAGTATTGATGGCGGTGGCACGGTCTTCTCGATGATGCAGTCTTTGGGACTGCACCGCAGTCGAGGCCTGCTCGGCTTCAAGGTGGCGGTCGGTGCTCTGCAACTCCGGCGAGGGTGCGGCGACGATCGGCCGGTGGAGGATGGCCGGGGTCGGCCAGGAGAGAGAAAGGAAGAGAGAGAACTGTGTTGACATGAAGAATTAGGATTTGTGTACTGACAGTGTGTCAGAAAAAATATAATAAAATATTATGTATTGTACACTATTTATAATAAAATATTGCAGTGGTATAGTAGTAATAAAAAGTAGATCTGGGGGTGTTCCCCAATTTGGGACAGTAGTAGTTTTTGTAAATAAAAGCAGATCTGGGGTTTCTTAGTAAAAGCAAATAACAAATTTTTCAAATTCAAAATGGTTTCAACAGATTTTCAAATATTAATCCTAACAGATTTTAAATTAAAAAAAATTCAAACAGTTTTCCAAAATTCAAACTGAATTAGTTACTCAACAAATTTCAGTTACAAACCAAATAATGGCAGCTATTAGTGAATAACTAGCTTAAAAATTAATTAACTACTAACTAAGAAATCAATAACAGATTAATAAATAATTTCAGAATTATTATAGAAATAATTATTTTTACTGTAACTATACTCGGAAATATTTAAAATACCAACTATCATTAACTAGTGAGAATTAGCTTTAGATAAAAGTAATTCGGAATTATCAGAATCAATAAAATTAGTCACCCACATTCTATGATCAACAAATTCATAAAACTCTTTTTAAAAATAACTAAAATTTAATCACTATAACTATAATTATTTACCAATGATACTAATCCAGATTCAAATTTAAAAAGAGAAAATCTCTACTTATCAGATATAAATATTTATTACCAATATCAATAATCAATATAGAAATATTAATATAAAACAATAATATATATATATATATATATATATATATATATTCAATAGCACAAAATAGAATTAATTTTTGTAAGCTTAACTTTATTTAATAAACGAAATCCTAACAAAGAAAACAATACTACACTTGTAAAATAGAATTTTTAGAAAATTTTAAAATTCATCAAAAATTGATTCCGGGAGTTACATGTCCAGTCTTGCATATCATGTCTAGGATGGATTCTGCGGAATGCTATACCCAGAATCCAGCAAGAAAACGTTAGGGACTAACAACTAGCTTGATTACCTAGATGCATTAGCAGGGAAGAATTTTTCGGTTGCCTACAAGCCCTTTGTCCCGGCCCCAACCTGAATGGATTTGGAGCTATCTGTCATGAAAAGTATACTTTCAGCTCACCGTCGATTGTTAAATCTTTTATATGTTTTAGGGTACATTTGTCTCCTAGGCGATATACCTACTATTAGATCTTAGGATACATTTGTCTCCCGGGCGATGTATCCACCATTACTTTATTTTCCTTTTGGCCTGGATAAGTCGGGTAGTCTGCAGGGCAGGTAACTGGATTGGATTTCTCAAAATTACATATGTTAGTAATTAGAATTGTGATAACCCTAGTTAGCTAATGTATAAAGTCGTACTCATTGCTTGGCTGTGATTGTTGTATGGAGTCCAGTCTAGTCTAGTTTTGTCTAGGCAGTGTTCGAATTGTTTATTTCAGTACATTATTGTTTATGCTTTACTTTTGTCAATAAATGATTAGAGACTAAGTTCTGTTCAGGGGAAGAGTTACAACCCCCGTCCTTGTTTAGTTTACGGGTTGTAACTTGGGTTCCAGAATTGTTTCTTAGTCATCTTGTCATTTGTCGTCCTATTTAGTACTCACACGCTATACATGATTCCTATGTTGTACATTGATTAGAGACGAAGTTCTATTCAGGAGAAGGGTTATAACCCCGATCCTTATTTGGTTTACGGGTTGTAACTTGGGTTCCGGAATAGTTCCTAAGTCATCTTATCATTTGTCATTCTATATAGTTCTAACATGCTCACATGTCCCAGTTATCTAACATACTCACATGTCCCAGTTATCTAATATGCTCTCCTGTTCTAGTTATCTTACATGCTTACATGTACCATTTCTCTACATGCTCACATGCTTAGTTTATCTCACATGTTCACATGTTTCCGTTTAACTTACATATCCACAGTTTATATTATGTCATATGTTATTTACCCTATCCTCCATGTTGTTTTGCTTATTGTCTTTATATTCTCGGGATAAGTGCATTGGTAGTGCACGAGTCTCGATCAGCATTTACTTATTTATGTCTTTATCAGTTGCTATGTTAGCTATTACTGGTTTTAGTTCATAAGTTTGGCTTCCTTTATGGTACTTGCTATTGGGGGTCTGACCCCACTGGTTTTGTTTGGCCAGATCTAATAGAGGAGCCCGGAGGATTTTTCGTACCATCTACTCGACGGTGACTACCCAGAGCACCAGAGTACCTTAGTGGGGTTTCTATTTTATTCTCCCACTAGTTATGTACATTATTCTTTTGTGGTGTTTAGCCTCCGAGCACGTGTTTAGCTCGTGTTTTGGATCTTGACATTTAGCCTACGGGTCTAAACATGATTTGCGTATTCTAGACTATAGCTAGAGCTTATCATGTATGACTATTACTCTTGCTACTTCTTCAATTTGTATTACTAGCTTCATGATCATCCATATATATATAGTTGGGACACTTTACTATTTTATGTCTGATGATCATACTTCTTGTACTTTACATATTTGCCTGTGATTGAGATATCCAAGATTGCTTGACCTAGGATTGTAGTAGTAATCCTCCATGTCTATACAGCTTATGCGTTATTTTGGGGTACTGGAGTACTTTAGAATATGTAGCTAGCCTGGTCTGTCCCTACTTGCTAGTATTATGGTTCTAGGACGTGACAATAGGTGGGTTGAAACAATTAGAAATCTACGAAAATGATTATGACTACATATGGTCGCTAATCCAATCAATTTGTCCTCGCGTACCTTATGGAAAACTCTAGTACAATATATGAGATACGGCCTAAACTCCATGAAACATTTTGATAAAACCAAAAACCAATACTAACTATGAAATACAAGATCCATACAGAAGAAAAAGAAATATGTATAAAAATATCTGTTTGGTTCGATGTAGGTGCATGAAAGTGTGAAAGTGGCAGTTTCATGAAGGTGTAACTCATTCCAGTTACAATACATTCCACTTTCCAAAAAGTGTTTGGATACAAAGGTTTTTGTCCCCCCGCAAGTGAAGACTTACAATGTAGTTTGTTTGGATGACCACTTGAAAGTGGCTTTGTAAACTTGGACATGGACTTGCTGTGTTTGGTTAGGACATTGCACGTGACATAATCACCCTCATGAAGAATGGTATGGTTACCAAAACATAAATATTTCCACAACTAAAAACTGAATTTGGCAACAGAGAAGGGTTTCACAACCGAAAAATAATATGATACATGTTCCCAGCAAGATGACATGTTCCCAGCAAACTGATATATAATTTTGCAAGATTACATGTTTCCAGCAAATATGATACATGTTCCCAGCAAATATGATACATGTTCCTAAATGATACATGTTCCTAGCAAGATGACATGTTCCCAGCAAACTGATATATAATTTTTCAAGATTACATGTTCCCAGCAAATATGATACATGTTTCCAGAAATTGACACATGTTCCCAACAAACTGATATATAATTTTGCAAGATTACATGTTCCCAGCAAATATGATACATGTTCCCATCAAATATGATACATGTTCCCAGCAAATATGATATGTTCCCAACAAGATGACATGTTCCCAGCAATATGACATGTTCCCAACAATATGATACAACCTCATATCTTTTCTGACTCATAGTTCATGCAGGGACACATGAAAAGCTCAGAGTATAAAAACTGAAAATAATTCAAACTTGTTCAATAAGGACATTATGGGCTCAGAATTAAGCAAAATCTTCTTCAAAAATCATTCTTGAATTGTCAGACCCTGCTTGCTGCTGAATTTAGTATCTCCGTCGGAGTGTCAGACCCTGCTTGCTTCACAAATCATTCTTGAATTGAACAGATTGCACCTAGGACTTTATTAAAATACCTAGAAACTGTCTCTCCGAATCGAATGAATTCAATGCCGCATACTCTATTTTTTGCCTTATGTCCCAATATGTAAAGGAATATGGCTAGTTGTTCTTCCACACAAACAGATCGCGTATCATGGAGCGACCTATTGGAATGAAAAATATTTGAGAGAATGTAGAAAACAACACTACTCATCCTTAGATAAAAGACACAATTATTTGGTCCTGCCGTCAAAATTTGATACATGTGTGCTTGTCTCCATTGTTCTCTAATTAGTGTAGTGCCCCGTCCCGCTCAGTCAATCGGAGGAATAGGAACGCCGACGGCGTTCAAAATTGGCATTACAACGGCGACTCGAAGACATCACTCGGTCAAGGCGACCGCTCGCTCAGGTGGGGTAGTTTCGGTGAACTTGCCTCATCTTAGCCTTCACATAATAAATCACATGTTTTCAACTTGCACAAGTAGGCTTAATAATAAAAGAGATGAATCCACATAGCTAAAGGGAGTAATCCCGACGGGTCGAATTGAGATAGAATATGGAAAGGTCCAACGGTCGGCTTAGAGTTGGTGCACGACGTGCTTTGAAAATGACACTCGATCCTTCGTCCCGTGGCTTGGGAGAAGGAAAGTTGGTTGAGTAGGCAAAGTTATGAACGTAGCCTAAGTCATAGGCGTCGTCCGCGTAAATGCTCGATAAAGCATGCACGCTTCAATGATGTAAGGCTTGGCATAGCCTTTGCTCGTCCCTTGAGTTAAGTTGTAGGCTTGGTAAAGTTAAGCAAAGTGATGGCGGTCGACCTAAGTCATTCCAAGCACGGTCCTATGAGTTCTACGGCTGAGTATAGCCACGAAGCCCTACGGTTTCAAAGCTAGCCGTATGGAGTATGAGTTAGGCGATAGCGTCGCGTAGAAGCATGATGGGCATAAGGCACGATGTACGGACTTAGTATTTAAGGCATGAACCACGGTTGATTCATTGAGTTTGGAAAAAGGGCAAGAAAGAAGTATGCTCGTGGCTACAGGTCGGCGAGGCCTCGCGACTACATGTCGGCGAGGCGGTCTCATAAGAAAGAAGTATGCTCGCGGCTACATGTCGGCGAGGCTGTCTCATAAGAAGGAAATATTGAACTTGGCCCTGAAAGAAATGGTGACACTAGAGGTAGCATGACTGTGTGAGACGTCAGTTTGAGTCGAGTCTTGCATGGTCATGGACAACTTGTCGACAAGGTTAGCGTTTCTCCGTACGGCAACCCGAGGCCACGGGACCGTTGTGGGCAATGGGAAACAATTAATTAGCTGTGCTGGGCACGGGTTAGGCGAGGACTTACAGCGGGGCTCGCTACTCACGCTGAAAGGACCCCGTCTAACAAAAGCTAGAGGAGTCCACGATGGCTCTGGGAGTCAGTGACCAAATCATATAGATGAGTCGGCATGGCGGCAATCCGCGTGTGTACCTTTGGATTGAGTTGAGTTGAAGGTATGTACAGTTAGAACACAAAGTTTGGGCCTAAGATTGGGTTTCAACATAGGCATCATGCTTCGACACGAGGTGTGGCGTTGAGTCTTATGTTGTCGGCATATAAGTTGCATGGTTATGGTTGAGTTGTTTGAGTTTAAGTCAGGGAACCGCCGCAAGGCAAAGTTGTTTGAGTGACAATAAGATTCACGAGTCTTGATTGGGTCATTTGGTGATCAAAGTAGCAAAGGCCGCAAGGCGGCGATATGGTTGAGTCGCACATAGTTGCGAGGCACGGCACAAAGGATTTGAAGCACGGTCACACGAAAATAGAGCTTTATCGCATAGTTGCGTCTCTGATTTTAAGCCGTAAGGCAAACACGACTCGATAGGTCAACGTTGTTGGCACGAGAAGGGTCTTGAGACAAGGTATGAGTTAACATTGTCGTTGCAAGCACGAGATGGTCTAGAGACACAAAACATGCAAGGCGTCGGTCATAAAACTGATCCTAAGGCAAGACTAAAAAGACAATCGATATGAAGTGACTATGTTGCACAAAGTAAATCAAACGTGTTGGGTTTGTATGGGTGGGCGAGGAGCTCATTCCACCAGTACAGTTGAGTACTGACACCCACATAGTTTATATGTGCAGGCACAGGTAGAAGCTCGTGGCGCAGAGCTCGCTTGGATGCGTCGAGGCACGGAGTTCCTCGGCGATTCGAAGCGTGCGACCGCATGAAGTAAAGACTTATATGGGACATAATGTATGGACGTCGCCTTCCGAAGCTTCCGCTGGATCAAGACTTGTATTTGAGAGATAAGAGAGAGCTGAGTGACTTGTAATATGAGCTTGAGTGAGCTTGAGAGACTTGTAATATTGGCCTTGCGCCCATTGTAATCTTTGTATCAATATCAATAAAGAGCTTTCTGTTGAATAACTTGTGTTTGTTCTAAATTTCTGCTGTATGTTCAATGTCTCTGCATGGGACTTCTGTGCGACGACCCCGTCGCAGCCGCTGAAATCGGCCGTTATGGAACCCGTCTTGCACGAGCGCAATCTAGGCTCGTGCGGCATCACGCCTTAGCGAGGACGATCGCTCCTACGGGAGCGGGGCGTGACATAATGGTATCAGAGCACGGCTTTACGTCCTTGGACTATCGATTGAATTCTTTAACTCGTTGTTTCCGTAAAACTCTGTTGCTTCCGTAAGTTGATATCGTTGGTGCGCTCTCTCTCAAATGTCCTACGGGATGTCCATACAATAAGTCTATCTATTTTGTAAAATGTAGGAGAACAATTTTTAATAAAAATGAAAAGATGATTCGCGTAGGCACGGTTGGCTAAGTCGGGCTGGGCATATACACCAAAGTTGCGTCGACCTTAAAAAAGTCGAGTGCGGGGAATTGAATAGCGTCGAGCAAGAATGAGTTGAACTCGGTTGAGTAAATGTGGGATGACTGTCGATAGGGGTGCTATCGAGCGACGGTATCGTCGATACGACATAGATGAGCGTGCTTGGAATTAGAGGAATGGTTCGAACGGGATTCGAAGAAGTCGATTTAGATTCAAATAATAGTTTTGAAGATTTGTGGAATGACTTCATCCCTGAGTGGTGTATGCGATAGCCTCAGGGATGTCGATCGATCGAATAAGGATGCGAGGTGTCGATAAGTCTATCAGCAAGCGTCGTGTGTATGCAAAGCCATAGATTGAGTATCATTGAACAAGTTGTAGTCTTGAGATTTGATGAGTCGATTCGAACAACCTAGAAATGGACGTGCACGGAACGCGCACGGGATAGAGGATTGTGCGAAGTATGAAACGCAAAAATGATTGAGTAGGTGAAATCGAATCGAGGAAAAGTTAAGGTGTAGCGAATGGATAACTTGATCGAGGAAATTGATAGGGATCGTCTACGAAAAGTTAGCACGACAGGTAGATAGCGTGCATGAAAAAGTTTGATTTTGAAGTTACGCAAATGACTCTAAGGATTGGATTGAACGTTGCTCGATGATTGAGTTAACAAAGGGGACGATACAAATTGAGGAAATATGTTGGTCGATGACTTAAGATAGATGGATGAACAATACGCGAATTTGGGTTTGAGGAAATCGATGTTGTGAATGAATCGAGGGATAGTGATCGAGCTTAAATTTGAATGTTGAGGAGATTATCCAGTCGGACGATAGCATCATTTGCACGACTCAAAATTGGTTGCAAACGAAGATCGTCAAGTTACGTATATCGTCGATGGTATTGAGGCGTATCAAAGATGATATGCGATAACTCGGAGGTACTCTGACTCGGCGAATGACGATCGTGCAAGTGTTGTTGTTCGATTGGATGGATTACTTATGATTTTGATTAAGATGAATGTTGGATGAAAATGAAAGTGTCTTGATGGTTACGCGGATAACCACAGCGTCGACATTCTTGTCTTGCGCGAGCGCAACTCCAGCCTCGCACATGTGTTGCGTCGGATTTGGGGCGATTGTTCCGCGTGAGCGCTGACATGGTGATTCATGTCGCGGGAATGATCGAACTCGAAAAATCAGGACGTGGCAACGTTGATTGTCTCGACTTGTCGGTTTGACGCGAAGATGAATTCGAGGATGTTTGGACTTGCGACTGATTAATGAAAGAAACTTGAGGATTGAGTAGGTCCAATTCGCGCATCGAGAATGAACTAGTCTAGACGCAAAACAAGAGTTACGTCCCGATGAGGATGATTATCCCACGGGAGCGTGCATGGTGATTCATGCCCACCGTGGAAAATCTGACTCGCGTGAGATCGGGACACAACATATTGTTAAGCTAGACGACCTCATGATCGATTACGTGAATTGGAATAGATGACTTAAGAAATATGGAATGTAGAATTTTGGTTAGCAATGAATTGCGTCATAGCGTGCTCGAATTGAGAAAGATTGATAGGCAATCTGTGTCGAACGTGTTCAAAGAGATAGACTATGCAAAATGGCTTGTTGAACGAGTGAGATTGATATGTTAAGGAATTGGTTGAAACGTAAGTTGTCATAGGATGGCTTTGCTGAATAACTCGGACCCCGTGCGACGAAATGTTAGGATGTGTGTAGGTAATCTATGCTCGATGTTTAAAAATCGGAGTGATGCGAGCTTGGGTAGAAAATCCCGTACTATCAACTTGGTTTGACCTTAGGATGGGGTCAGTGTTGATATCGTTGTTTGGGAACTATGATTCCAATACTGACGGAAAGATATAGCCTAGCGGTTAGGCAGACGTTCCGGTACGGAACGATAGGAATGGTGAAGGCACCACTCATGAGGCTCGATTGACATGCATGTATATCAAGGACGCTTGAATGCGTGCACGATCCGACTCGAGTGGTGATGGCGGGATTTGCTATCACGAGACTTGGTTGAAATGCATGTATTTTGGGGACGCCTAAGATATGTGCATGATCCATACTAAATGATACGTTGAATTCAAGTGAGACTTGAGGAACGAAAAAGTGTCGAGGAGTTTGAGATCGTAAGTTTGAAGAAAGGATTGAGGGTAGCACGAGCGTGGCTCGGATTTGGGAAACACATAAGCGTAGTGTGTGCGAGAGTGCTTGAATGTTGAATAAGTGATAAGACGATAAGTGTACTCAGTTAGTTTCGAGGACGAAACTTTTTCTGAGTGGTGTATGATGTAGTGCCCCGTCCCGCTCAGTCAATCGAAGGAATAGGAACGCCGACGGCGTTCGGAATTGGCCTTACAACGGCGACTCGAAGACATCACTCGGTCAAGGCGACCGCTCGCTCAGGTGGGGTAGTTTCGGTGAACTTACCTCATCATAGCCTTCACATAATAAATTACATGTTTTCAACTTGCACAAGTAGGCTTAATAATAAAAGAGATGAATCCACATAGCTAAAAGGAGTAATTCCGACGGGTCGAATTGAGATAGAATATGGAAAGGTCCAACGGTCGGCTTAGAGTTGGTGCACGGCGTACTTTGAAAATGACACTCGATCCTTCATCCCGTGGCTTAGGAGAAGGAAAGTTGGTTGAGTAGGCGAAGTTATGAACGTAGCCTAAGTCATAGGCGTCGCCCGCGTAAATGCTCGATAAAGCATGCACGCTTCAATGATGCAAGGCTTGGCATAGCCTTTGCTCGTCCCTTGAGTTAAGTTGTAGGCTTGGTAAAGTTAAGCAAAGTGATGGCGGTCGACCTAAGTTATTCCAAGCACGGTCCTATGAGTTCTACGGCTGAGTATAGCCACGAAGCCCTACGGTTTCAAAGCTAGCCGTATGGAGTATGAGTTGGGCGATAGCGTCGCGTAGAAGCACGATGGGCATAAGACACGATGCACGAACTTAGTGTTTAAGGCATGAACCACGGTTGATTCATTGAGTTTGGAAAAAGGGCAAGAAAGAAGTATGCTCGCGGCTACAGGTCGGCGAGGCCTCGCGGCTACATGTCGGCGAGGCGGTCTCATAAGAAAGAAGTATGCTCGCGGCTACATGTCGGCGAGGCGGTCTCATAAAAAGGAAATATTGAACTTTGCCCTGAAAGAAATGGTGACACTAGAGGTAGCATAACTGTGTGAGACGTCAGTTTGAGTCGAGTCTTGCATGGTCATGGACAACTTGTCGACAAGTTGAGCATTTTCCCGCACGACAACCCGAGGCCACGGGACCGTTGTGGGCAATGGAAAACAATTAATTAGCTGTGCTGGGCACGGGTTAGGCGAGGACTTGCAGCGGGGCTCGCTACTCACGCTGAAAGGACCCCGTCTAACAAAAGCTAGAGGAGTCCACGATGGCTCTGGGAGTCAGTGACCAAATCATATAGATGAGTCGGCATGGCGGCAATCCGCGTGTGTGCCTTTGGATTGAGTTGAGTTGAATGTGTGTACAGTTAGAACACAAAATTTGGGCCTAAGATTGGGTTTCAACATAGGCATCGTGCTTCGGCACGAGGTGTGGCGTTGAGGCTTATGTTGTCGGCATATAAGTTGCATGGTTATGGTTGAGTTGTTTGAGTTTAAGTTAGGGAACCGTCGCAAGACAAAGTTGTTTGAGTGACAATAAGATTCACGAGTCTTGATTGGGTCAGTTGGTGATCAAAGTAGCAAGGGCCTCAAGACGGCTATATGGTTGAGTCGCACATAGTTGCGAGGCACGGCACAAAGGATTTGAAGCACGGTCACACAAAATGGAGCTTTATCGCGTAGTTGCGTCTCTGATTTTAAGCCGTAAGGCAAACACGACTCGATGGGTCAACGTTGTTGGTACGAAAAGGGTCTTGAGGCAAGGTATGAGTTAACATTGTCGTTGCAAGCACGAGATGGTCTAGAGACACAAAACAGGCAAGGCGTCGGTCATAAAACTGATCCTAAGGCAAGACTAGAAAGATAATCGATATGAAGTGACTATGTTGCACAAAGTAAATCAAACGTGTTGGGTTTGTATGGGTGGGCGAGGAGCTCATTCCACCAGTACAGTTGAGTACTGACACCCACATAGTTTACATGTGCAGGCACAAGTAGAAGCTCGTGGCACGGAGCTCGCTTGGATGCGTCGAGGAACGGAGTTCCTTGGCGATTCGAAGCGTGCGGCCGCATGGAGTAAAGACTTATACGGGACATAATGTATGGACGTCGCCTTCCGAAGCTTCCGCTGGATCAAGACTTGTATTTGAGAGATGAGAGAGAGCTGAGTGACTTGTAATGTGAGCTTGAGAGACTTGTAATATTGGCCTTGCGTCCATTGTAATCTTTGTATCAATATCAATAAAGAGCTTTCTGTTGAATAACTTGTGTTTGTTCTAAATTTCTGCTGTATGTTCAATGTCTCTGCATGGGACTTCTGTGCGACGACCCCGTCGCAGCCGCTGAAATCGGCCGTTATGGAATCCGCCTTGCACGAGCGCAATCTAGGCTCGTGCGGCATCACGCCTTAGCGAGGACGATCGCTCCTACGGGAGCGGGGCGTGACAATTAGGAAGGGTTCCCTTGCAATGCCTTGTCGGTCATTGCCCTCATTTTCCATTAAATTCATAATTATAGTTACAACAGTAAGTATACTAGCGACTGCGACATTTAGTAACGGATCATTGGGATTCGACAAATCCATCTACATGAAAACCACATTGTAATCATATATCATGTTATTAAACAAACGATCCATTACATATATATAAAACAGACAGATCAGCATAAATGTTTATAATATAAATATAAACAAAATAATATTTTACATCTAGATCTAGTGTGTAGAACAAAATAATATTGTAAATCTAGAAAGGGCAAAGTAAACATATCTAAACGGAAAAATTGTGTCAAATAAACGATAAAATGACAGATCTATAAGAAAATCACTCCATCCATCTTGACAGATCTATAAGCAAAAATAAGAAGAAATGACACATCTATAAAGATCTATTTTCGGGGAAAAATGAGAAGAAATCACTCCATCTATCTACAAAGATCTATTTTCGGGGAAAAATGAAAGATCTATAAGCAAAAATAAGAAGAAATGACAGATCTATAAGAAAAATAGTAGATCCGGAGAAAAATCACTCCATCCATCCACAAAGATATCAAAAAAATTGTGTCAAATAAACAGAAAAATGGTTAAAAATGGAGGTTTACGCTGCAGAGGAATAGCGGAAGAGCGATGGTCGGACCCTATTTTCGGAGAGCACTTCCTTCTCCAGAGTTTCCCACTCTCTCTCCTCCACTTTCACTGGACTTCAACACAAAATTGGCCGGAACTCAAATATGGCTTTTCGGTTGGAGACAGGAACTGGGAAGCGGTCCCATCAATGGACTTTCAGGTATTAAAGCAGCCCAACCAAACACATAAACTCGCATAAGATCCTGTGAGTTGCAACAAATCAATCCACTTTCAGCCCAAATTTATCATACCAAACAAGCCCTAAAGTTTGGGAATAAATATCGTAATTTAGGATGGAGGGTTTACACCACGTGGGTCACGTGAGAAGATCTGGCCTGGACGGACCGCGTGTGCTGCTGCTGCACCACAGATGGACTCGGAATTAGACGACCTGGACCTTGGTATACATATCAGGAAGGTCATTCCGAATTGAAGAAAACCGAGGAAGCAAGCAAGCAACGTGATCTTCTTTTCCAACTGGAGTGGTCCTTTGTTGGACTCGGAATTAGACGACCTGGACCTTGGTATACATATCAGGAAGGTCATTCCGAATTGAAGAAAACCGAGGAAGCAAGCAAGCAACGTGATCTTCTTTTCCAACTGGAGTGGTCCTTTGTTGGCTGGGTCCAACCTCATGTCCGGTAAAATGTCCCTCTCCCTACGCATCACCCACACCAATCTGACGGTCAGGAAACGCAGACCACAATACCTAACCTCCTCCGCGGAGGATGCGCGACGAGTCGGCGGAGTCAAACCGATCTAACACGAGAGAGAGAGAGAGAGAGAGAAATTCGATCTTCCATTTGTACGTGTTTAATTAATTACCTATTTCCCACTATTTACAGCACTTTCTTCTTGATATAGATAATAACCAAGATTCGAGAAGGGACCGATCGAACCGATCCCCTTTCGTAAGCGGAATTTCTTTCCCCTATCTTCTCAAATTTTCCTCTTCCATTTGTTCCGCGTAGATTGATGCAATTCTTGGGATTATTTTCTAGGGTTTTGTAGAATTCCCTACAATGGTGGGATAGGAATTTGGGGAAAAAATGGCTGTGAATTTCTTGTACCTATCGGCCGTCTCGACGGTGGTCGGCTTCGTCGGCCTGCAGTCGTGGGTGTTCGGTTTGCTTGACGAGTTCAAGTCGGCTGGATTGATCGACGGGAACCGTGTTCATTCAGGGAATATATGGAGCGTCCTCGAGCTGCTCTCAGGATCTAACGCTGCCATTCTTCTGTTGCTGAATCTCGTCTCCAATGTGTTTGTGCTGGGTCTCCTGACCCTCAAGGTAAAATTTGTTCCTATCGGCATTTCATCTTATGGTTATTTGCTGTGTCTCAATGTACGTGAGGCTAGAGGTTGCACGGACACAGATACAACATTTTGTAGCGTCTTGTAGTGTCTGGCGCATCTTACTGTTTATATAGCCTGTTGATTTTCGGCTCAAGCAAATAATTGTGTTAGTATCGGCAGGTATCGATGGGGTTAGTATCCGTCCAATCAGACTTGTCAAAACCGATACAATATGGCTGATACATATTGGTATCAATTGATACCGTGAACCTTGGTTGTAGCATAGGTCCTTTCTAGGGAAGGGCACAACCACCACAAAAACACACCTAAACAAGTGAAAAGTGACTTTAAATAACACAAGACAAGCACAAAAACAAGACACGATCACCATAATCACATCCAAGCCTTCCTCCGCCGGGTTCGGCTGTGGGCTCCATAAATGATTTGACAAAGTTTTTTTGACCGACTATCGAGCTGATATCAACCCTCTATATTGGTGCCAAACTCCTAGCAAGGTAGCTATGAACATGAGAGGTTAAAGCCATAAAAGTAGATGGCTAGTTGGCAGGTAGGTAAACCTACCTTTTATATGTACTTATATAGTTTAACTTTAAACTCATGCTACCAAGGAGCACAAAAACAAAACATTACAGCACATCAATTTTAAAATTTGAAACCAGTAACATGAACCTTATAAAATGAATACATAATAAATAAGACTATATAAAGTTCGAGGTATTAGTTTCCTGAAACACTATCACCTACATTCCTACATGCAGGCAATATATAACCATTCTTTTCATATAATTCGCTCTGTTGAAGACTTTTGACTCATTAGTTCGCTATTAATGATTTCCCAAAAGTATGTTCCTTGTTGATTTGCCTGCTTCCGAGAAAGAACATATTGAAATACCCCGACTAATATTTATTCCAAATTAACTGTTAGCTATATAGACCAAATTTCATCACTACCATGGCTAAATTTTAAAGAGGTAATCAAATTATGTATCAATTGAAAAGATAGAATCCATTTATTTGATTTGAGAAGCATTCAGAACTAGAACGAGATTCGAATATTTGGGCCATTTGTCTTGTCATTGGACCGATAAAATTCTGGAATAAGTAAATTGATGAATGCCAATTTTTCAGTACAAGGTAAGCACAATTTTGATATGACCCTTGTTGGATACGATTATGTTAACCTGCACGCTCAAGTTATCTTGATTGATAATACACATGAGGGGAATTCTGGCATGCAGTCATCTTTCCTGCTAGATCAACATTAGCATCAATTATCTAAGCCTCTTCCCACCTTAATGGGCAAAGCTGTTTAGTATAAACTCAAATGAGGAGCCTCCACTACGAAATCATATGATTGCTGGTGAACTATGTTATCCGGACTCTCCACTTTAAGGAGGAGTACCCGTGTCGACTCGATAGGGTATGGATATGGGTATGAAATCCGTATCCGATCCTCCATGGTGACAATCATATCCTTCATGGTAACAATCGGGAGACTGGTAGTGAAGTAGGTAGTTTATTTTAATGTGGTACTGAAGTAGATAGTTTATTTTAATATGGTAAACGGTAGGGGAGCTGAAGGGACGGTCCCTTAGGGACTTATCCAACTAGTTCAGTAAAGCTTACTAGTAGTTTATAATTATAGATAATCTTTTTTATTTAACCTTAGTCATATTTTTTCGTACCCGTATCCAAAATTTGGATCATTTTTAGCCGAGTTCGTGTGTCCTTCAATTATGAGTTTGAAGGGCCAGACTCTTGGATATGTACCCGTATTCGTACCCGACACCCGTACCCGAGTCCAGGTAAGATAGCTGGAGAATACATTTGAGTTTGTTTTAAGCATTTGTCCTTGATAAACACCTTATTTAGAAAGTAAAAATATGTGTTAAAACTTAATACTTTTGAAACCCTTCTCTCTTTCTTTTCTAATATTTTTTTTTATGTTGTTTGATGCAGACAATATTTTTCGTGCAGCTCTATCCCACAGAGACTAGAAAATTGCTGGAATGGCTTATTAATTATGTGATATACAAGGTAATTCATCACTTGAACCTACCAAATCTGAAGTCATACATTGCATATACATACCAAAAAAAGGAAAAAGAAGGAAAAGTGAAGAAGATTGTGAAGACTGCCGACTTCCATATAGCAGAGTGTGGTGGCTAATTCTGTTGTGGTATATCAATATCTTGTGATATATTTTATCAGCATCGAGCATGACATGCCATGGTTATTTTGATTCCATTTAGTTTTGTTTGTTCTGGAAGGCATTTGTGACCAGCATAGAACATACATTTTACTATGACTGTTGGAGAGATGGATGAAGAGCAAAATCGACCAATCTAAGGATACAAATACCATTACCCTGAACAAACAAAGGATAACTGGGATTAACCCATCACTCTAGAAGAAATACTGATATCACCACTCTAGATCAGGACACCGATTTCCACTCCAAGGGCTCCACCTTCGAGATGCAACAAGTACTCATTTAATGGAATCCACAAAGAAATGTAGAGAAGAAGGAAGCACAATGCTCTAGTGTAACTCCAATAAAATTGTACCTTTCCCCTTAGATAGTGTCAGCTTGAAACAACCCTTCAAGCTTTAAAATAACGTAGAAAAATGAAAAAGACTCATTGATGATAATTTGACTCATTAATAGCATAGATAGACTAAAAGACACATGCAAAGCTAAAAAAATCTCCAGACATTGAAACTTATCACTTTGAGTTCATAATACGGTGATTTAGGAGGCATACATCTGCAACATTCTTCTTTAGTTGAAAGAAGCTAGTTCTCAAGTTATTGTTGTCATTAATATTATGACAGGATAAGAGGACAACACTAAAGGTTGTCGATATGCCATAGTCTCTCCGAAGTTCAGTCTTATATGCATACTTGCTGATTCCACTATGGACCTTGAATGGACCAGCAGCTGTTGGCTTTAGCTTGCCATGACTTGTAGGAAAGTGTTCCTTACGAAGATGAACCTACACCAGTTAACCTTCCTTGAACGTCATGATGCGAGTCTACGGAAATGTTTGTTGGCAGCACTTCAATACTTCTCATTTTGTTTCATAATGCAAGCTTGAACTTGCTCATGCATGTTTTGTTGTTCTTTGCTTGATTAGCCGCATTTCCACTGAATTCACGAGTTACGGGAAGAGGAATTAAGTCTACTGGACTCGGTAGTTTGGCTCAAGGACCGGCTGTAAGCAAACTCGAGTTTTGCTAGTACTATATTCCAGTTGTGAATATTATTTGCCTACCAAACTCCCTCATAAAGAGATGTATTAAGCTCGATTAAAATATTTTTTTTCGGATAAAGGTTTTGAGGATAATGAGACGAGCTGAATTGGAGTATTTTGTCGAGCTTTCTCCACAAAATAAGCCATAAGTGACCTACAAACTTCTGAGCGCAGTCGGAACTGTTCCTTTCCGGAATCCATCAAGTTTGAAAGATAAATATCAATAACATGAGAAGCTCAAGACTCTTGTTGCAAGGTGTAAAATGAGGCCATTTTGAAGAAATGATTAACAAACACCATCATAGAATCTTTGTTTGGCAAGCCCAAAACAAAGTATAGGCTAACATATTCCCAATGGAGCAGTTGCTACCACTAAAGGAGTATATAGCCTGGTATTTTGAGAACGACTTCTGGCAATGTGGCAAGTCCAACATTGCTCTATCTAATGATTAACATTGTGATACGAAGGCTATTAAAATTTTTTCAGAAGTATCTCCATCGTCTTGTCTCATGCAGAGACTCCACTGGGTCCATTTTCACGAGTCTCCTTGATATTGCTTGCGGAAGTGAACACTCAGGCACAATTAATTGTTTTTGAATAAAAGGCCATCGTGCGACAAGAATTGATCATAAGTGTCCTCCCAAAGTTTGTTGAATAAAGGTCCTATTCATAAAGTTCCTTGAGTATCTCAAACCTTACAATCTTTACTTGCATTGTGGTGAGCAAGTTTGGCTTAACGCTTTTGTCACCTAATTTTGACTAAATGCCTTGTGCTTGATACATAAAGATTGTACAGGATAACAATTGAATCTTAAGATGTATTTTCTAATTAACTTGCTTATACATGATTTGGTGGAAGATATTAATCTTCAGTCAACTATGCTTAAAATTGACTAGTCGCTCCGTGCTATCGGATGCCTAAGGGTACTGTTTAGTGCATGTTCAGTTAAATGAGATCCTCTTTTGTTTACTGTAAGAGTTCTTGTGCCAAGAAATTTCGGTAAGAATTTTTTTGCAGTCACTATAAGATGGAAAAAATTGTACCGACATTAGTTATGAAGGTTCGTTAATTCGTTACATCTAATGTTGCATCTCTAACTAGTAACAAATTTACATACTACCAAACCCGTCTAGGTTAATGTTTGGAAGTTCACATTGTTTATCTTCTTGGTGATGTCATTACTACAGAAAAGAAACATCATAATTCTTTCACTTATTGACAGTTTACATTATGTAGCGTGATCCACAACTAAAAAGCAAGGAGTACGGATAATTTCCTCTTGTCCCTGCTCTCTTCTTTTCTTCCTAGTAGAAAATGGCTTTGTCATCTTATTGAAAGGTCATCATAGCTCCATGACATAAACTGTCTTTTGAGCTGATAATAATTATTCTTTTTGAAGATATAGATGAGTTAAATATTGCATGTTATTCTGGGTGTGTGAATATAGCTTCTGGTAGAACACCGATTGACCCCCCTGAACACGCCCCCCCACCCCCGCCCCCCCACCCCCCCCCCCCCCCCCCCACCCAAAAAAAAAAAAAAAAAAAAAAAAAACCCAACCCCAAAACTCATTTCTCACTTCACTATAATATACAATCTGTAGTTCTTCTAGATTCTTGATTCATAGTTGTTACATATTTCATTTTTGTTGTTTAAATAGGGAACTTTTCTCCCATTGGTCGTGCCACCAAATACTTTCCAAGTTGTCCTATGGTCTAGTTGGATGGTTATTCTCTGCACTCTAAAGGTATTGTGCTCTAAGCTTGTCCTTTAACAGTTAGTGTCAATCGGGAATTTAAAGTATATAAATATGAAACCTTTTATTCACAGTTGACATTCTATTTGTGAGCTGCAGATGTTTCAATCATTAGCCAGAGATCGTCTTGAGCGGTTAAATGCGTCACCCACTGTAACACCTTCTAGATATTTTCGTGTTTTTTCTTCCCTGTTGCTAGTTCTAGCTGCTGATCTCCTTTGGTAAAGTTTCATGACATATTTTATTTGTTTCGTACGTTCTTTGTGCATGCCAAATATTACATCAACTTGGCATATCTTTTATTCCTATTATCATGCATACTATTTGGAGTTCGTGTAGAAAAGGAGGAGTTGTAAGTAATGTATCTTCATTATGACTATGAATTATCTTTTCACCCATTGTTCCCTTATTTCGATTTTATATCTCACTAATGGTAATATGGTAACAACAACAACAACAACAATAAAACATTTGAATGATACCAACTTTACTATTATGGTTCATTTCATCAAGTTTTTCTTCATACAGTTTTAGGAAGTTGGTGGTAGTGGGCAGATTAAAGATCAGGACTTGTGTTGAGAGGATACAAAGTAATAGCTCCTTACTGTTCGACGTAACAAAAGGTTGAACGAACTTTTTGCTTTATTGAACGTATAAGGTACCGTGTACAAAGAAGGAAGTCCTAAACATGATATTCTAAGTACAGGGAGAAGAGGTTTCTGGGAAAGTGTGACGATGGAGATTGAGCATTGCAACGGCTCCTTTATTCCGTTGACGATCTGACGACGAATCGACCTTACTATGGCTCTCTGGCGTCTTTGATGGGACTCTAGGGTCACCGATCAAGAGGCTATCTGGATGAGAAGATCCCTTGAAGATGGTTGGTTGGTTGGTTCTTTGGTTGATAGGTGGATGAGGGTGGTCGACTCTTCGTGGATGGAGATCGCTGCTCCTTTGAAGATTGTCGATTGTCAGTGTTCCCTCTTTCTTTTTTCTCCCTTCTTTCTGGTGGAAGAAGAACTCCTTCTATTTATAAAGAACCGAGCACATATGCGATGTGCATTAGGATTCCTGAAATATGAAAAAATCTGCCGTTATTGCACGATGCAGACTTCTGCGGCGCTGACACGTAGAGGACATCGAGATTTCCCTCAAACGAGATCTCTGGTGGTTATAAACATAACCAAAGGAGGTGACACGTGGCGCGTGCCGATTTGCTTGCTCGGATACAGCCGAGTAAATCTTGGAATTTCATCCTAGATTTGGAGTCTAATTGGTCCTCGTCTAAGATTTAAATCAATCTGATATGATATCAATCATGATTTAATCCCAATCTTCTCTGCAAGAGGTTGTTTAAACAAACCAATTGGGGTGGACCCATGCTTTCTGCGCCTCTGATGAGGACTAAGTGCTACTGTGTTTCTGGGACGACGAGTAGACCGTGCTTCTGGAGACGACGAAACCTCTATGCTTTCAGGCTACGAGTGGACTTGGCTTCGAATGACGACGAGATTTCTGTGCATGTAGAGCAACTTATGAAGCTGTGTTTCGGGCTACCAGAGTCACTGTGCTGTAGGCGACAAGTAGGCTTGTGCTTCAGGTTGACGAGGTTACTGTGCTTTTGGAGCGACAGATTGACTTGCATTGGTTGCGATGGGAGTTCCAAAGTCTCTTGTAGAGAAGTGACTTAAGCTTCTGATCCGGAGCAGATGACTGCGCTGACTGCGTCGTGGGAATGAAGATGGTGTGAGCATATCACCATCCTGCGCCTCATGCGGACGCAGGTAAGTAGATGCGCCTCTGAATAGTGAAGGCGTTGGTTGCGAAGGGAAGGGTATGACACCCTTGCGCGTCTGAGATTGGCGCAGGCAGATAGCTGCGCCTCTGGAGTGAAGACACTGGCTTCTGGAATAAAAGAAGGGGAGGAGGGTCCTACCACCATCTTGTTTCTGAGGTTGGCGCAGGGAGGTGGCTGCGCCTCTGGCTTGAAGGCTCTGGCTTCTTCAAAGTGCCGAGTTACTGATATGCTTCTGAGAGACTGCGCCCACAAGAATATCAGAACATGCTTTGGTGGAGGTCAATCCTCCAGCGTGTGTATCAAGAAGAAGGAAGGCTGCGCTTCGATGAAGACTGTATCCCTTGTAGATCCCTCTAGGCTTCTGTCGAATTTGTACTAGATCCTTTGTAGAAGAACAAAATTAGTCCCTTATGTATGGTCCTGGTGTGTCTGTACTAGACTTTGTTAGACATGATAATGAAGGGACTTCTCTCCATATCTTCTGTTTTGTCTTTTTAGCACTGAGCCTTAGTCTTTTATGTATGGTTCTGATGTGTATCGAGAAGAAGGAAGGCTGCGCTTCGATGAAGACTGCATCCCTTGTAGATCCCTCTAGCGTTGGTGGAGGTCAATCCTCCAGCGTGTGTATCGAGAAGAAGGAAGGCTGCGCTTCGATGAAGACTGCATCCCTTGTAGATCCCTCTAGGCTTCTGTCGAATTTGTACTAGATCCTTTGTAGAAGAACAAAATTAGTCCCTTATGTATGGTCCTGATGTGTCTTTTTAGCTTCTGTCGAATTTGTACTAGATCCTTTGTAGAAGAACAAAATTAGTCCCTTATGTATGGTCCTGATGTGTCTGTACTAGACTTTGGTAGACATGATAATGAAGGGACTTCTCTCCATATCTTCTGTTTTGTCTTTTTAGCACTGAGCCTTAGTTTTTTGCATCTTCTGCGCTTTGGCGAAGGGACGTCTTCAGCTGAGATTTTTCATGCTTCTACACTTACCATGATCATACATAGGAATTTTTAAAAATTAATTTATGACCAAACTACACAATTGTTCAGGCTTCATTAAGTTTTTTAAGCCTTTGGAAGCAAGAGTGCAAACTGCATGTAAGTTTATGGATTTGTGTGTTCAAACATGTCAGGTGTTCATTTGAAAAAGTTTCTCTCTATCATTATCGTATTTTTCGAGCTCATTGAGGATTAATGTCAAGTTGATAAATTTTGTCCAAATTTGGTCATTCCCCACTGTTAAACATTTGCAATAGATATGCTAACCTTCTTTTAATGACAAAAGGTCCTAGAGGTACATTTCCTTGTTTAATAGTTGTTACCGGAATCCATATTCATTGGTTAGCGGATATAGGGAGGGCACAAATATTGCAATCGTAGCTAGTAAGGCGAAAAATCGTTGAAGACGATGATGGAACATTAATCATAAGAAGGATGCAACAACAAGAAGGTGAAGAAACTCGAAAACTAGGGTTTATATAGATCGGTTTCTTACCAGCAACAATACAAGCTCTAATTTTAAAAATTTCATTCGGTCATTCAATGAACAGAAAGGTACAAGAGCTATCATATATATATGAATAGTAAAATCCTAATCCTAATATGAATAACAAGATCCTACTTGGCCCGACACAAAGGCCTTCCAATACATACATAAATAAACAAACAAATAATAACTAATTCCAAACTCGAGGTGACAAAACTCTTTCCACTGATAGGTGTGGAATCTCCATCAAAATGGTTTGGTATCCTCCTCAAATGGCTCATAGGTTAAAACTCCATAATTCATATCTACTAAAGACTTGTTTTTCTCCAAAGCTCAATATATTATCATCCCCAGAGAACTCTATTGTTAGCTTTCCATATTCAAGAAAAACAAAATGTAAATCCTTCTTATTCCCTTTAGATTTATCCATTAACCTTCTTAGTAGGTAAATCACTTATAATAGACCTCCCGGGATAATTTCTGTCACGTCCCAATTCCAAAATACGTAGGAACTTAGGACGAGACAATGCCAGCTATACGATCTGGAATACGTTCCTAATTTAATGGGACTTACCCAAATGTACTACGCTGTGAAAGGATACTAATCATACGCTATCATGTCTATGTCTCAATCCACCAATAAGTAAAAATGCAAGAATAAACAATATGTATATAGTCGGCCGCCCTATAATACACATGTCCGAGCAAACTCGAGGAAGAGTGAGCTTGCAAAAACTTGACTACAACAACATGTAATACGCAATAGAGGGATAATAAATGAACAATGAAAGATAAACATCTATCTACAATATACCTGAATATCCAAAGATACCCATCATCAACTCCTGCAAGTCTACAATCTGCCAGGGAACCAGGTCCTCGTAGGGACATAACAAGATATAAAATACATGTCATAAAGTAAATACTTATTAAACATGAAGGTGAACTAACCATCTATGTGAATGCACTTGAGGATAACTGGGAACGTATGGGTAGGACAAGCTCAATAGTAATCTCTGGCATAGCTCCTGGCTAGATACCATATATACACTGACATATATCATCAATCGACATAGCGTATAGCTAGCGACCATCGCCTGATATACCGACAACATATATAATCCCACGATAACGCATACCACGTTATCGAGCCACTAGAAACATGTAATCATAACTCCGTAGTTTCATCCAAAGACTACGACAGACCAATATGGTTGTCCCATATGCCTACTTAGGGGTGCAACTCGGGCGGGCTAAACCCGAACTTTTTTGGATAAACCCGTTAATGAGTTTGGTTAGGGTTGAAGATACTCGGGCTCGGATTAAAATATTTGAACCCGATCAAAAATCGGGTTAGGCTTCGGTTCGTGTGTCGGGTTACCCAAAGAACTCGAAATCCGACATACATATGCTTTATATATTTTTTTCATACTTCTTATATAAAAAGTTTAAATCCTAAATTTTTTCACCCAAACTCTTTTAACTCCTTATCCTAAATCACTTTCAAGTTGTATTTTGTAATGATCGATGCTTGATTATTATTTGATTATGTGTAATACTATTTTTGTTTACAATTATTTCAAATATTATATTAGAGCCCGATAAACCCGATGGACCCGACCCAACCCAACCCAAGCCCAACCCGATCCTCTGGGCTTGGTCTTGGGCTTTATATGTTGAACTCGAGGTCGGTCGGGTATGGACTCGAACTAGACTTATAATTCATCGGGTTGGGCTCGGGTTGACCACAAGCCCGACCCAACCCGTCCGAGTTGCACCCCTACGCCTACTTATGATCCTTCCCGCCCAAATGCCAATGCACAACTCGTGATTACAACTTATACATCTCGTACTATATGCCAAGTCATAAACAAACCAGAACTATCTACTAATATGCATTACCATCGTACGGCTCCTCGCAGAGATAGCTAGTCGAATGCGCAAGTCCATGTCCAACATAAACTCATCCGGACTCTCAGTGTCGTGGAATGATACGTGTCAAGGTCTAGGAGATATAAAAATAACTTCTCAACTTTAGGTGGGTCCACTAGTACTAAGTCAACACAACTCATATCGAAGTATTCGTCGACTGCACCCGAGGCATTCTCAGACGCGACTTTACACTATTTCTAACACAAATATACATAGCATTATTCATGAATAGTTTAATATATTCCGAGGTGTGAATTCAACAATCCTGCTCCCGCCTCCATCGTCTTGTCCTGGGTTCTTATTTAATAATATGACATCAATATCTATTCTAGAGTTGCTACACATTAACAATAGCATTAATGACACACACATAATTTAGGTTATGAAATTAGGACTACGCCATGAACTAGTTTAAACTAGTAGGTAACTACAACTACAAATTGTTCATTGACAATAATAACCTTTGAACGAAATTCCTATAGCTTACTAAGCTATTGGTCATCATTCTAACACTCTCCGAGAGTTGCCTATAAGTCCCAAACTATACTTTGCACATTCGCTAAGGTGCGGCATGCTTCCTAAGGATGAAAAGTTCAATTCTAACCCAACCTACAAGTCGAACCAATGTGTCAAGTACGTTTATTCTAGGGCATAACCTATATGTTATAAATATGTTCCTTGCTAGGATTTGAGTGTTAAGGACATGTCTAAAGTTTGGCATGGGTTTGATAAATATATGATCATAAAAAGTTAGGCTAATCATGGAATGAACCTAGAATTTCAAGTCTGAATTCAATTTTCCAGTGCCCTAAAACATGGTTTAGCTTAAGGAAATACCATAGGAAACTTATATGGCTTGATAGGGGTCTGTGTTAGGGTCAGATTCATATAGGTTTTAATCCAAGAGTACAAAAATTTGCACATAAAATGACGCGTGCAATTACAGCGTGTCAATTCTGAATTCAGCGAACAATGTGTCAAAATGTGACAATAACATAAAGAATTTCTTAATCACTATATAGTACAAATTTAGGACATTGTAGGGGACAACATGGGTCTTAATTCATGCAAGTTTCATGAAGAAAACATTAATTAAAGTGGTGCAAAACAGCGTGCAAACAGTGATGAACAAGTCTGAATGTATACGTTTAAACGTGGGTTCACCATGTTTAAACAACGTATTCTATGTTAAAATTAGGGTTTCTACCTAGGGGAATGAAGTATATAGTTGTTCCCTATGATATGAATCATAAAAGTGAAGAAAACATAGGGTACATACCTATTTTTAAGGGCGTGGATAGCGGTGGACAATGGTTATTCCCACAGAACTCCGTCTGCACACTCTGTGTCGTACGGCCTCTACGGAAGGTTAAACGAAAGCAAGATATAGCAAATCATATATGGAGTTGACGATAATTTACAAAGGTACGCGATGAAAAAGATCCGGAGGAGTTTTACCTGGTGGTTTGGGCTGTGCGCCACGTTCTTTGCACAGTTCGTTCAATCAGCCACCATGCTGGACACTTTGTCGTGCGACATCGATTAAGGGTGCAAAAACGAAGAACACCCTATGAAAAAATATATGGTTGGAAAGGTAAGAGGTAGAAGAAGTTTCGTGAAGGAGTTAAGGGACTTATCTGTTGATTTAGGGGCGCAAACTACTGTAGAAGACAGCCCTATGCAGCAGAATTTCAGCACCTCCGTGCTGAATGTAGGTGCACTTGTAGAGAATGAATAGAGTTGAAAATGGATTGTAAATGACTTTGGGAAGGACATGGGGCTGTAGGGGAGGTCGTGAGGGAGTGGAGCCTTGAATTAGGGAGAGTGGGATGAAGTCTAATGGTAGTTTTAGTTACTACCAAGGAGGTGGTTCCCTCCAAAAACCGTGAGCACCCAAAGGGGGTTGCCAACTTATGTAAGCTGCTGTCCCCACTTATTTGCTGATGTCCACTAGATGTTTGGGTGCATTAGTTGGGTCTAAGTACACTAGGTTGAGGTTAACTAAGGCCTCTTTAGGTTAGGGTTGGGTCGGTGGTCATTTGGTTCACCTATTTGAGCTAAACCTATGCACATACTTCACCCAAACCGAAAGGATTGACCCATTTGTATGTGGTTGTTCACACTATATTTTGGTCCATAAATTAGGTTCAAACCCTCTAGGTTTTAGTTAAATAAGTCCAAAATATGTTAGGATCGAGTTGGGTACCATTGGGCTCTTGTATCGGGCTATTTCGATGCAACGATAGACTTGTGTAGCTCACTAGGCTAGTTTACTTAGAAAAATATTCTAGTAGTTTATGGGTGTTTCGGGAGTATGTAGGGTCCATTTGAGTGGGACACAAGCTATATGAGTGTTCTAGGGTTAGTCTAGATCATGATGCTCCTATGGATCGAAGGGTTCGGGTTGAAATTTTGCCCCTAATTTCTTTTGGAACGACATAGGTATATGGTCAAATATTAAAATACGGTTTTATATGTGAATGTTGTGCTATTAAAATGAAGCACAAGGAGACGTATTCGAGTGGGCATAAATATTATACGTGTATAGGGGCTCGACTAGGTCATGTATACAAATTTTGTTGGAAGAAAATAGCTAGTGTTGTGCTACTTATAACAAAGCTACGAGAAAGGGTATATAAGTCTGTTAATAAAACAATGCATATTAATAATTAATTATTAATTCTAATAAATAATTAAAAACTCTAATATTAACTATATTATTTTTAGAGGGGTGTACAATCTACCCTCCTTAGAAAATTTCGTCATCGAAATTAAACTAAAGCACGATATAAAGGATAAGAAAATTAATCTCGGAAGGAGTCCAATACATCTAGTCATATCTAGTTTCTCCAAGGGATAGGGAAGGGAACACGGTTATCCATATAATCCTAGTTGACGCCACGACTTAAGATGCAGGGCTAGTGTACGCTTAGTTCGAGACTCTATCCAACTTATAGGAATTAAGTTGGTAATGGAAACTCTAGTCATAATCCTATTTGCAAGGTTCATGGGAAGCCTAATTCGTAGGGGAGTTACGGGAATATTAGATATTTTTGACGATAGTCACAAACTTTCAAAGGAAATCTAGGTGTTATCATGATGCTAATAGTTAAAAGCTCTATAAAGAAATTACTACCAAATCTACACTTCTACTCTCCTATATAGATCTTTCAACAAGGCATAACTTGGTCGGTCATATCTGAGGCGAGGTGGTATGTAGAGTTTTGATCATCGCATGGCTTTGTTGACGAGGAAACAAGCAGAGAGTATCACGAAAAGAGGAGATTACAGGCCAAGATAAGGGCAAATTTTGATAGTTCCAAGAGTAATTTCATATTATTAGACTTCAGAAATAAGACACGATTAGGTAGGCATATTGAAAATTTAAGTCATAGTGACTAGGCCAGAGAAAATTGGAATAGAAAGGAACTAGTACTTATGAGGATATGGATATTATATTAAGCACAAGGAGTTGTATATAAATCAAAGGATTTGATTATTAAATTTATGCCACGACTAATGAAGGAATAAGATATTCTCAATCGCATAATCAGAATGATTTGTATTGCCAAATCACAAAACTGCAATTGCGATCATAAGATAGGTAATCACAAAATAAAAGGATAGTAGTACGGTTTATAACGTAACTACCCTTATGGTTACTACAATAATCTTGGGTTCCAAATAACCACATATACTGAAGAAATTGCATACAACTTGTACTTTGGTAGTATAACATATCTACCATGGTTTCCTAGGGTAACATTTGATTCCTAAGAATGCGACTAGTATAAGCCATAATCCAACTTATATCGTATTAAATCTTATCTCCTCTTCCACTAGTTTGCTCAATTCCTCATATATAGCTTCCATCAACAATGTTGAGAACATAACCTGCCAAGGTTTTTGTTTTTGTCCTCGATCCTTGTAAAAAATTTTAGTAGCATTTAACTTCTGACATTTTCCTGTTTATAACACTACTTCATTTCCAATTTTTTACTATCCTCCTTTTGCAACTCAGACCTTAGATTCCAATTATCAATTATTAATGATGTACTCCTCCTATTTCATTCCCACAATTCTGTCTTGAAATTCTGCTTTCCTCGTCATCTCACATCATTTCGTTGCTTGTTTCGATTCCTGAATGCCTTCTAACATAATCTTGATCATGAGTCCTTTAATAACCTCTGATATTGGCTTCTCCATTGTCTTATCAAAATATTTGTATGGCATCATGATTTTCTAATATTACTCTTATTTATAAACTAGTATCTTCTATTTCCTTGATCTAAGCTTCTCATCTTTCGAGTCTCAAACTTTAAGGTTGACTTTAGAGTCACCCAACTTGCTTAAGCCATACCCTCTACACGATGCTCGTTACGTCATCATAGATAATCCTCGTCTCAATTTTACTAACCATTTTGGCAATTTCATCCTTGCTCCTCTTCCATTATTCTATCTAAACACAGTACTACTACTACGATTCTTTCCTCCTTATAATCACTACGTGCATCTTAATCCGAACACAACTATTCTAATTACAACACTTCTGGGATTCCTAACTAATTGACATTGATGAAGGATATGCTAGTCTACTAAGAGCAAGATTTCTAACCCTACTCTCAAGTCCTTAGCTATGACTAACTACAAAAAAAATATATAGGAAATCACAATCTGTACTTAAACTCAATCTATCCTTAGTCTCTACTATACTCCTATAAGTGATAATAAAATTCTTTAATAGCACTACTAATAATCTACTCTTTCTAGCTACAAGAGGCCATACATTACTTATAAACACGCCTAACAGTTCAACACCTATTTGCTAAGTAAAGATCGAGGATGAGTTAAGCAGATACTTAGATCTAATACCCCTGACATAATATACCTATCGGTCAATCTCTACTCCTGATTTTTAGTAGATCACTTCAAGGCTAGCCTCTCCATATATAGAGATGTCTGTCTTGATCTAATACAATCTATATTTTATGCCCAAGGTTCTTCTGCCCTATTGGCTGTCTCTTACTGTCCTCTTCTGATATAACATATCATTTATATCTGATCACCCAATATCCATCTCCCTAGTGAATCCCTCTCTACTAGGCTACTATCCTATTTCAACTCTTATTTTCCTGTCATAAGTTCCATACCATGACTATATATCCTTCCGGTGAAAATTTCTTAACTCAGTGTGAGTATACATGTTTATGTCTAATCATCAATCCAAGACTCTTCGAATCATTCCATCCTCAAGTCATTTCTTCGAAAAATCTTTCCTAAAGGTGGTCCTATTTTTGTTTAGGGCCTACAACTAATCCCAAAATCCAACGGTTTAATATCTCAAATTGTATCTCTAGTCCCTCCGGGCATCATGAAAAAAACTCTCTTATCCTCCTAACGAGTCCTCATAAATATGCAAAACTTCTAATTCAATTCTATCTGCTAAGGTAAATAATAGTAATTTATATCTATTGATAAGAGAAAACTCCTCCTAACTAAACCTCATATGTAAAAATCCAACTACTAATATGCTATAATCAGTCTCTCTTAGAGGCGTCTATCCTAATAATTTTCTAACATAAATAACTACCAACCTCCAGATTATTTTATCAACCTGTGATATCCTATGACAAAACATAACTGAAGTGATTCCATCAAGCACGAGCGTTCGTCCTTCCGAAATAGGGAAATACGAGAATCCATAATAAGGAGTTCAAGAAAGGTGATTGACTTCAAGTAACAGCTCCAAAGGCGATAGATAAAAGCAAAAGAATTTTAATAACAGTTGTGGATTGAGATTCTAATATACTTATCCTAATGTAGGCTCGTTCAGTACAGTAACGTAATCGAAACGATTGATCTCGACTTGCATGTGCCACCACAAAAACATGGCACGTCCTAGTTCTAAAATACGAAGGAACTTAGGACGAGATGATGCAGCTATACGATCTGGAATAAGTTCTCAATTTAATGGACTTATCCAGATGTACTAAACTGTGAAAGGATACTAATCATACGCTATCATGTCTCTGTCTTAATCCACAAATAAGTAAAAAGGCAAGAATAAACATGTAATATAGTCGGCCGCCCTATAGTACACATGTCCTAGCAAACTCGAGGAAGAGTGAGCTTGCAAAAACTTGACTACAACAACATGTAATACGCAATAGGGGGATAATAAATGAACAATGAAAGATAAACATCTAACTACAATATACCTGAATATCCAAAGATACCCATCATCAACTCCCGCAAGTCGCCATGTCAATCAAACTCTACAATCTGGCAGGAAACCAGGTCCTCAGAAGGACGTAACAAGATACAAAATACATGCCATAAAGTAAATACTGATTAAACCTGAAGGTGAACTAACCATCTATGTGAATGCACTTGAGGATAACTTTGGAACGTATGGGTAGGACAAGCTCAATAGTAATATCTGGCATAGCCTCTGGCTAGATACCATATATACATTGACATATATCATCAATCGACGTAGCGTATAAGTAGCGACAATCGCCTGATATACCGACAACATATATAATCCTACGTTATCGAGCCACTAGAAACATGTAATCATAACTTCGTAGTTTCATCCGAAGACTACGATAGACTAATATGGCTGTCCTATATGCCTACTAATGATCCTTTCCGCCCAAATGCCAATACACAAGTCGTGATTATGAATTGTACATCTCGTACTATATGCCAAGTCATAAAGAAACTAGAACTATCTACTAATATACATTATCTATTCTAGAGTTGCTACACATTAACAATAACATTAATGACATATACATAATTTAGGTTATGAAAATTAGGACTACGCCTTGAACTAGTTTGGACTAGTAGGTAACTACAACTACGAATTGTTCTTTGACAATAATAACCTTTGAACGAAATCCCTATAGCTTACTAACCTATTGGTCATCATCTAACACTCTCCAAGAGTTACCTATAAATCCCAAACTATACTTGCACATACGCTAGGGTGCGACATACTTCCTAAGGATGAAAAGTTCAATTCTAACCCAACCTACAAGTCGAACCTGTGTGAAGTATGTTTATTCTAGGGCGTAACCTATATGTTATAATATGTTTCTTGCAAGGATTTGAGTGCTACGGACATGTCTAAAGTTTGGCATGAGTTTGATAAATATATGATCATAAAAGGTTAGGCTAATCATGGAATGAACCTAGAATTCCAAGTCTGAATTCAATGTTCCAGTGCCCTAAAACATGGTTTAAAGCTAAATAAATTAAGGAAATACCACATGAAACTTATATGGCTTTATAGGGGTTTGTGTTAGGGTCAGGTTCATATAGGTTTTAGTCCAAGATTACAAAAATTTGCACAAAAAATGACGCGTACAATCACAACATGTCAATTCTGAATTCAGCGAACAATGTGTCAAAATGTGACGATAACATCAAGAATTTCTTAATCACTATATAGTACAAATTTAGGACATTGAAGGGGACATACATGGGTCTTAATTCATGTAAGTTTCATGAAGAAAACATTAATTGAAGTGGTGCAAAACAACGTGCAAACAACAATAAACAAGTCTGAATGTATACGTTTAAACGTGCGTTCACCAAGTTTAAACAACGTTTTCCATGTTAAAATTAGGGTTTCTACCTAGTGGAATGAAGTATATAGTTGTTCCCTATGATATGAATCATAAAAGTGAAGAAAACATAGGGTACATACCTATTTTTAAGGGCGTGGATAGCGGTGGACAATGGTTATTCCCAAGGGACTCCGTTTCTGCACTTTGTGCCGTACGACCTTTGCGGAAGGTTAAACGAAAGAAAGATATAGCAAATCATATATGGAATTGAGGTAATTGACAGAGGTACACGATGAAAAAGGTCCGGAGGAGTTTTACTTTTACCTTGTAGTTTGGGCTGTGCACCACATTCTTTGCACAGTTCGTTCAGTCAGCCACCCTGCTGGACACTTTGTCGTGCGACATCGATTAGGGGTACAAAAAACGAAGAACACCCTATGAAAAAATATATGGTTGGAAAGGTAAGAGGTAGAGGAAGAAGTTTCGTGAAGGAGTTAAGGGACTTACCTGTTGATTTAGGGGCAGAAACTGCTGTAGAAGACAGCCCTATGTAGCAGAATTTCAGCACCTTCCTGCTGAATGTAGGTGCACTTGTGGAGGATGAATGGAGTTGAAAATGGATTGTAAATGACTTGGGAAGGACATGGGGCTGTAGGGGAGGTTGTGAGGGAGTGGAACCTTGAATTAGGGAGAGTGGGATGAAGTGTAATGGTAGTTTTAGCAACTACCAAGGAGGTGGTTCCCTGCAAAAACCGTGAGCACCCAAAGGGGGTTGCCAACTTATGTAAACTGTTGTCCCCACTTATTTGCTGATGTCCACTAGATGTTTGGGTGCATTAGTTAGGTCTAGGTATACTAGATTGAGGTTAACTAAGTCCCTTTTAGGTTAGAGTTGGGTTGGTGGTCATTTGGTTCACCTATTTGAGTTAAGTCTATGCACATACATCACCCAAACCGAAAGGATTGACCCATTTGTATGTGGTTGTGCACACTATGTTTTGGTCCATAAATTAGGTTCAAACCGTCTAGGTTTTAGTTAATTAAGTCCACAATATGTTAGGATTGAGTTGGGATACCATTAGGCTCTTGTATCGGACTATTTTGATGAAACGGTAGACTTGTGTAGCTCACTAGGCTAGTTTACTTAGAAAAATATCCTAATAGTTTATGGGTGTTTAGGGAGTGTGTTGGGGTCCATTTGAGTGGGACACAAGCTACATGAGTGTTCTAGGGTTAGTCTAGATCATGATGCTCCTATGGATCGAATGGTTCGGATCGAAATTTTGTCCCTAATTTCGTTTGGAACGGACATAGGTATATGGTCGAATATTAAAATACGGTTTTATATGTGAATGTTGTGCTACTAAAATAAAGCACAAGAAGACGTGCTTGAGTAGGACATGAATAGTATACGTGTAGAGGGGCTCGACTAGGTCATGTATGCAAATTTTGTTGGGAGTGTGCTACTTGTAGCAAAGCTACGAGAAAAGGTATATAAGTCTATTAATAAAACAATGCATATTAATAATTAATTATTAATTCAAAGAAATATCAAAAACTCTAATATTAAACTATATTATTTTTAGAATGGTTTACAATTTCGAATTGGTTATCTGAAATTCTAGTTTGCGTTCTTAATCTTTGCTTAATTACTCTCCAAATGTTTCATGGTATGTCTAAAGTCAATTCCGATCTCTTTTTTTTTTTTTTAAATATGGGTACTATTATTATACTTTCATCTGTTATTTTTCTAGTCCTTAGAATTTGGTTGAATAAATTAGGAAGTCATATACATCCTTTCTAACCTTAATTTTTAATTGGCGTACCACACTTTATACCTTTGGAAACTTTTAAGGAAATTTTTTTTTTCTCCCGTTTTCTGGGAAACAATGGTAGGGTTCCGTCCTCGTTTTTGAATTTGGATCGGCTCCAAAGTTTTAAATTAGTTTCTTTTAATCCATAACTAAAATGAAAATGAGATCATTTTGCCCCCAAAAAATTGGGACCAAAACCAAGTTTTTCAATAAAACTCGTTTCATAGTCACCCTTTCTCACATTCTCTCTCGTGCTCTCCCTTTCTCTCTCTCCTCTGCTTCTCTCTCTCTTCTCTCCTCATCCTGCTCTCTTTGTCTCTCTTATTCTGTCCGTCTCTCTCTCATCTCTCTCTCTCTTCTACCCTATGTATATGTATATCAAATAGAAGATAATTACTCATGTTCTTGAATGCACATATACAACATACATATGGCCAATATGTAGGCTAAAACTACCACTGACTAGTAGAGAAAGTACAAGTTGCCAGAGGAAGGCAAGATGATCTGTAGAAAGTTTAAGACATGACAACCAGGATATTTTTCGGAGAAAAAGACGGTTGCTTGTTCGAATTGGAGGAGTTCAGAGGGAGCTCATAAACCACAAATCTAGGACCTTGGAGAAGCTTGAAGATAAACTTGTAATCAATTCATAATGAGGTTTTACATGAATGACCCAGCATCTTCTTGATCTTTCCCACATTGAAGTACTAGTAGTACTAGTATCCTACATTGAGAGAGCTAGATAACCAGTGATGTATAGGTAACCTTACCAATTACCTTCTTGCGATATATATGTACTTTTTAATATTATTATCTTTTTATTTTAGTATGAACTAGTCCATAAACCTATCATTATTATTGTTATTTTTGGTACATATTTAAGAATAAGTGCTTTTAAGAGAAGAGAGCATCGTTGGATCTCCATTCAATTAGTCGATTCAATTAGTAGACAGTTGTAAGATAAACCAAGTAAAGTCACAAGGGAGGAGCAAAGTGGGAAACATTATTTGTTAATTGGTTTACTTACCATTCATGTTGTGATAGTCAGAGAAGGAGAAGAACATGAACTGGCTCAAGTTGTCACTACATGATATAAGGCCACGAAACTATTGAGTTTGAATCCACTGGTCGAGCTATCGCTATGCCCTTAAATATAAGGATTAAGGGGATAAACCGAGATATTTAGATAATGGCTAATTAAGAGTTGAACCTAGAGAAGCAGCCCACCTAGGCAAAAGATAATGCAATGCTGGTCCGAGTGGATCATGTGGTGTAGGTCAACCTAAGTGGTGGATCACAGGCGCAAGAAACGAAGAACGTGCGTGTAGAGACAAATTGAACATAGTTTGGGGAGATTCATAGGATGTAATAAAGACCCGAGCATAGTTCTTGGTGTAGGATGTACACAATTACCATTATATATATATATTTTTTTTTGGAAAAGGGTAAATTTTATTCCAAAGAAACACAGTAATCGTACAACATACAATCGAAGTGGGGAATCCCAC
This sequence comes from Iris pallida, assembly GCA_029216955.1. Taxonomy (NCBI): domain Eukaryota; kingdom Viridiplantae; phylum Streptophyta; class Magnoliopsida; order Asparagales; family Iridaceae; genus Iris; species Iris pallida. Next base: position 2,453,151 of record JANAVB010019199.1, read on the forward strand.
TCATCAAGACCTCATAACATTTACATCAAATTCGATGTTATGAAGCAAGCCCACAAGAGGTGTAACCAGTCCCTCGAATATCCGACGGTTTCGCTCCCGCCAGACATGCCAAACCGAGGCAGCCAGACGAACCCTAGCAGTCCGGAACCAGTCCTCCCCTCGACCTCTACTATCTCGGATCACCGTAATGATGTCCCCAGTACTCTTCCCGGAATCACAACCTCCTAAAATTCTAATTTGCTCCTTCCAGATCTGCCAAGTCAGGACACACTCGAAGAAGATGTGGCTGATAGATTCTAGCTCCACCCCGCACAGCACACACTTGGGATCCAGAACCGGCACTCCGAAAGAACACAGCCGATCTCGAGTAAGCAGGCGACCCAATAGAAGCTTGTAAAGACAGAGCTGCATCTTCCTTGCCAGGCCCTTGCACCAAACAAAATCGTAGTCAGAACTCTGAGGGGAAGTGCGCCTGATGAGATTGTAGCAACTCTTGAATTGGAATTCTCCAGTACCCGGGGACGCACCTGCCGGCTCCCAAATCCACCGATCTGCAGGCAAGTCCGGATCAATGGCAACAGTGCTAATGATCTCTCCCAGCTCCATGGTAAATCGATAGGACTCCGGCCTCCACTCGCCGTCACGAATAATCCGACGACACGTCAGTCCCCGCCTGACCTCCCGGTGAGTCTGAGCCCCTATGATGTCCAATAACGAGCTCCGATCTATCCAGGGATCTCGTCAGAGGTCCGTTCCAGCCCCATCCTTCATGACCTTCCTGATAGCAGACTTGAGAATCCCCCTGTGTCTCAGGACAGTCTTGAACGTGACGGAATGATTGTTGTCAGAAGTACACGTCCAAAAGTTGTCCTGCTTCACATATCTGCTATGCATCCAGGCAGTCCAGAAAGACCCCCAATTTAGGAATTTTTATGCCAGCTTAAGCGCGGAGGCCTCCCGAATCTCCAGCAGAGGCCGAAGCCCCACTCCTCCCTCCTTCCTGGGATGGCAGAGCTGATCCCAAGAGATCGCATGCAAATCCCCCCTCCAGATAAAATCGGCACAAATCCGATCCACTTTCCTAACAGTAGCGACAGGGAGGAGGATGGATTGTAGCCAGAAGTGAGCAACAACTGTAATCACTGACCGAACCAGCTCAATGCGACCTCCAAAAGACAATCCCGAGGCTTGCCAACCTTCCACCCTCCTCTGGACGTACTCCACCAAACTATGGCAATTATGATCCCGGGCATAGTTGACCGTGAGGGGCACTCCTAAATAGCGCACCGGAAGATCACTCCTCTCGATACCCAGCACATAAGCCCGCTCCTTCTGGGGGCATAAGGAGCTGAAGTACACCCGGCTCTTCTCCCTGTTCAGCTGAAATCCCGATAAGGAATGCAACTCTCCCATAATCTCTGCAAGCGTCTGCATACCCTCCATCGAAGGCCGGAGAAACACCAAGAGATCATTAGCATAGATGAGGTGGGTGACAGGGGGATCCACCCTCCGGAAAAGTGGAACCAGCCTCCCTCGGTGTGCTGCTAAATCCATCAGGCAAGTGAAATATTCCATAACAATCGTGAACAGGTAAGGGGACAGGGGGTCGCCTTGCCGAAGCCCACGATTACTCTGGAAATACCCGTAGGGGATGCCCTGTATGAGGACCGAGAAAGTGGGGGTCGTGATACACTCCCGTATCAGGTCTACCCAATGGTCCCCAAAACCCATGGCAGTCATCAGATGGCAAAGGAAGTCGCGGTTGACCATGTCATACGCCTTCCGCAGATCCAGTTTCACGCAAGCCTTCTCACCTCCAGGTTTGTTAAAATCTCTCACCATCTTATGAGCCAGGAGGCTGTGCTCGGCAATCGATCTCCCCTTGATAAATGCAGCCTGGTTCGGGGATATCAAGCCCTGCATGATCCCCTCCATACGCCGGCATATAAGGTGCGTAATTATCTTATAAAGATAATTACAGCACGTAATAGGTCTGAAGTCCGCCAGCGCTGTTGCTCCCTCCTTCTTAGGCACCAAGGTCAGGAAGGTGTGATTCAGCTCTTTTAGCAGCTTACCGTTGGTGAAGAATTCCTGAACCACCTCCAAGACCTGGTGTTTCAGAGTATCCCAGTGGCGTTTGTAGAAACCACTGCTAAAACCATCCGGGCCTGGAGCCTTATTGGGATCCGTCAGCTTGACAATAGCTTCTACCTCCTCCAATGTAACGGGCGCAAGAAGAATACTATTCTCGTACGGAGTCACCAATCTCTTCGTAATGATCTCTGGGAACACAGACAAGTAGTCAGTCTGGAAATACAACTCAGAGTAGTACCTGACCGCCTCGTCCTGAATCGCAGCCGGCTCCCCCACAAGATTGCCATCCACATCCAGAAGCCGAAAGATGTGATTCCTATGCTACCTGGTCCGGATGACATCATAGAAGAACTTGGAGCACCGGTTGCCGTCTTTGAGCCAGGAGCATTTGGCCCGCTGAGTCGTGCTGATCTCCTTCTGCAATCGCAAGATGTTGACTTCATCAATCAGCTCCTTCTCTCTAGCCGCCAAGTCCCCATTTAGCATGTCAGCCTGCATGTCTTCCTGGATGGCTCGCAACTCCACCTCCTTATCTTCTAAGGAGGTCTTCGGCAACCCCTTCACCCAACTCCGAAGAGCCTGTTTCGTGGCCTTGAGACGACGAACCAATCGGAACTGGGCCGTCCCCTGCTGACCACTATCAAGCCCCTCTGTGACAGCCTCCAGGTAGCCCTCAGAGAGGTACCAACTGTTGTTGTACCTAAAAGGACGGGCCTTCCCAGGAGTCCGACAAGTGAATCCAACCCGGATGGGGGAATGGTCACTCGTCCCAACAGCCAAACCCTCCGCCGAAGTGTTAGGAAAATGACGGAACCATTCCCCATTACCCAGTGCTCTATCAAGCTGGCATGCAACCCTATTCCGAATAGCTTTGTTATGCCAAGTCCAGATGAAGCCCGAGCGAGAAAGACCCTGGAGCCCTGCCTGAAGGAGACATATCTGAAAATCATATAGGATAGGATCTGGAACTGGTCTACGTCCCACCTTCTCCCCACGGTGAAGAAGGGCATTGAAGTCCCCGATCAACAGGAGAGGAAGAGATGCCGAATCAGCTGCAGCTGCGACCCGGGAGATGTCACTCCAAAGGGATTCCCTCCTCCGTCTATCGTTGTGGCCGTAGACTGCCCCCAATAAAAACCGGAAGCCTCCCTTGTTGGAGAAGGAAATAGCAATCAACTGCTCCGTCATCACAATCAGATCTCCATCCCAGCTCTTCAAGTTCCATCGAACCCAGATTCTGGCCATGTCACACAGAGCCAGGTTATGTAGTTGGGCCCAATGAGCTGGGGTCCTACGAGCAAGAGTCTTGTCACTCTTAATCTTCGTTTCTAACAGAATAGAGATGTCACATTTCTCTCTGTGCAACACCCCACAGATCTCTCTCCACCTACCAAGCGAACACGCCCCCCTCACGTTCCAGGCTATAATAGCCATTAATTTAATTAGAGGAAGGGTCCCCTGACAAAACACCCGGATTGGTACCTGGGGAAGGTGCCGCATCCGTCACTACAAGATCCTCCTCCATCCCAGACGGGACGGACTGCCGTGGGGTGTCCTGAGAGAGAACCAAAGCCCAGGAAGGATTGTCAACACACACCGCCTCCTCTCTGTCAGAAGTATGCATCCCCTCCCTGGAGGAGCTGTCACTCAGCGGTCCGACAGCACGTCTCTTCCTGCAGTAAACCTGTCCCTCAGCCGAACCTCCACCCCCTCGCACCTCGATCCCCGACGCCGCCATGCCCCTCGTAACAATGCTACTCCGTCCCTGGGGAGTAGGCAACGCCCTACTCGTGGAAGCCAGCTTGGTAGATACAACGAGGCACGTCCTGCCCTCACTCACCGGAAGCGTATCTTCGCCCACCAAGGCCTCCTCTCCGCTGTCAACTCTAATATCCATATCACAGGGAGAGTCTAGAGTCTCACCCTGTGGGATAGAAGGCTCCACATGATGTCCGGCCGCCGAGCATGCACTGGCCAGGTGTCCGAAACAAGAACACCGTGAACAGGTAGGGGGGACCCATTCATATTCTACCTTCTGGGTAAGTACCTCTCCAGACGGAATCTCGTACTCCAGTACCGCCGGTAACTCCCTCCCAGCATGGATCTCCACAAAAATTCTGGCGTACATCAACCTCGACCGAAAAGCAGTGGCTTCGTCAGCCTTGATCGGGGTACCTACCAAGCTCGTCAGTCGCATCAGTAAAGGAATGCTCCAAAACCGGACAGGGAACTCAGGGAAGCGAATCCAAACAGGGATGGCATTCAGTACTTCCCGCTCACAGCGAAGCTCCGGAGTCCACTCCTTAAGAATGATAAGCCGGCCGTCAAACGTCCAGGGGCCGCCTTGAAGGATCCTAGCGACATCCTCCGCGAGACCGAACTTCACATAGTAGAAGTCGTTCTCGCGGGCAAAGAACTCCATGCTCCCCTTAGGCTGCCAGACACGCGCCGCGTAACCCCGAATCTGTCCGTAGAAAGGCTTGTTGCCTAGGACATAAAGGACAAGGGTGTTCTTCCAGTATGCGGACACCTTCTCAATCTCCTCCGCGGGGAACGAGGCCCGGAAATCCCTCCCTGCCTTGATCGGCGGAACATATTCCATCGATGTGGGGTTTTTCGGTCCCACAGGTTTGCAGATGTCTGCCCAGGATCTTCCAACCGGCCGAGTAGTCGTCCCATGTGGCCGGGGTGTAACCCCCGGCCTGGGAGGAGCAGATCTCAGCACAGCGGGATCCCCCACCTTACCCTTCCCTTTGTCTGCCGCAGTCGCCTTTGGCCGCCAGCCCACCGATCCCCCCGCGGACCCACCGGGCCACGAGCCAAGGACCTCGCCCCTGATCCGATCTGACGACCGTCATCCGGATGCCGATCCCGAACATGTCCCTTACCACCTCCTGCCCTTCCCTCTGTCTTCGTCGTCCGACGCCGCGACACCGTAGTCCACCCTCCTCCATCCTTCTGATTCCCCTGCGAACTAAGGCCAGCGCCGAATTCGAAAACCGGGGGGCTTGGAATTGAATCCGCGCCACTCCCGATAGGGGAACTCGCTACAGTCACCACCCGAGGGGGGTCGCCTCCGCCTACCATGGCTCCGGGGGGTCCGCCCGACCCCCCCGCACTCGATCCAGCGCCCCCACCGTCGCCAACCGGGGGGCTGCCGCCAGCAACCGCGCCGGGGGGTCCGCCTGACCCCCCCTACAGAGGATCCCCCCCTGACCTCCTGCGTGGACGTCGGTGGCGTCCGCTCGTCGGGGGGATCCGGCTGTCCCTCCCGCAGTAAGTCCCGCCCCTCTCCCGTGGCCTGGGGGGGCGTCGCCGCTGGCCTGGGGGGGCTGCCCAGCCCCCCCTTCTTTCCGCCCCTCTCCCGTGGCCTGGGGGGGCGCCGCCGCTGGCCTAGGGGGGAAGCCCTAACCCTAGAGTCGCCAAGCCGCTGCTGCATCTTCTGTGTGTTATGACTTTTATATATATATATATAGCAAATGACCTCTAGCCTATTGGTTAAGAGAGATGCATGCGGCCCGAGTGGTCAGGTGTTCGAATCCCAGTGGGAGCGATTCCAGAAACAATTTTTCTGGTTCCAATATATATATATATATATATATATATATATATATATATATATATATATATCATTTATTTTGGTTCATGTTCCATATCTTATATATATATATATATATATATATATATATATATATATATAATATACATGGGAGCGGGAGCATGCGATCACGAGCGGCACGAGCGGGCTAGGGTTCCTCCTCCGCGGCCACCGGATCCTCTCGCCGGCGGGGGAAGGTCGGAAAGATGGGGGGCCGGGCTGCCCCCCCAGGTCGGCGGAGGGGGGGCGTGTACCAAGGCGGGGGGGGGGGGGGGTCAGGCGGACCCCCCAGATCGGGCGCGGACTCGCAGGTGGGGGGGGGGGGGGTCGGGCGGACCCCCCGGTGCTGGCGCGGGCGGAGGCGCCCCCTGGCGGTGGGGGGGAGGGGACGTGCAGGTGGGGGGGGGGTCGGTGGGCTGCGGCGCACAACCCTATCGGGAGGGGGGCGGACTCGGTTCCAAGGCCTCCGGCTTTCGAATTTAGAGCTGGCCCTAGTTCTCAGGGGAACCAGACGGATTGAGGAGGTTGGACAACGGTTACGCACCGTCGAGCGGCAAAGTCCGGGGGGAAGGCAGGAGGTGGTCAGGGTCATGTTCGGGATCGGCACCTGGCTGACAGTCGTCAGAGCGGATCAGGGGCGAGGACTTCGGCTAGTGGCCCGGTAGGGTCTGCTAGAAGATCGGTGGGCTGGCAGCCAAAGGCGACTGCGGCGGACAAAGGGAAGGGTAAGGTGGTGGATCCCGGAGTTCCGAGATCTAGTCCATCCAGGCCGGAGGTTGCCCCCTGGCCACATGGGGCGACTACTCGGCCGGCTGGACGGTCCTGGGCAGAGATCTGCAAACCTGTGGGGCCGAAAAACCCCACATCGATGGAGTATGTGCATCCGATCAAGGCGGGGAGGGGTTTCCGGGCCTCGTTCCCCGTGGAGGAGATTGAGAAGGTGTCAGCATATTGGGAGAATACCCTTGTCATGTATGTCCTAGGCAACAAGCCTTTCTACGGACAGATTCGGGGGTATGCAGCTCATGTCTGGCAGCCTAAGGGGAGTATGGAGTTCTTTGCCCGCGAGAACGATTTCTACTATGTGAAGTTCGGACTCGCGGAGGATGTCGCTAAGATACTCCAAGGCGGCCCCTGGACGTTTGACGGCATGCTTATCATTCTAAAGGAGTGGACTTCGGAGCTTCGCTGTGAGCGGGAAGTTCTGAATGCCATCCCTGTATGGATTCGCTTCCCTGAGTTCCCTATCCGGTTTTGGAGTATTCTTTTGCTGATGCGACTGGCGAGCTTGGTGGGTACCCCGATCAAGGCAGACGAAGCCACTGCCTTTCGGTCGAGGTTGATGTACGCCAGGTTTTTTGTGGAGATCCGCGCTGTGGGGGAGTTACCGGAGTTGGTAGAGTATGAGATTCCGTCTGGAGAGGTGCTTACCCAGAAGGTGGAGTACGAATGGGTTCCCCCTACCTGTACACGGTGTTCCTGCTTCGGACATCTGGCCAGTGCTTGTTCGGCGGCCGGACATCATGTGGAGCCTTCTAACCCCCTGAGTGAGACTCCAGACTCTCCCTGTGACATGGATTTCAGAGTTGACAGCGGAGAGGAGGCCTTGGTGGGCGAGGATACTCTTCCAGTGAGTGAGGGTGGGACGAGCCTCATTGTCTCTACCCAGCTGGCTCCCACGAGTGGGGCGTTGCCCACTTCCCAGGGGCAGAGTAGTATTGTTACGAGAGGCATGGCGGCGTCGGGGAGCGTGGTGCGAGGGGGTGGAGGTTCGGCTGAGGGGCAGGTTTACTGTAGGAAGAGACGTGCTGTCGGGCTGCTGAGTGACGGCCCCTCCAGGAAGGGGATGCATCCTTCTGACAGAGAGGAGGCTGTGTGTGTTGACAATCCTTCCTGGGCGTTGGTTCTCTCTCAGGCCATCCCACAGCAGACCATTCCGACTGGGATGGAGGAGGATCTTTTAGCGACGGATGTGACGCTTTCCCCAGGTGCCGATCCGGGTGTTTCCTCAGGGGACCCTTTCTCTCATTAATTAATGGCTATTATAGCCTGGAATGTGAGGGAGGCGTGTTCGCTAGGGAGGTGGAGAGAGATTTGTGGGGTGCTTCTCAGAGAGAAATGTGACATCTCTGTTCTGTTAGAATCAAAGATTAAAGGTGAAAAGACTCTTGCTCGTAGGACCCCATCTCATTGGGCCCAACTGCATAACCTGGCTCTGTGTGACATGGCCAGAATCTGGGTTCGGTGGAACTTGAAGAGCTGGGATGGAGATTTGCTCTTGATGACGGAGCAGTTGATTGACATTTCCTTCTCAAACAAGGGTGGCTTTCGGTTCTTATTGGGGGCAGTCTACGGCCACAACGACAGACGGAGGAGGGAATCCCTTTGGAGTGACATTTCCCGGGTCGCAGCTGCAGCAGATTCGTCGGCCCTTCCTCTTCTGATGATCGGGGACTTCAATGCCCTTCTGCACCGAGGGGAGAAGGTGGGAGGTCGGCCAGTTCCTGACTCTATCCTATATGATTTTCAGAGATGTCTCCTCCAGGCGGGGCTCCAGGGATTGTCTCGCTCTGGCTTCATCTGGACTTGGCATAACAAAGCTATTCGGAATAGGGTTGCGTGCCAGCTTGATAGAGCTCTGGGTAATGGGGAATGGTTTCGTCATTTCCCTAACACTTCGGCAGAGGGCCTGACCGCTGGGACGAGCGATCATTCCCCCATCCGGGTTGGCTTCACTTGTCGGACCCCTGGGAAGTCCCGTCCTTTTAGGTACAACAACAGTTGGTATCTCTCGGAGGGCTACCTGGAGGCTGTCACAGAGGGGCTTGATAGTGGACAGGAGGGGACGGCGCAGTTTCGATTGGTCCGTCGTCTCAAGGCCACGAAGCAGGCTCTTCGGAGATGGGTGAAGGGGTTGCCGAAGACTTCTTTAGAAGATAAGGAGGTGGAATTGCGGGCTATCTAGGAAGACATGCAGGCTGACATGTTCAATGGGGACTTGGCGGCAAGTGAGAAGGAGCTGATTGAAGAAGTCAGCATCTTGCGGTTGCAGAAGGAGATTAGCACGGCTCAGCGTGCCAAATGCTCCTGGCTCAAGGACGGCGACCGGTGCTCCAAGTTCTTCTATGATGTCATCCGGACCAGGCAGCATAGGAATCACATCTCCCAGCTTCTGGATGTGGATGACAATCTTGTGGGGGAGTCGGCTGCGATACAGGGCGAGGCGGTCAGGTACTACTCTGAGTTGTATTTCCAGACTGACTACTTGACTGTGTTCCCAGAGATTATTACGAAGAGATTGGTGACTCCTTATGGGAATAGCATTCTTCTTGCTCCTGTTACATTGGAGGAGGTGGAAGCTATTGTCAAGCTGGCGGATCCCAACAAGGCTCCAGGTCCGGATGGTTTTAGCAGTGGGTTCTACAAACGCCACTGGAACACTCTGAAGCATCAGGTCTTGGAGGTGGTACAGAAATTCTTTACCAAAGGGAAGCTGCTGAAAGAGCTGAACCACACCTTCCTGACCTTGGTGCCTAAGAAGGAGGGAGCGACAGCGCTGGCGGACTTCAGACCTATTGCGTGCTGTAATTATCTCTATAAGATAATTACGCACCTTATGTGCCGGCGTATGGAGGGGATCATGCAGGACTTGGTCTCTCCGAACCAGGCTGCGTTTATCAAGGGGAGGTCGATTGCTGAGCACAGCCTCCTGGCCCATGAGATGGTGAGAGGTTTTAACAAATCTGGAGGGGAGAAGGCTTGCGTGAAACTGGATCTGAGGAAGGCGTATGACATGGTCAACCGAGACTTCCTTTGCCATCTGATGTCCGCCATGGGTTTTGGGGACCATTGGGTTGCCCTGATCCGGGAGTGCATCACGTTCCCCACTTTTTCGGTTCTCATCCAGGGCATCCCCTATGGGTATTTTCAGAGTAATCGTGGGCTTAGACAAGGCGACCCCTTGTCTCCTTACCTGTTCACGATTGTTATGGAATACTTCACATGCCTGATGGATTTAGCAGCGCACCGTGGGAGGCTGGTCCCACTGTTCCGGAGGGTGGATCCCCCAGTCACCCACCTCATTTATGCTGATGATCTCTTGGTGTTTATCCAGCCTTCGATGGAGGGTATGCAGACGCTTGCAGAGATTATGGGAGAGTTGCATTCCCTCTCGGGCCTTCAGCTGAACAGGGAGAAGAGCCGGGTGTACTTCAGCTCCTTATGGCCCCAGAAGGAGGAGCGGGCTGACGTGCTGGGTATCGAGAGGAGTGATCTTCCGGTGCGATATTTAGGAGTACCCCTCACGGTCAACTATGCGCGGGATCAGGATAGTCATAGTTTGGTAGAGTACGTCCAGAGGAGAGTGGAAGGTTGGCAAGCCTCGGGATTGTCATTTGGAGGACGCATTGAGCTGGTTCGGTCAGTGATTACAGCTGCAGCTCATTTCTGGCTACAATCCATCCTCCTTCCTATTGCCACTGTTAGGAAAGTGGATCGGATCTGTGCAGATTTCATTTGGAGAGGGGGTATGTATGCGATCTCTTGGGAACAGCTCTGTCGTCCCAGAAAGGAGGGAGGAGTGGGGCTTAGGCCGTTGCTGGAGATTCGGGAGGCCTCCGTGCTTAAGCTGGCATGGAAATTCATTAATGAGGGGTCTCTCTGGGCTGCCTGGATGCATAGCAGATATGTGAAGCAGGGCAACTTTTGGACGTGTACTACTGACAACAATCATTCCGTCACGTTCAAGACTCTCCTGAGACACAGGAGGATTCTTAAGTCTGCTATCAGGAAGGTCATGAAGGATGGGTCTGGAACGGACCTCTGGCGGGATCCCTGGATTGATCGGTGCTCGTTATTGGACATTAGGGGGGCTCAGACACACCAGGAGGACAGGCGGGGCCTGACGTGTAGTCGGATCATTCGCGATGGGGAGTGGAGGCCGGAGTCCTATCGATTTACCGTGGAGCTGGGAGAGATCATTAGCACTATTGACATTGATCCGGACTTGCCTGCAGATCGATGGATTTGGGAGCCGACTGGTGCGTCCCCGGGTACTGGAAAATTCCAATTCCGGAGTTGCTACAATCTCATCCGGCGTGCTTTTCCTCAGAGTCTTGACTACGAGTTCGTATGGTGCAAGGGCCTGGCCAGGAAGATGTAGCTATGTATTTACAAACTCCTACTGGGTCGCCTTCTTACTAGAGATCGGTTGAGTTTTTTTGGAGTGCCGGTCCCAGATCCCAAGTGTGTGTTGTGCTGTTTGGAGCAAGAATCTATCAGACACATCTTCTTTGAGTGTGACCTGGCTTGGCAGATCTGGAAGGAGCAGAGTAGAATATTAGGAGGATGCGACTCCGGGAAGAGTATTGGGGACATCATTTCGGTGATCCGCGATAGTAGAGGTCGAGGGGAGGACTGGTTCCAGACCGCCAGGGTTCGTCTGGCTGCTTCGGTTTGGCATGTCTGGCGGGAACGAAACCGTCGGATATTCGAGGGACTGGTTACACCTCTGGTGGACATGCTTCATAACATCGAATTTGATGTAAATGTTATGAGATCTTGATGAGTGGGAGTCCCACTCTGATTGTATGTTGTAAGATTACTGTGTTGCTTTGGAATAAAATTTACCTTTTTTCCAATATATATATATATATATATATATATATATATATATAGATGTTCTGTTACGGACCGTTTCACACTTTAAGAAAATGTGTATCGTGCCATCCTATGGTTTGGGTCCCAAACAGAAATTTATGCCGTGTATGGTGATAATCGTATTACAAACCGTGTGTGTTAAATTTCATACAATTTGAAAATCTCTAAACCATTGATCTAATGGTCTTATTTGTTCTATTATTCAAAAAGTGCTAAAGTGGGAATCATTTGATCAATGGATTAAAGATTTTTAAATTGTATGAGATTTAATCAGTACATGCTTTAGAACATGGATATCCCGGTGTATGGTATACATCTTCCTTTTAATGCAAATCATAGGGTGAAAGGCTCGGTCTGCATTTTCTCAAAGTGCGCACCGGCCTGCATTTTCTCAAAGTGCGGACCGGTCTGCAACCTAAGATTCCCAATCTGTGTTTATTTTAATAAAAAATAAGTGGCTGTTTCTGTTTTCATAATGTCTCTTCTCTCGATTTATTACTCTACTTGACATAGATATGCTAATTGGCTTTTTTGGAATATATTTGCATTTGCACTGATGAACCTCTTTTTGGGCTATTGGAGAGATATTGGCCGACTTGCTTCATATGGAGAGGTTCCTATATGTTTATTGATCTTTTGGAAATGATTAAATGTCGCAAACAAGTTATATGTTCAATACATTTCTTTACAATAGGAAGTAGGAAAACCATGCACTTGACAATGATGCAACTGGACTTGTCATGTGTTTAGTTAAGTTATGCTAATCGTTATTTGACGTTTTTCTGGTTTATACAATTTCATCCATTTGCCTATTTTCCATAATATGTGCATTTTGTTTACTTGAAATTGCTTTTGGATTCTCTTTATCTTTCCTAATAGTTCTCATAAATTATATTTTTTTTATGTTTCGGAAACATTTTACATATATGCTGCCAATCTTCAGGATACGGCTCTGCATGTTGATATATAGATCCTCTACCTCTAGCTTGTTTCTGCTGTTGTTCTTTGAGCCGCTCAGTATTGCTTTTGAAACATTGCAGGTATTCCACCTGTCTGTTACAAAAATACATATTCTTTTCTTCATTATAACATTCACTTCTCAACACCTTACTACAAGATTTTTTTTGGCAAGATTATATCCGAAAAGGCAGAAAAGTCGCATACTTGTGCTTAGACAGTTATACCATCTATGAATGCATTTATATAAGTAATTTGTTAATTTTATTTGTGAAAGCAGCTTCATGTTTTACACTGGGTTTCTAGGTTCTTTTAATATGTGAGAAATGTTAGTAAGATTATTGAAGGAGTTTTTTTTATACAAGTCCCTTTAAATCTACCTATTTAGAGTTATGTCTCCCAGATCTTGATATTTGCTTAGAAGTCCCCCAAAATCCCAAAGGATTTGAATGAAACGGTCCTCCTAGTTAACTCATTTGAAAAGAGAGTATCCCATCAACTTAAGCAGATCTATTTTTTCTTGACCATTTGTCCTCATCTTCCTCCTCCCTCCCCGTCTATAGCCGCAACCTCTGGTGCCACCCTCCTTCATTTTGCTAGCTCCATCCCTTTATCCCCCTCCCCACAACCCCAATCCTCCCTCGTCCCTCACTCTCTTTTCCTCCCTCCTCCTCTCCACCCCCACCCCGCTTATTGCTCGCGTTGCATTCTATTGATGGATCCTATGCAAAGTTTGATCCTATGCAAAATTTGAACACTGCATTCTAACTCTCAATCACTTGGACAACGGGAGAAGAACATTGATCCTATGCAAAATTTGCACTTCTTTATCTAAAGATGTGATGTTTGCTTGAAACTTTCTCTCCATCTGTTTTTTAATTTCTCATTTTTGAACTTTTCCTTATGATCTGCATGACCCCTAGATTACTTCTCATGTTCTCTTATGTTTTAATTGTGCATTTTGGAATGTCAGTAGCTGTCTCTTGCAGAATAATGTGTTGCTACCAATATGTTGTGACCTCTATTGAATGACCTATTATTCTATTGTATCGTTATAATGAATGAATTCAAGTCTTCACTCTTGGTTAATGCATGGGCTCCAGTTCTTCCTATTTAGATATTGATAGTGGACAGAGATGTTACTTAATTAGACACTTAAATGGTGGATTCTTTCTCTTTATTTATGTGTACCAGATTTTTGAACATGACGTGCTTTTGTACTTTAAGCTACTTTGTTTTAGATCATTCATCTGGCTAATTTATTTGTAGAATTTGGTTTTGCAAGTGAAACTTGCTTGCGTTTCTCTGAAATATTTGGAGGAAGAGGAGGGCTTTGTGCCGATGGAGGAAGGGTTTTCAGGGATGATGAGGAAGGGGAATGGGGGAAGGAGGAGGGGGCAGTTTGAGCAATGAGTAGGAAGATGAGGGCAAAATTGTACTTCCACGCAAATAACCCAGTTATTGGCTTAACTTTTTGGCTGACGGAGACTTAGACAGACTCCTATCTTCAATTCGTTGCAATTTTGGGGAACTTCTAAGCAAATATCATGATTTGGAAACTTAACTCTAAGTAGGGTAGATTTAAGTAACTTGTATAAAAGAAGCCATTACTGTTAAGTATGTTGATAAATTATTGAAACGGATTCGAATTGGTATGCGGTATAAATTTTATTTTATATTTCTGTTTTGTAGGCTATTATGGTGCAGGGATTTCAGTTAATTGAGATTTGGCAACGACATTCAGTTCACAATGGTGCCAACTGTTTAGGCTCTCAACCATGGTTCAAGTCTGCATCAGGTACTCGTGACGCCACACACACACATACACACTAGGAATCATAGGTACTGGTACGAGTACCTGGTATGTCAGTACAACAATTTGTGTGTATATATATATATATATATATATATATATAGAGAGAGAGAGAGAGAGAGACCAAATGCTAGTAATCCATCTTCATGACTTCATAACAATAAAACTAGTCTAAATTTCTTCTTAGCAAATGGATTTTATTCCACAAATATAGTTTAAGTTTAAAAATAAATAAAACTTGATTTCTAAAACAAAATACCACGGCTATATTTTAAAACATATCCAGTGACTTGTACTAAAAAGTACCAACAAAGTACCCACGGAGTACCCAAAATTAAAACTAAAAATACACATAAAGATCAATTTGGTTTGTTCTGTGCCCGGTAAGTACCTGGTACGGGTACGCCTTCCTCGATGTTGTACCCGTGCTTCATAGTATATATATAAATGAGAGATCCTATCTTGTCGTCGGTTTACTCTTATACAAGTTATAAAGATGTCTTGATCCGTAGATGTGACTTTCTAGTTTTGTTCCATTAAGCGTAGTTGGTATATGATGAGATAGAATAAGAAGGGCATATTCATGGGAAGTTGGATATGACACAAATTGAGGATTAGATGGAGAAAATCAGCTCAGGTGGTTTTGAGTCTTTGACATGTACAAAGTAGACGATTAGATGCATCGATTAGTAAGGATAGGATATTAATGAAAGGAGTTACCGGAACTAGGGGTAGACCTAAACCAATTTGGATTGATTCTTTAACAACGGATGTGATTTGTTGAAATACATCAGACAACGGCCCTTAACAGGGCTGGATGGAAGTTAAAGGTTTCAAATAGATGCCCAAAAGTTTTGAATAAAGGCTTTGTTGTTTTCTTTTTGTTGTTATATAACAAGATCTATCCTTCAAATAATATTGTTAGATTGTCAAAGGGAGAACAATAATGACCAGTGTTCTAAATGACGGTCGTGGCGAGCACCTAGACGCTAGGTGGCCACTCTTAGCACTGCTTTTGCCATAGGTGGAGGCGGCCAACAACTGTTTGGTGGAATAGGTATAGGTGAGGCGGCGTAGGCGGACGCCTATCTTGGAAAAAAACCTACAGATTTTATATATGTAAAAAATTGAAAAAAAGAAATGTCACAGTTTTTGGACTCTGGACGCTGTTTATTCTAATTTATAATTAATGTCAGTTGGGAGAATTCAACTCCATATTCTGCACCAAAGACATTGTCAGTCTAAATAAACTTGAAATCTTCGAAATTACAAAGAACTAACTTCAGTTTCTTGAAAATTTTATTTAATGTTTACATACACAGACAAGATGTCATACATACACATGGAAGATGTATTAGGCGCCTAGGCAATGCCTAGACAGTAGATGGACCCTCTCTGCCGCGCACCTGCCTACCGCCGTTTAGAACCTTGATAACAACGATATGTTTGGAATGGAGATAATGTAACATGAAAAAGCATCCACGTGTACATTATCACATTATGTTGATACTGTTCGTGAAGATATCATGGACATCTTTAAAGATTCCCAATCAAGTGTTTCTTTGTTAGAAACTTAAAATACTTTGTCAATATTACCAAATTTAGATAAATATAGTCTGGAAAACATCATTGGCCTTCATTTATGGATTGTTTTTAGTGGGTATCCATTCCTTACTGGGTGATGCGGTCAAATGAGAGTGAGACTCCTATTCTTGTTTGTAATAGAGTTGCGGAATCAGAATATCTAGAACAAGTTTCATGAGAATCAATCTTCAAGACTGCCGAAGTTCGGATGCACCAACATATCTTCTTTTGTTCTTTGTTGTAATAATATTTAACCCTCAACTCTCATCACAATAGGAGTTCTGATGCAAATGCATGGACTTTAAAATAGTATAAGAGCAACCTATGTTCAAATTACTCTGACACAGATTTTAAGCAGATTTTATATAATAAAATTAAACACTGCATGAATCCAGCTCTCACTTTATAAAATGGGCTATCAACCTGCGGGGGCATGTAAAAATTAAAAATATTTCATTCTCAACTCTCATCACAACTCTACAGATTTGGTGTAGTGATAGAAACTTTAACGTTTGTAGCAATAATCTTGCAGAATTTTGTGTACTTCCATAGGATTGAGGTGAGGGATCTCTGCTATTCATAGTGTAATCACATAGTTAAAGCCCATGTTAGCACACCGGATATCCCAGGCTATGACGGGGATTGAGGGATATATGGAACACATCTCAGGTTGAATAGCCTTTTTTTGCGCATTGAGACCTTGATTCATGACTCGTACTTTTTCTTTTAGAAGTCCCCTTGAAATGCTCTCTTGACTTGCTACTTGAATATTTGTTGCTTTCTACCATCTTAAAATCATTGCCAGTACACGAAAACTCCTGTGATGATGATAAGGGTTGAGGGACATATATCTATTATTCATAATTTGATTTCTTTTTTATATGCTTGAGCTTTTTTGGCGTATGCTGATTAAATAAGTCCGTGAATCATTTAATTTTATTTGATGTGCTACTACTGTGTATGGCATGAACCCTCTCATGCTCATAGCTACCTAGGCTTGGCACCAAGAAAGAGGGTTGATTTCAGGTTGACAGCCTTCATAAAGACTCTGTCAAATCCTTTATTGAGCTCTCTTATGATCCATAGCCGACCCCCTTCTGATAGGAGAAGGTTTGGATGCTGCTGCTGCTAATTTTTATATATGATAAGCAACAACATACGACCACGCTAATGAGAATCCTACTTTCTGCAGTTGCTTATGTGAAATCCTTTTCCATTTAGCTCTACTGTAAGGCCAATAGTTAAATTAACAACTGCCTCCATGTTTTTGGTTCATTTCTTGTTAGTGGAGGTCTGTCCCTTATCCTACACCTTGGATAGTAAGGGACAATGAAATGTAATCTTGTCCTCTTTCTCTGCGAACTTATTGGGCTAATAGTAAGGGCCATAACTTATATCAGGATTAGAACTTATTTGGGAAAACAAGCTATATATAATGGATGGTATAAATTATATTTACGTCCTCTTTGCCTTCTACTACTCTCACATACCCATAGTCAAGTATGATAATTTGTTGACAGTTTTATTCTTTGATTATACACAATCAGTTATATTAAGTGAACCATTTTTTGTACTATACTATTAAAATAGTTGCAACAGTTTATCATTTATCTCGCTTCTATGTTATACTATATTATTAAGCAGTTGCGATACGTCTCCTACCTTATTATCCACATATTCAAGTAGCATAAGTTGTCCTCCTTTACTCAGAATCATTCCTAACAAGTATTATGTTCTTATTATACTCTTCACATTTATGTTGTTTAAGATTGTATCCATAAGTTCATTTTATGTAAATGTTCTTCCCGTGTTCAGGTTAAACTTACCTTTTTCGGCATAAAGTGTTGCTTGCTTAGATTATATCATCCAATGCCACATTTCTATATTTTATGCAAGCTACTGATTAAATACATTGATTGCAGGATCTCTATCAGAATGGAGGGGAACTCTCACCCGAAATTGTGGTTTTCTCCTTGATATGATGACTTTATCCATGGCGCTTGGTCATTACTTGATCATATGGTGGCTTCATGGCATGGCCTTTCATCTACTTGATGCAGTCCTTTTCCTAAATTTGCGTGTAAATGTTATATTTGGCAGATCTGTTTATACACCACTATATCCTATTTATTGGCAAGAATGAGATCATAACAGTTTTTGAACTATTAGCAGGCTCTTGTTGCTGCTCTTGTTATGCGAATCAAAGGATATATCAGGCTAAGGCGGGCTCTAGGTTCACTTGATGGGGCACTTCCTGATGCTACACATGAGGAGCTCTCTGCTTTTGATGACGAATGTGCTATTTGTAGAGTAAGTATTTGTCCACATTTTTTTAGTTTTCAGTTACTTTTGAGGAGGGAACTGACTGGCTGTCTGAATACCAGGGACCAATGGCTAAGGCTAAAAAGTTGTCTTGTAACCACCTTTTCCATCTAGCATGCTTGAGATCTTGGTATGATTTTCTACTTTCCAACTACGATGGTATTGATAAGACTTGTATATATTGCTGTTAAACTATAGCATTTTAACTAGGCCTTCTGTCTTCCAGGTCTATGTTGACGGGCCATTCATTAATTGATTTAATAATTTATTCTGAATTTGAGAAAATGGTAACTTTTTACTGTAATGAGTCATAGAGGTGATGCAATCCCTACAACAAATTGTATCATCTTACCTCTTCGTCTAGACTCTTTATTGTCTAGGGGAACTTGGAGGGAGCTCCTTGGTTTCCTTGGTTGTTACGAGCTTAAACTGCAATCCAAAAGGTAAGTGCCAACTGGCCACCTAAGTTTTATGGCATGACATTCTCATGTTCATAACTACCTTGGCTAGGAATTTGACACAACATAGAGGGTTGACGTCAGGTCGACAACCGGTCATAAAACTTTGTCGAATCTTGTTTGGAGCTTTCTTATGTTCCATAGGTGACTCCCATGGATGATCTAATCTTGTATTCTCGGTAAAATGGTACTTCACTGCTACATATACTGTTTTCGTCCTACTAATTATGAATCCTTATATCTTTAATTTAATAAATGATACATTTTTTATTTATATTTGCTACAAATGATGTGCGAAGTTACTTTAATTTTTCTTTTTCTGTACGATACTATGTAACATACTACATAATTTTTTTAAGAAACATCTTCTTAAGATTATTATTTGCTATCATCTTCTTTACAATTTCAGTACAACTCGTATGGGAAGTTGTATTCTATAATGTAAGCATGTCTGCTGGAATCTCTTATTTTCTTTCCACATCGCTAAGCTAGGAGGATTACAAGTTCCCTATATATTTGGTACACATATAGTAACAACCCGTAACAGCCGCTCACCTTTTTTCCTTCCAAAAACTGATAGTGCAGATTCTAAATTCTAGAGTCCAAGCAACGGCCCATCCTCCGCAGGCCTCCTTGAGAGAATGGGTGAGATGTAGTAACATGTTATCTACCTATAGTTATTTTGTTTTAAGAATCTGAGGGCACAATATCCTCCTCCAGACCATTAAGCTTAGATATTAGTCTAGTTGGTAGAAATGTATATAGTTCCCGCCATGTTTGACCTTCCACCCCATGTGAGTAATGTATCCAACTCCTGATCGGTCATCCATAGACTCCATGAATCTTGAACCCGGATGGATACTGGATTTCATTCACAAAATTAAACATTTGGTACACATGCAATGCAGCCCGTATCACCCACCCACTCACTGTTTACCTCATGATAGTCTAAGGCGCGCGTTGTAGCAAGGCACACCAGCTGCGCCTTGCATCTCACTAGGCGAGGCGTCTTTCTTCAGGCATGTCGAAGACGCACTTTTCAGCAAGGAGCCAACAAGAAAATGCCTGCCTTTTTTTTACACAAAAAACTTAGGCATGGAGGTAGCCCTTACCTCATACAAGTGGAAGGGAGGTAGCCCTTTCCACGGTTGCCAAAGTTCGCTACAATTGAACTGAAAAACTAAAATTTACTAGGAAAAAAACTCCCGGCAACCAAAACTTGTGTTGCTTGATTACCCTTGACAATGAAAAGCTTGAGTATGAATAAAGAAAAGTTCCTACAGAGTAGACGTTCAGTGTAGAGTATAGAAATTGAGCAAGAAGAATATAATATCTATCTGCAGGGAGAACACAAATTCTTGTTAGTTTTGTTGATTGCTATTGCTGCTTTGCTAGTTCACTTGATTATATTTTAACATGCTTTTGTTTGTTTTAGTATGTTATTTGGTTTTGTTTCTTACATTACTAATTTATTTATTTATATTATTTTTTATTTTTGTGCCTCGCTTCGTTCGGACGCATGCGTTAAGTGCGCTTGTTTCTTTCGGGCGCACGCGTTAAGTGCGCCTTGTGCCTCGAGTGATATTGACCCTTTGTGCCTCGAGTACGCCTTACGCATTTGACTACCTTGGTTTTCCTTCCAAAAACTGATAACAAACACATTCTAAATTCCAAAGAAATAGCTTTGTAGTCCCAAATCGACGATGCATTCTCGGCAAGCCTCGTAATATGTTCTCTTCCTATAGTTATTTTGTTTTAAGCATCTGAGGAGCACAACCTCCTCCAACATACCATGGAGGTTATATTAGTATAGTTGGTAGAAATTTATATAGCTGCAGCCATGTTTGGCCCTCCAGTCTCATGTGACTTTTGTATCCAACTCCTGACTTGTCATCGCAAGATTAAACTTTTTTTTCTTAGTGTTTCCAAAGTCAACATGGTAGCTACATGGAGATTCCTTGTCAGGCTCCTTGAGGTGGTGTTGATGTAGAGTAAGTGTTCTGTATAAAAGTTCGGTTTGAGCCTCTCATAAGACAACACAATAGACAGCCTCTCATAAGACAACCCAATAGACCATTTATTACACTCCATGCTTCTCTATTACTGCCTTTTCTTCAATGCTCCACTCGTTATGAACCTTAGTTCCTTAGGAAGTTCAGAGAAGAGGGCGTGCCTCTATATTATTTGATAGTGGGACAGAGTTTCCCTGGATGTTGTACCTGGCCATTTTGCCACTCCAGGTACTGTAATACACTTCAGGACACTACATCTTCATCTCTCCAGGTGATCCGATAGGTCATACCAGATACCATAGTATTGTTACAGAACACTGCGTTCTTATTAAGTTTCCAGAGTGTACCATGCAAGACACATCATATACCACAACTTAATCACAATATACAATGTCCTTAAGTTATCATAGCGCTAAATGAGCTGTACTAGTTACTGTAGTATAAATGCAGGTAACTGTTTCCTCAAATCCCCTTAGTGAACCATGCAGGCAACAAGGGCTGCAATGTATCACCATTGTATTCCCATAAAACATATGCATATCATACAGGTTCCTAGGATCACTACCTTTGTTTCTCACACACAAGTCGCCACATCAACCTCTCATTTTTATCATTCTAATTATATGACGAAGCCGTGGGATGTAAAAATGCGTTGGTGCGGGAGCGTTCTACCTTAGAGGGGAGCACCTGCGCAAGCAGGCATGGACGAAGCAGAAGCGAGAATGTCGGCTTCAGTAATACAAACATTGGTGAGAATCCAATGCCCCGAAAACCTAAGATTTCCTCCTTAAGGTTCGTCCACGGAGGGTGAGTCAGGACCTCAGATCAGGCCGAAAGACACAATCAATGGACAAATGTGAATATTCTTGTACTACCCCTTGTTGGTCCTGAGGGATTGAGGAGGCTAGGTTAGCCGGAAGATGATTATCGATTCAAGGACGCAAGATGATCTTTCTTTTTCTGGGTAAGAAGGGGTAGAGAAAATGCCTCGAGCCAATGTATGAGTACAAGGCGATACGACGCTGAAGTAACCCATGCCATACTCCCAAGAAAAGCTCAAATGACCTTAAAAAAAGGTACCTATACCCGAAACCAACGTAGGTGGGTAGGTAGAGAATACCTAGGGGTGCGAGACAACTCTCTCTAAGGAACTCGGCAAAATAGTTCCATAACTTCGGGAAAAGGGTGCCTCACAAAGGGGGTTGCAGTGACAGGCCCGGGCGACTTTTTACCAAAAACATGTCTTTGAAAAATTGTAAGACCATGTATGGGAGATGACGCCTGCCCATTGCTGAAAGGTCAAAAAAGTTGGTGACCCGATGACATGGGAGTCGGCGACCAAAGCCCCGGTGAATGGCGACCGTAACTATAACGGTCCTAAGGTAGCAAAATTCCTTGTCGGATAAGTTTCGACCCGCACGAAAGGCGTAACAATCTGGGCACCGTCTCGGAGAGAGACTCGGTGAAATAGACATGTCTGTGAAGATGCAGATTACCCGCACATGGACAGAAAGATCCTATGAAGATTTAGGGTCCGTTTGGCTAGGCTTTCTGAAATTTTGTTCTGAAAACAGTTTTCAGAGAAGATGTTATAAAGTTATTTTTTGGGTATACAGTTTTTGATTTTGCGTTCGGTTACTTTTTTCTTGAAAATAGTTTTCAGAAACAAAGATTAAAAATTATGTTTGGTAAAAAAAAATTTCAGAAAATTTTGTTTCCAAAAAAAATATTGTTTTTCTCCTTCGAAAAAATTATGTTCTTCGGCCTAAAAATGTCCTCAAAAGAGATCCTTCCGGAATAGACGAAACTTTTTGATTTCATGTCCTTTGGAAGAACGATCCTCGACTCCTTAGAGCCAAGGGATCGACTGCGGCGTGCACTATAAGAGACAATAAGGGGAGGGCAAAGTGCTCGGCTTGGAGGAATTTTTTTTACTGCTGCTCGTCTTCGAGGTCGAAGTCGACCCTAACCCTAGGACGCTGGCGAGGGATTTCCAGATGCTCGTCTTCGAGGTCTAGGTCGGTGGCGTCTTCGAGGTCTAGGTCGGTGTCGGGAGACGCTAACCGGAAGCAGGTGGGGAGGGGAGGTGGAGGTGGCGGACCGAAAGCGGGTGGGGAGGGGAGGTGGAGGTGGCGAAGAAGTATCCATGGGAGGAGGAGGAGGACGGAGAGGAGGAAGGGGAGTGGTGGAGGAGGGGAGCTTGGGGTGATTCCATGGAAGGAGGGATTTGGAGAGATCACGAGAGGGAGAGGAGAGGATAAGTGGTGAGAGAGAGAATATTGTGAGAATCAAGGAGGGGGGGGGGGGGTGTTCCACCAAACTGTGTGAAAAAGTGGAGAAGTTGTTCTAAAAATAACTTTTTGCTACTTTCTCAAAACAACCATTCAGAGAGTTGAGTTTAGAATTTATTTTGGGAAAAGAAACATGAGTGGTAGTTGCCAAACAACTTTTTGGTGGGTTTTTACTTTCAAACTCAAAAAGCTAAGTTTAAAAGTGTAACCAAACACACCCGTACTGTTTCCTGGGATTGGCTTTGGGCCTTTTTCGCGTATCTTAGGTGGAAGGCAATGAAGGCCTCCTTCGGGTGTGTGTGTGGGGGGGGGGGGGGGAGGTGGTATTGTGTGTGTGTGGGGGGGGGGGGGGGGAGGTGAGCCATTTGTGAGATACCCACTTTGGAAGAGGTAGAATTCTAACCTTGTGTGAGGACCTACAGGACAAGGGACAGTTTAAGGTAGACGATTTTTATGGGACGTAGGCCTCCCAAAAGGTAACGAAGGCATGCAAACATTTCCTTGGACCGGACGAAGATTGTCCTTCGAGTGAAAAGGCATAAGGGAGCTTCACTGCTCGACGGAGTAGGGACGAAAGTTGACCTTAGTGATCCGATGGTACCGAGTGGAAGGGCCGTCGCTCAACGGATAAAAGTTACTCTAGGGATAACATGTTGATCTTTTCCAAGAGTTCACATCGACGAGAAGGTTTGTTACCTCGATGTCGGCTCTTTGCCCCCGGGGCTATAGTATCTTCGAAGGGTTGTAATGTTCGCACATTAAAGTGGTACGTGAGCTGGGTTCATAACGTCCTGAGACAGTTCGGTCCATATTTGGTGTGAGCGTGAAGAGCATTCAGACGACCTTTCACTACTACGAGAGGACCGAGAAGGACGTACCTTTGGTGTACTAGTTATCGTGATTCGTGCCCACGGTAAACGCTAGGTAGTCAAGTGCGGAGGAGATAACTGCTGAAAGCATCTAAATAGTAAACCCACCTCAAGATGAGTGCTCTCCTATTTGGAATTCTCCCGAGCCTCCGATAGCACAATCGAGACAACGACGAGTTCTCTGTCCTTGTGGGGATGGAGCGACAGAAGTATTGAGAATCCAAGATAAGGTCACGATGAGACGGGCCGTTTATTATTATGATATGTGTCAAGTGGAAGTGTAGTGATGTATGCAATCACTAGCCAATATGCTTCTCTCATGCCTTCTTTCATAGTTCGATATTTTGGTGTCCTAGGCGTAAGGGAACCACACCAATCCATCCCGAACTTGGCGGCTAAACTTTACTACGGTGGCGATACTGTAGGGAAGGTCCTGCAGAAAAATAGGTGGAAGCCAGAATGATAAAAATCTTAACACCTCTTATTTGACTTTTCAAATATGAAAAAGATCAAAAAAAAATGCAAATGTCGTCTTATTTAAAACTCCAATTATGACATCTCTTCTCTCCCACTTCACACCTAGGAACAGACTGTTCTTACAGAAAGAAAAACGCTTTTCCATCTTCCTTAACCATATCATGAAGATATGGGTTATGGTCGGTCGTTAAAACGACAACATCAAATGGCCTTAAATTGAGCTACAATCGTTTAATCTCAATTTATGTATCAATTTTCATATCGGTCAAAAATTGAGCTTATAGCTCTTTTTTTTTTTTCCTATACTTTAGCTGCCCAGGAGGGAAAGCCTTCCCCTGGGCCCCCCTTCCTTGTGATGTCGCTCGTAGAGCCCCCCCCCCCCCCCCCCCCCCCCCCCCCCCCCCTCACTTGCCGGGGTAGGACTCGCTACAAGAGAAAATTTCTCCTATAACTCTAGGAGATAATAGCATTAGAATTTATATCGTGTCTTGTAAGGGAACCCTACCTTCTATGATCCATTCAACACGTGCAATTACTTTTCCATCGATACTCCCTGCAATTTGTACTTGTTCCTTTTGTATCTGTTTGTTCGGTTAATTTGATATTTTTTTTTCATTGCCTTTCGAAGCGAAACTCTATTTTTTTAATTGTAAAGGCATATATTCTGCAAGAATATTAGGTTTTCCATAACGTTTTTCAATTAAATTGCAATGTTGAGTTTTTGGTTCACAGAATGAAACTCCTTTTAGCTCTCGTGCTTGACCCTCTATTAATAAATTTGGGAAGCCGATCCCTCTATTAATAAATTTGGGAAGCCGATATGGATTTTGCCTTGGATCAAATCGATTCTTCTTTGAATTTCTACGCATGCAATTTCTTCGAAACTTGATGATAGTTTTCTATTTTGGTGTACATAGTTCTTGATACAATTATATATTTTCTCATCTTTTTGTAGACCCATAGTTTTTTTTTTTTTTTGGTTGGGCGAACCAAAAAGAACAATGATTTTGGGTTGTACCAAGTCTCAAATCGAGTGGATATATTTTGTCCCATATTTTTTATTATCTTTCCATTCTTTTTTTTTTCTAAATAGAAATTTACAATTTTCTTTAAATGAGTCTAAGATTTAGATTTCTCTTTTAATACAGTTCTTATGTGACAAGTTGGCCTTTTTATTGGAAAACTATGTCCTCGAGCTCTGGGTCTTAAACTTTTTCACTAAAGGATCCCCGTTGACTTCGATTTTACTAATGAATGAATAAACTTCGTTCAAACCCATATTATGACTAGCATTTGTTGTTGTAGAATAAACTAATTTTAAAATAGGAAAAGAAGCTCAATAAGGCATGACATGAGTTCCACTATCATAAGTGTTTCCTAATCAGAACGCCCGCGAATTTCATCAATGACTGTTTGCACTTTGAAAACAGACATGTATATGTTGAGCTAAATCTTCTACTTCTTTTTCTCTACTTATAACCTTTGTTTTTTCGGGTCCAGTTTTCGTGCATACGTTTGCGACATAGTTCAAGTGCACATGCGTTATGTGTGTGTCATGTGCATGTGTGCGTGCGCAGGTAAAGAACGTGTGTGCGTATGCAGGCAGGTAAAGAACTTGTGTCCGCGCTTGTCCACTTGCGTGGATGCACACAGTTTATGTTCATGTGCGTATACGCGCCCTGGTTAAGAACGCGATCGTGCCCGCCCTTACAGGCGCTCCCTCACGACATAGAACATGCGTGAGCATGTGCATGCTCAAACACATATATCTGTTATGATCGCTCGTAAAAACGATCTCAGAGGCCCACAAATCGATCTACAATCGATTTAAAACCATTTTAGGTACATTTTTATATCTATTTAAAAAATGGATCAAATTTGAAATGAAATATGAAATAAAAAAAAATTATAGCTCATTTTTTAAATATAATTTGGCTGCTATATATATATATATATATAGTTTTAATCCTGAACTATCTTTTTACTCATTAGACTTGATTATGCTTTGTAATATCATTGTTACCTTCTTTAAATATTGCACTTTATCTTGCAATACTATATTAACCTGGCCTTAGTTTTCATGCACATGAATAAGACTGTTGTGTTACCAGATGATGTATTTTTATTTTATTTTTGGTTTACTTTCAGTTGTGTTGTTCATAAACTTACAGCTAACATCATCATTTCCCTGTTCTGTTTAGAGACCTGCATCATACATGTTATTTTTTCTCATCCATTGTACTCTTACATTCCTATTTCTGGATACATGATTGCTAGGCTGGATCAAGGGTTAGCTGAAGTGTATTCATGTCCAACGTGTCGAAGACCTCTTTTTCTACCTAATTCTCAAGATCATACAAGTTCCATTGCAGGACACATGGTCAACAATGAGAGACTTTCTGAACAAGATAATGTGGGACTGGACCAGCAGAGAATGAATGGGCAAGCACTGCCGCTTGGGGCATTTCCAAACCAGCAAGAAAACAATTCTGATGCGAGTTGGAGGTTCGCTTCCCTGTTTGATTGTCTTTCTTTCTTTGTGAAGTTTCTTATTACAATTTTTATGATATTCTTGTACAAACTTTAAATGTTTTATGGCTCATGTTAGGTTTTGCTTACAAGTTCCAAACACTTACTATATGTGACAAAAAATTTCATGAACGTGAGCAAGCCAGATCGAATTTCTCTATTAGTTTCTCTAACAGTTGCTCTGTAATAGTTTCTTGTCAAGGTTTTGGGCTTTGGGCAACTTCTTGCTTGCCATTCCTGAACATTTTTGGTGAACATTCTAACATTGGCTCCATATATTCGTGGAGACATACTAGAAATCAACTTTTGGTCAAAAACTAGCTCAAACCATAGGTTTTAGTGTGGCAGCTAAGGAACCCATTCAAACTCAATTGAAACAGGAAAATGATAGAAGAGAAAAGAAACGGAACTCATTGAAGAAATGTTTGTTGAGAAACCATAATCTTGTTGCGAGAGAAAAGCACTTTTTGCTGAAAGAGAGGGAACCTCTTAACTGGCTGTCTATCCTCTCCTATGTTGCACGGACACGGGAAGTGGTGCCCGTATCCTTATCATGTCCGTAACTGTACCCGTGTTTGTATTCATGCAACATAGGTGTTTCAGTCACCTATTTGAAAATGCTCGTATCCCGTACCCGTATCGGATCCTTATCCGTATACTCATGCAACATCAAGGTTGTGAAAAGCGCTAGGCGCTAGTCGGGCGGGCACTCGCCGCCTAGCGCCTAGCCTGCCTGGGCGGCTGCCTAGATCTAGGCGGGTCAAAAAAAAAAAACCCCTAAAAACCTACTGAAAATTGCAGAAAAAATCGATAAAACCCCAAACCATGCATAGTTGGATGTCAGAGGGTCTAGGCTAGGCAGACATCGGGCACCATGCGCCTGGTGCCTAGGCTCCGCCTAGGCGGCCGCCTAGACCGCCTTTTAGAACAGTGTCCAACATAGATCCTTTCCAATGATTTAGTTTCAGTAAGTAGCATTAACTGCTGCTAATTCAATTCTTCCTCTTCTTCTTCTTCTTCTTCTTCTTCTTCTTCCTCAATCTCCTTTTACAATTGTATCTGTCATTTTCCTTCGTCCAGTAGTGAGGGTTGTCTTCCTACAGGCTGAGGGTAAAGGCTCTGACTGAAGAATATATATACTGCTACTAGTTTTTGGTTGTTACTCCTACTGACCTGCAGTAAAATGTTTCAAAATAGTCCACATCTTTTATTGGTATTAGTTACTCCCTATGAAGCATGGGTACGTCAAAAAGCCTGGCATGCTCATACCCGGTAAGGATACCACTGTGTAAGTACCCAATTTCATTTGTATCTTTTAAAAATTCCGGTACTCAGGAATATGGTGTGCAAGACTTTGAGCTCCTGTATATCTTAGGTGTGCGTATAGTATCGACTTTTGAGCTTCGGTATGCCTTGGCTATGGCACGAAGTGATGACTTCTTTTAACTTCTAGACATAGTATCAATCTTTGCTGGGGAAATATGGGCATTCATGTATGGGTTGTAGCTACAGATCACAGAAACTGACTTGTCCTCATAGTGTTCTGCCTGCTTCATATACTGAGACCAGTGGCTAGTGTGAGTTATTTTCTTCCATCTTATTCGTAGTGGGATGAATGGGTTTGTGATCTTGGTTACCAAATGACTTATTTATCTGTTACATATGTATTTTCATCTATCCTTATCTGGTGAACTTCTAGTTAATATAGAACTTCATAACTTTATTCATCATCATCCCCACCCTTTATTAGCCGCACTCTATGTACTCCCAGTTTAAATCCTTTCGGATGCTTCTGTGGTGAAACGGCCTAATGTACAAGTGGAAACTGGATATTGGTTTTAAGAAGTGCAATTTTAGGTTATTAAACTTTTGTTCGCACTGATCTTCCACTTGCATCTGTTGATCCATATTTCTTCTAGTTTGTCATTTGATTTTTAATACGAAATCTCTCTAACCAAATCAACCATAATAGTAAATCTCTTTAACCGAGTCAACCAGAAACTTCTTTGTCCATTCTAATTTTGCCTATTGGGGTTATTCTGATGCTGAATCACATTGTTGGCATTGCAGGGCAGCTGGGTTTGATTCTGGCTGGGTGCCACCTTGGCCTAATCCAGGAATGGATGGTGCTGGAAGCTCCGGTGCAATTAGATCAGTTGGCTTCAGTGGAGTCCAGATGATGATGAGGCAGATTGCATCAGTTAGTGAAAACTATGCACATAGTAACTTAGATGCTGCTGCTTGGCACATGTGGCCTACTCACCAGTCCTCAGGCTCTTCTTCTGTGCCACCATCCTCTACATCTCTCAGATTCAACAGGAACAGTGCTGCCTTGCGCTTTAGAAACACATCACCCCCTGTAAATGGTAACACGCCAGAGATACGGGCAATGGTAGATAGAGTGCGAGAGGTTTTGCCCCACATTCCTGATGAACTAATCATTCAGGTAAATGTGTAAACATCACTTTTTGGTCAGTCAGCATATTACAATTTAGAGTTACACTTGAGAGGTGCCTATGATCTTCCTTCTCTTTTCCTTCGCAGGACCTCCTAAGGACGAACAACATCAACATTACTGTGAATAACCTTCTGATACAATAGCAACAAATATCAGTTAGTACATACTTTTGTTCTTGTATAACGACATATCAAGTTGTCTGCAACCTTCTGTAAATTACGATCAGTGGTTGAAAAAGTGAGTCCTGGGTGTTGAAAGCCACCCCCATGAGCTATCTATAATAAATCCTATCCTCATCTTTGACCTCCCTGACTTTATATTACAATCCATGTAAGGTGCCTTTTTTTTAATTACTTTTACATGCATATTGGAATCCGAGACCACTTTTGGAAGAAAATTCTCCCTGTAACACGGTGCTTTACTTTTGCGCGTTGCGTGTGTTATATTTTCACTGATACAAGCCTGAGTAAAGAAAGCTTGTGTTACAAGCAAGGCCCTGTTGGGTGGAAGGCCCGCACCAAGCCTGGTTCTCTCCACCACACATGACCATTGGTGACAACTTTGCCAAATAGTCTCCCAAATTTTCATCGTTTTGTTTTTTTGGGTATTTGACCAAAATATTCCCATTTTTGGTTGAGCATTGTTGAGTTATTTTTATTACTTGGACTAATATAACCAAAATATTCCTTAATAGTTATTTGAATAATACTCAAAACATCATAAATATGGATTAACCATTTCTATCACGAATCAACAACTCAAATATACCTTCTTCCATTTTACCAACGCTAAGCTTGTAGGCTATAATTACTAGTATTGTACAGTTTTTTTCTTAGGTAAACGAAAAAAAGAAGAAAATAAATAAAACTCTGTTTGCGGGTCGTTTGTGGGGGGGGGGGGGGGGGGGGGGGGGGGGTGGGTTAGGAATGATCAGAAACAAAAAAAAACAAAAAGAAATAAAAAAAACGAATAAATGACCAAAACGAAAAAATGATCAAAAACGATAAAAAAAAATGATCAAAATTGTTTATAAACGAAAAAAGATCGAAAAACGGAAAACAATGATAAAAAAAGACAAAAAATGAACAAAATGATTAAAAAAACGACCAAAAACGATCAAAAAAAAAATGTTCAAAACGATTAAAAAATGAATAAAAATGATAAAAAAAAGTTCAAAATCGAAAAAGGTAAAATTACCTTGTACCAAACGACCCCCAAATGTACAAATATGATTTAAATGTTGCTCCAAAAGTGGCATATGAGCATTGTCAGGGCACAACACAACTTGTTTCCAGTCTCATGAGAAATCAAACTAAGAATGGAACAAAACAAAGAAAATCCTAATACCTCTAGGGATTGGCTTCGTCCTGCCTCATAAGAAGAACACCTAAAATGTCAATGATCCAGTCAAGAAAGGAGCAACTACATCTAAACAAATATCGCACGATATAAAATAAAGCAATAAAATAATACATTAAGTGACAACAAGTAATGTGATACTAAATACTGAAATATAATGCAACATGTAACACTAACGACTAAGACAATAACCATGATCAAGAATAAACACGACTATGAACTATGTGTAATTTGAAATACCGTGTTCAATATGTGGTCGATTAGGGTAATCCGGCAAGATGATTATTAATGATAGGATCCGGAACGACATATGTGAGGTGTATGTATGCTATTAACCATAAACACGGACAATATAGGTGTGACCACATACCTACTTAGCATTTTCCCTCCTACGAGACACAAAATAATATCCACACGATGTGGAACATGATCAATATACGATACAGGTAAACACGAACGATCACGTGTCAAGATTGTGTCACAATATGAAACATGACTCAAATATGGAATAATCATTGTATTTATAATGTATAGAGAAACATAAATAGGGAATGCACTTGCCTCAATTAGTTGAAGTCGACGTGCACGACGCGAATGTGTCGACATGGTAATTTAGAAGCTAAATCTTATTATATAATCCAATTGATGAAACAAATAATTCCATCAAGTCAAGAAGAGTCCAAATAGCACATTTTGATATATAGAAGTCCAAGTTTGGAGATTGGCACGATTATTGAGATCGATATAGAAGTCCACATTCGCAAAAAAATATTTGATTTGATTAGTCATGATCAAGATTATTTGAGTCTGAAAGGAATTACTTAATAAATAATCTTAGAGCCAAATATGTAGCCATTTATAATATTTAGCCAGAGAATAACATTTAGGCAGTACGTAGAATTCTAAAGGTTCCAATATTATATTAAAGCTAAGGGCTAAATATTAAATATAATACAAGCCCAAAAACCCAAATAGATAATCAAATTATTATTTAGGGCCCAAAGCCCAAGGTTAAAATATAGAAAGATTTTCTAATAGTCTTAGGCCAATATATAGTTAGACGAATTGACTATTTACTTTAGGGTCAAGACCCATTTTATAAATAAAAAAGAAAATCAAAATGTACATATAGGGCTCAAAGACCATTGACTATTATATTTCATAATTTAGGAGTAATGGCCCAATTTAGGAAATAGAACTTGGCATGTAAAGCTCAAGGCCCATTTTGGATCTAATTTAATAATATAGGATAAATAGCTCAATTAAAACAATTAATAAATAATATTGGGCGACTAGTCCCTTTTAAATAGTAAACTATTAATATAACACACACACACACACACACACACACACACACACACACACACACATATATATATATATATATATATATATATATATATATATATATATAAAATCTAGAATCCTTAGGAAACACAATACGAGTATGTTTCCATACTGAGGCTACAGAGAATGTACCCGCTATACTAGGCGTCCATCGCAACTTGTCCTCTCCATCTTCGAGACGAACTTCGCTCCCCTCAGTAGCAACAACATCATTTTTTCCAAGCAGTAATGCTATCTAGTAATGCTATCTGAGCCAAAATAAAACAAAATTATATATATATATATATATATATATATATATATATATATATATATATATATATATATATATATATGTGTGTGTGTGTGTGTGTGTGTGTGTGTGTGTGTGTGTGTGTGTCATCTTACTAGCATCAAGCAACTTGCAGATGAGAATGGAAGGTGGGATATGGCTCAGATTGCATTACTGCTCGGGAAAAATGTTGTTGTTGCTATTGCTATTGAGGGGAGCGAAGTTCGTCTCGAAGATGGAGAGGACAAGTTACGATGGACTCCTAGTATAGCGGGTACATTCTCCGTAGCCTCAGCATGGGAGCATACTCGTATTGTGTTTTCGAAGGATTCTAGATTTAAACACATCTGGATCACCTGTATGGCTTCAAAATGGTATATTCTTCTATGACGCATTATACACAACAAATTGCCATCGGACAATAGTGTGCAGAAATTGGGCTACTATCTAGCATCGAGATGCCATTGCTGTGTTGGCTATCCTAAGAAGATGTTAATCACATTTTTTATGAAGGTGAGCTAGCCAAGAAAGTCTGTGATTTCTTTCAAAGTATCCTGTGCATACGGGGCATCGTGACATGCTTGATCTTACGTCTGCACTTATGTTGGAGAAATCGCAAGAAATATCTCAAACAAGTAATGGTGGGAGCTATTTGCTGCGTATTATGGAAGAATAGGAACAAGTAGAGATACAAAGAGTACCAGTTCTCTGAGCATAGACTTATCTTGGAAGCACAACGCCAGATGAAGAAAGCCCACACAAGTTGCAGACACTTCAAGTTTTTGGCCCCTGACTTTTTGGAAAGAACTTGATGTTTTTCAATGTTGTATTATGAGCTCAGACTTTTCGCTATGCTACAGAAGATGTCAACCACATTTTTTATGAAAGGGAGCTAGCCAAGAAAGTCTGGGATTTCTTTCAAAGTATCCTGTGCATACAGGGCAGCGTGACATGCTTGATCTCACGTCTGCACTTATGTTGGAAAAATCGCAAGAAATACCTCAAACAAGTAATGGTGGGATCTTTGCTGGATATTATGGAAGAATATGAACAAGTGGAGATACAAAGAGTACCAGTTCTCTGAGCATTGACTTATCTTGGAAGCACAACGCCAGATGAAGAAAGCCCACGCAAGTTGCAGACACCAAGTTTTCGGCTACTGACTTTTTTGGAAAGAAGGTTTTTCAATCTTGCTTTCTGTTGTATTCTGAGCTCAGACTTTTCTTGAATAAAAGCTCTTTTTAATATATATATATATATATATATATATATATATATATATATATATATATATATATATATTGAAGAAAAGGGTAAATATTATTAGAAAAACTATGATCAACTTGCTACATCCAACCCATCATCGATCAGCACACTAATACTCAACTATCTATCCATACAATTGACGTCTCTCTTGATGTTATTGATGACTCCTGGTATAGCTATAGCTTCCCCGTCAAATATCCTCCTATTGCGCTCCCGCCAAACGTGCCACACTACTGATAACAGCCATGTTCTTGCTTTACAAAATCGCTCTCTCTCTCTCTTGTGTCTTTAAGGCCAAAATTTCTTCTACTATCAAATGAATCCCCACTCCCGTTCTAAGGTTTATTCCCGTCTCGCTACTGATGGAACTCCATATATAACCAGACATGGGATATTGAAAAAATAGGTGATCCCGCGACTCATTCGCTACTCCGCATAGCACGCTTACTGTACTATCGATTTGCACCCCAAACCGCACCAATCTGTCCCGCGTCAGAAGTCTATCTCGCATTGCTTTGTATGCACATAATTTCATTTTGGTTGCTATTCCTTTTGTCCATACCACGTCTGCCCAGTCGATCTTCGGAAAATGTGGTCGAATCTGTTCATACGTCCTCCTACTTTCGAAATCTCCCGAACTTGTATCTTCCCGCTCCCAATAGTCGCATTGAGCCTCCTGGTCCACCTTAACTGCTGCAATCTCCTCTGCGAACATCTGGGCGACTGGCCTAGCGGTCGTATTCCAGCTTCCTCTTACCATGATCACACTAACCTGGTCGGTACTGCCAATTAACTCGAAAGAGGGCCATCCCAAGCGATCAACAAGACTCCGACTATCCAGCCATGGATCGAGCCAAAGGCTCGTAGTCTCGCCATTATGTATTACCCGTCTTATATTCTCCTTCTTCTTTGGTCGAGTCCTGAGAATATGTTTCATAGTAACTGAGAAGTTATTATCTACTTTCTGCACCTAGAAGTTCGAGCCCCGCATGTATCTGCTATTCATCCATCTTGCCCATAGCGATTTTCCTTCCAGCAATTCCACACCATCTTAAGAACTGCCACCTCTCAGAGTACTTGTATGGATCGTAAACCTATTCCTCCCTCCTCCTTAGTCTGACACAGCTCACCCCAAGATATCAGATGCAAACTTCCACGCCAAACAAAATTGGCACATAGCATCTCGATCCGCTTTATAGTCTTCTCTGGAATGTAAATAGCATGTAGCCAATATGCCGTTATCGCCATTATAACCGATCTGACAAGTTCTATTCGCCCGCCGAATGATAGGATTTGGGATTGCCAACCCTCAAGTCTAGCCTGGATATACTGTATTAGTCCTTGACAGTCTGCATCCCGGGCATACGTAACTGACAGTGGGAGCCCAAGATATCTCACCGGTAACTGTCCCATCTCGATTTGTAATTGGTTCGACCACACTTTCTTGTCTGCACATGTTCTATTGAAGTAAACCTGACTCTTTTCTCTATTAAGTTGGAGTCCGGATAGGCTTCCAAATACCTCCAAAACCCTATTCAGTGCCGCAATCGTCCTTCTAGATGGCTCAATGAAGATGAGCAGATCATCTGCGTATATTAGATGAGATACCACCGGAGAGACCCGACGGAAGAGTGGTGTGATTTGTCCTCTATGAACAACAATATCCATCAGACATGTATAGTACTCCATGACGATGGTAAAGAGATACGGGGACAGGGGATCCCCCTGTCGCAGGCCCCGATTGCTTCCAAAGAAGCCATGGGGTTGTCCTCGGATCAAGATCGAGAACGTAGGTGAGGTGATGCATTCTCTGACTCTTTCCACCCACCATCTTGTAAATCCCATACTGCTTAGAACTTTGCAGACAAACTCTCTATTGACCATGTCATATGCCTTCCGTAGGTTGAGTTTTATGCAACCTTTCCTCCCCCCAGGTTTGTTGAAATCCCTTATCAACTCATGTGCTAATAGACAGTTTTCGGCTATAGATCGGCCTTTAATGAATGTCGCTTGGTTGGCTGAAATCAACTCTTGAAGAATATCCTGCATTCTGTCACACATAATGTGTGTAATAATTTTATAAATAAAATTGCAGCAGGATATCGGTCGGTAATCCCCCAATGTAATTGCTCCTTCCTTCTTAGGAATCAACGTCAGGAATGTGTGATTCATTTGTTTAAGTAGACGTCCCGTTGTGAAGAATTCCTGAACTACCTGAAGCACTTGTTGTCTCAACTGACCCCAATGTTGTTTGTAGAATGCTGAGTTGAAACCATCTGGGCCTGACGCTTTATTGGAGTCCGCCTTGTTAATAATGGCTTCTATCTCCTCCATGGATATTGCTCGGCTTAGTTTCTCATTACCCGTCTCCGTAACCACCCGCTTGCACGTGAGCTCTGGGAACTCTTTTCTACCTGAATCTTGATTATAAAGTTGCTAATAATACCTGACCGCCTCGTCAATAATGTCCTTTTCCTCTTTCAACGTGTTCCCGTCTGCTCCTATTATTGGACCCATCGTGTTTTTGTGTTGGCGCGCTCGGATAGTGGCATGGAAGAACTTCGAACATCTGTACCCGTCCTTGAGCCAGGTACACTTTGCCCTCTACTGTAATTGAACTTCGTCTTGGAACCTGCACTGTCGTACTTCTTCTTGGAGAGCCACCTCTCTGGTAGCAAGAACGACATCCGTGGGATTGGCCTGGAGCTTCCCTTGAGTGTGCTTCAACTCTAATTCTAACTCTTCTACTTTCTGTTTGGGCCGCTCCTTGTTCCAGGATTTCAATGCAAGTTTGATTGACTTAAGTTGTATACAAATTGACATTGCAACGTACCTGATATGTCGCAATGTATACCTTGATCGACCGCTTCTTTGTAGCCTTCCTGAAGTGGCCATGAGTTGCAGTATCGGAAAGGGCTTCTCTTCGTGCAATGATCGGGGACCAAACGTAGGAGCAGCGGTGAGTGGTCGCTAGTGCCTCTATATAATCCTTCTGCTTTGCTGTGGGGAAACATTTCAAGCCATTTATAATTGCATAGTATCCTATTAAGTTGGCAGCTGATTCGATCTGCCACCGAGCTATTATCCCACGACCAAATATGACCAACTCTCCCTAAGCACGATAGCCCAGAGCTCAGCAAGCAATCTTGAAAGTCGGCTAATATGGTAGCAGGTACCTGCCTCCCACCCCTCTTTTCGTCCTCCGCAATGATGGCGTTGAAGTCCCCGCTCAGTACCATGGGTAGATGGTTAGCTACCTCGGCTGCCACCTGAATAATGTCTTTCCATAGTTGGAATCGTCTTCTCCGGTCGTTGTGCCCGTATACCGCTCCTACCATCATTTTGAAGCCCCCTTGTTGGTGAATTCTATAGCAATTAATTGCTCTGACATGAATTTGACCTGACCCGTCCATATGCGGGTGTCCCACAGCATCCAAATATGTGTCATCTCACACATGTTAAGATTATGTGTCGATGCCCATAAGTGGGGGACTCTATTCTTCAGCTTGGTTTCTGACTTTAATTTACTCTCTAGGATGGAGACAATGTCGCACTTGTTACTCTTCACCCTATTTTGAATCTCTCTCCACTTCCCAATGGAGTTCGCGCCGCGAACATTCCATGTGAAGACCGACATCTAAAATCGTTGATAGTTGTCCGAACAACTCCGCTCGCTCTCCCTTAGGACGATTCGGGAGGCAATCGTATTCGACCATCGTTTGCACTTCCTGTGCATCACTAGCAACATCCTCTGCTATGTTAGGTTTCTCCATAAGCAAGGCTTGCCACTTTGGGTTGTCTTTGGTGAGCCCCTCACCATTATCACTTTGGGTATTGCTCTGCCCACCTTGTTCATTGCTGTCATTTGACGATGCCAACCTCCTCCTTGCTCTATGTGAATTTTCCTCTTTCGTGGCTTCTTCATCATCCCTCTGTTCAAAATTCTTCATATCTCCTTGTCGGTTCTCGTTATGGTATGAAGCTATTACAATTGCTAAGTTATTTTTGTCTAAGCACTTGTTGGTTGCTTCCCTACTATCACCTTCTGGGCCATTTCTTTTACCAAGGATTGACGTTGGGGTTGCTTCGCTGCCATCGATTCCTATTACCTCATTATTTTCTTGCTCCATCGGTGAACGCCCAGTATCTTCAATTGATGGTTCTGTTTCCTTCTGCTTTTCTCCTCGGATAGGATCACCCCTACTCATCTCCTCCACCTCATCACTCATTTTCTTTGCCTGCTCGGCATCTTAACAATAGCTCTACCAAAACATCTACATGTCTCACAAGAAGGATGTACCTATTCATACTCAACGTCTTGCTTAAGCCATTCCCCCGTTGGTAGAACTATATCAATTTTCCTTGAAAGACTATCTGCTGCCGTAATTTCTACAAAAATTCGCGCATAAGAGAGTCTTTGTCTCCTGGCTGTGGGAATATCAGTACGTATAGGTTTTCCAACCATACTTGCCGGCTTCGTAATGGAAGGGATACTCCAAAGCTGCGGTGATAGCCAAGGCAGTCTAATCCAGACCGGGACCGCGGTCAGCCGGTCTTTTTCGAAGTTGGATGCCGGCAACCATCATTTCAGAACTACTAGTCGTCCATCGAACGTCCATGGTCCACCTTCCAGAATCCGGACCAGGTCTTCGTCAAGATCAAACTTTATAAAATAAAAGCCATTTTCCCGCAAATTTTTTTCCATATTACCCTTTGTCGCCAAACTCTGAGAGCGTACACCCGCAGCTGGTCGTAGAATGGCCTATTCCTCATCACGTAGAGGATGAGGGTGTTCTTCCAATACTCCGTCGTTTCCTGGATGTCTTCGCTGGTTATTTCGACCACCTTCGTCCCATTGATAACACTGGGTTCCACATATTGTAAGTCCACCTCTTCCTGCACTGGCGAGGGACGACATATATCGACCCAAGACACGGGCTTCGATCTGAGTCCCTCAGCCTCCGTCTGCTTGCCTCTCGACCCCTCTGGAGTAGGCGCCTGCACCCTCAATCCTGAGTTCTCAACTCCTATTCCTCCGCTCCTCATCTGTGCTAATGGTCTCCCGCTCCTTATCTTTGTTAGGGATCCCGCCTCCTTCTTCTCCCCGTTAGGCCTAGGCACTTATTTATGTCGCTGCTCCCCCAATCTCCTTGCATCCACCCGGGATCCTGGGCTACGCCCCCATGCAGATTGGTTGGTGGCTGGGCCCTTTCCCCGCAGATCCATAGGCTTGGGCCGCCGACGACGTTCTACCGTCGTCCATCCCCCTCCCGCTTTTCTGATTCCCTCAACATCGATCACCTCCTCCCTTTGCTGACCTCCAGCGGCCGTCGTGGATCTAGGTCCAGGATCGCCAAGTTCTCTCTCAAACCCTAGCACCATTATTTATTTTATATATATATATATACATATATATATATATATATATATATATATATATATCCAATGATCCTCTTAGCCTACTGATACATTTACTCATTCACTCTCTCCCATGTAAACAGTAAATAATTACTTAATTAATATAATTTATACAAAAGAGAGGGACAAAGAGCGAGAGAGAATCATTAGACAGAGAGAAAGAGAGAGGGTACGAAACACAGAGAGATTTTGAGTCAGAGGAAGAAGAAGAGGAATCGAGAGGGGGAGAGAGTGATGGAAGAGAGAGAACCAGATAAAAGCATAGAGAGATAGGGTTTCGAAAGGGGCTCACCGCGTCTCGGTTGCTTGACTAGGGAGATGCAGTGGCGCTCGTCGCGAGGTTGCCGGCGGTGCCCTGGACTATGGCTGTGGATCTGGGGCGCGAGGTGTGGTGCCGTCGGATTGGAGGATGGAGGTACCGGGGACGAGGTCAGAGGTCGACGGAGATGCGGCTTGACTCGCGGCGCTCGGCGACGGAGGCTATGGTTGACTAGACCACTGGAGAGGAGGCAGCAACGACGCTGGTTCTAGCCGACAGGCTCGATAGGTGGCGTTCGGGATGGTGGTCGTGGAGCTCGGGGCTGGTGGTGGTGGTGGGTGTTGAGTGGAGATGGTGGCGTAGGTGTTGGTGGTAGGGGTGATGATGGTGGCTTGGCTGCGTCGTGGAGTCGAGGACAGGGAAGTAGCGGGTGGCCGACGACGATGAGGATAGAGTCATGGTTGTACAGGCAGTTGAAGTGTGGTGGTTGGGATGGTGGTGATCAAGTGGTTGACGGTGGTGGTGCTCGTGCTGGTGACGGTGGAGTAGGGTGGTGATGGCGGTTGTTGTGGCGTGGTGACTCCGGTGATGATGGTGGTGTTGATCGGTGGTGGTCGTGGTAGTTGCAGGCGGTGGAGGCTGGTGGTCGAGTGGTAGCATGGTGGTAGTGACGTGGAGGAGGTCGGGAATTAGGCCTAGGAGATGGTTGGAGTGTGGCAGTGGATGGTGGCAGTGACTGTTGGGTGGTGGTGCTGTGTTGGGATGACAGTGGTTGAGGAAAAGTGGAGAACAAGGAGGGGAGGATGGCCAGGGATGGCCGAAATTCGGGGTGGCTCCAGCGAGGGTGCTAGGAAGTCGGTGTTGTGCTGGGACAGGGAGGAGGAGCATGGACTGGGGAAGGAGAGACTGGAATTATGTGTGTAATTATAATTTTTGTTTGTAATTTGTGTGGAAAATGTGTATACAGATTGCCCCCTTTATATAGCTTGGTTGAGCTTGTTCCCCAAGCATATGAAGGGTGGCACAAATGTAATTATTAATGAGGATGGGACACTCTACAAAAAAAGTAACATTTTGGGACAACTAAAAATTGTCTTAATAAGAGCCTTGTCACACTCATTTTTCTAATTAAGGGTATTCTAGTCATTATGTGCTAATTTGATTTTTCTTATTTTTATTAATTAAATTGATTGGTGTGTGGCTTTGATTGATGTTTTGGTAGTAGAAGGTGGTATAATCTTAGTCAACCTTGATTAGAAGCCTAATAATATAATTAGATTTATTATTGTTTTTTTAAAAAATTTATTTATAATTATTGTCTATTTTAAGAATCATTTAATTCATTTTTAAGCTATTTTTCTTTAAGCCTTTAAGCCTTTTTGTCAATGGGCCTTTAAAGCAACTTGAGTAGTGCTGGCCCATGACTAAACCCTAACCCTAATCCCCCCATGACTTGTCCGGCCAAACACAGCAGCCCCCCCTTTCATTGTGAGAAACTAGTAGCCGTCACAAATTCAAAACCCTACTTTTTTCCTTTCTTCCAAAGGCCTCATTCTCTCGTTTTTCACCCAAATCCTTCCAAACGAAATGCGTTGCGACCGTTGGGAGGAGAGGAACCTGCTGGAGACTTGCTAGCGAGGGATCAGAGGCGTTTGACCGAAGGGAATCGGCAATCGACGTGTTTGGAGGCTTGTTTCATTGAGTTTTGACACTCAATAGGTAAATCTCTCTAAACACTTGTTAATTCTGTTTTTTCTTCGTAGATGCATCCATATAGGTACCCCAGACATGTGCATGAAGTTTGGTAGGTTTGTGATTACGTTTGATAGCCGTATCAGACACGTGTCGGTCCTATGGAACACGTGTTCGACGAAATGCCACTTAGAACTGAAAATTGTTATTTTTCGATTATGTTTTCACGAATTTCTTGATGATATTATTTGTAATAACTTTCGTGAAGACGGATCGTGATTCGACACGATTTCAGTGTCCGAATCGGACACGGACAGCGTGCACGAGGCCCGTGCACGGCCCCGTGCATGCCCTGCTGTCTGTGCGTCATAACTCGACGCACAGGGCTCCGTTTCGCTTGAAATTTTGTGGACGCGTGGGGGAAACCTCTGCCCACGTGCTCCTAAAATTTCACGATGTTTCGTGGAGTGTGCACGGAGAAATCGGACACGCACGGTTCAGCCTGCACTGTGCAAGCGGCTGAAAAGTGCCGCTGACACGGCCTTCGTACGCGAACACGATACGACGAGGACCCGATCCAGAAGCACGAGCATGAAGCCCTACACCTAGGCTACCCAGGGACTCAATCCCGAGACACGGCGTGGCTCGAATCACAAGCCACGTGGCTCGACATGCGCCCAAGGGCACACGCGTGCGCGGGAAACGCGTGTCCTGTGTCGCGTAGACACGACGTGGTGTCGTGTCAATGTATCCTAGACCTGGCCCGGGACCCTACCTAGCTATGTGTACGAGCACGAGGCTTCTCGTTGTGCGTGTGACGCTCAATCGAGCAAAAACGCATGTGCACGTACACGTTCCAACCCGCGTATCCGGTTTTCCGATACGCACTCCGTGGACACGATACGGACATGGATTCGATCCCGTGAGTACCCGAGCACGTCACACACGTATAGACCTTCGTGTTTGCCAAGTTTCGCGGGTTCTAGTTGGGTATTTTGCGATTTGGGTCTCGAGTTGAGTTTTCGGGTTTCGACTATATATATTTTGAATTAATTTTTGTCTTAATTTGATTCCTGAGATTTTAGTGGTAATTTTTGAGTTTATAATAGGTTAATTAGGTTCTGGACTTGTGGGTATTAGCCTCTAGCTTTACATCCAATATATATATATATATATATATATATATATATATATATATATATATATATATATATATATATATACAAAGACTAATGTATATATGGATATTGTAGTATGAATATATAGATATATATATGGTTTCAGTTCTGAAATTAATTTGGGTTATTCGAGTTTTGGCTTTGATTGTATGGACCATGGTGGTAGTATATATATATGTCTATGTATATAAGATTCCTTATATATATATATATATATATATATATATATATATATATATATATATATATATATATATATATATATATATATAAGTTTTTGTCTCAGATTTTGACCCCCATGGAAGCCTTCACTCGACACACACACCCCCCCTCTTCTTTTTCCCTTCTTTACAAGCTTAGGTATATATATATATATATATATATATATATATATATATATATATATATATATATATATATATATATATATATATATATATATATATATATATATAAATGTGTTTGCTATTGAGTGTAACCTAGGGAGTAATGAGTCAGTTTAGGATTGACCCAATGAGCCTAGATTAGTTGAGTTGACTAGCAAGTTGACCAAGTTGACAAAAGTCAACTTTGGGTCAAACTTGATCCAAATCGACTCAAACGAGCTTAGAATGACTCGATAACTTGTGTTTGACCTAAAAATTAGTAAACAGACTAGTTGACTTATAGTTGACCAGGTTTGACCAGAGTTGACCAAGGGTTGACTTTGACCTAGAAGGACCTAGAATCATGTAGAATTGCATTGTAGACCTTCTTATGATATTTTAGACCATGTTGTGACTTATGATTATTTTAAATATGATTACATCACTCCAGTTCAGTTACACTTTCTCATCAGCAGCTTGGATTATCAGGCGAGTACATTCTCTGACCGTTTCATACTTGTTTGGACATATTCACTTGTTATAGACTAGTTTACTTGATGTTGTCACGATGTTATTACGGATTAGTACTATATGGATCTCTTCATGCGATATTATCCCCTCGAATACATCGGGTATATTGTGCTCATGTACTTTATCATGTGCATCGTCTACTCCTTGTATTCGTATTTATTCATGTATACTCATGTGACATTCATGTACACTCATGATCATGTGAACTTTTCATGTATAAACCAATTGTTTCATATGGACTTATCCTCCTTGTGAGACACTACCTTTCATGTGCAATAACATAACCTGGACAGATCCTTGTGTACTGATTGGGGGCAG
Source organism: Iris pallida (assembly GCA_029216955.1). Lineage (NCBI taxonomy): Eukaryota > Viridiplantae > Streptophyta > Magnoliopsida > Asparagales > Iridaceae > Iris > Iris pallida. The sequence goes on from JANAVB010019199.1 coordinate 2,496,275, forward strand.
GGAGAGTATTTATTTGGTTATGTGATCTACACCATTATCATATACAACTCCAAATTAGACTTAACTCATGTATAACTTAAGCCTGTTTACATAACCAAACATGTGCTCTAAATCACGTAGTTAGTTCAGTTTTCTTATCTATATCATGTATATCTATTTCCACTATATCATGTTCTTCTTTTTACAGTCTCTCTACTATTTCTTTACAGCGTTTCATGTATATTATTCTATAGCTTGTTCATATTTTCCTTTCATGTTATGAACTGTGTGAGAGATATGTATTCGTTCCTGTCCTGACTGGACATGTTGAAAATATTACAGATGATGAGGATTGCTGCGATTCTATGGAGCAGGCCTAGTTGACACAGGTGACTTGGACCCTCAGGAGGATCCAGTAGTCGCTGAGGACTTGCCATTAGCTTTGTCTAAACTTATCTTATTATCTAGCTTTATGAGACATTTGAGATTGTATTGAGATATTGTTTATGGTGTGGTTTACACCGAGACTTATTATTCATATTTGTGACTCTCTGTCGGAATTATCTTATCTTCTATTCCATTTTAGATATGGTGATAGAGTTGTACTTTATATATTGTGGGTAAACTATTTACTCGGATATTTATAATTCCCGGGAATAAATGTTTTATAAGCCAAACAAACGTGGTAATAGATTCCCATCTTAAATTTTCCCGGGAATAAAAAAAAATACCGCGTAACAAACGCCCCCTTAAGCATTTCCTTTGATGACAACTAACGTAAAGCAACGGACGAGCCACTTCTGGTTGAACATCAAGCTCATAATCACCCTAATAAAGAAACATTAATCATAATATTAAACGTAACCAATTTAACAAATTAAGCAAAATATTAGGCATTAAGTATAATTTTAAACAGAGAGAATATTTCCAAGAAGTTTACCATAAGTGCATTCCAAACGTCATCTTTAAATTTTTTTGGCACTTTGCTAAAGTCGGTGTAGCTAATTGGAATATAGCTTTTTATATAACCTCCGGTGTCGGTGCTCCAATCTTTTGCATATTTTCCCACAATAGAGCCATCAACTTGTATTATGATTTTCTTTTTCTCCTTTGGGCCTCCACCCCCTGATGATACAGATGATGGCAAATTTGATGCATGTTGTGGTGAATTTGGTGTAGAATTCCAATCAGCCTTAATCTCGTTGACGAGAGGGTGGGTGGGTCCTACTATTAGGGTAGGGCTCTTTCTGTTCTAACTGGCCGCCCTAGCACCTGCTTCTGGTCTCTGTGCAACTGATATGATACTAAAATCCTTTAACCACAACTAATATGGTATTAGTAGCACCTACTTCTGGTCTCTGTGCAACCGCTTTTAGCTGCCCAACTGATGTGATAAAGGCAAGAATGATGAAAGCTATCAAGTAAGCATGCATCTCTTGATAAATTTACCAGATAAAAGCTATCAAGTTAAGCAACCATTAGAAGGAAGAACATATATAATTTAGTCAAGGATAATGTCACATTCACCGATGTCCACGTCATTTAAGAAATGTTAGTCAAGGATAATGTTACATTCACCGATGTCCACGTCATTTAAGAAATGCTTCAACCCCATCCCTTTATGCCTTTGAATACCCCAATCACATGCTCCAATCCAACTCTTATCCATATTAACTTTGAAAATTGTCATCACCTAGCACCAAATAACAATATATACATACACAATAAGTCCAGGAAATTTTAAATTGTTTACAATGGCTATGTTTCTATTTTCCTTCTAGATACTAGCCACTAAAAAGTAGCTAGTTTTATTTATGTGATACAAAATTTATGTTAAAATTCCTCTATTGTCATTATCCAGATACATATCCTTGCTACAAGGAACAACATATGCTAGTACGGATAATCATCAAAAAATTATTGTCACTACAAAATATATTAAAACGTGTCAATGTTGTGGCCTTGTCACTGTGTTGCGTCGTATCAAAAGGATGGTGTTGGGAAGGCCAAGTTAGGAAAGGAAACTAGTACTTGCATTGTAGAGATCATATAGAATTATGTAAACCTTGTTAACTGAAAATTTAAAACAATCTGCAAAAACCATATTACATACCTAATCTTGAGTCTAACTTTACAGCAACAACAACAACATTACATTCATCATGGCCTTTCCCATTATATGAATTGGGTTCATCACTACCACCACCATCAGATCCTCCACTATCCTTTTACTCACTTCCATCTCCAATGAATTGCACAATACCACAGCCATGAAGATGTTAATAAGTCCAAATGATAAAGATGAAAAAATAGCTCACACATTAATGATAATCTTCCACACAAATCAAGTGGTTGGAAAATGAACATGCTTTCAATAGTAGAACAAAAAAATGAGCTCCTCAAATCCCATAATATGATCCTTTAGATGTTTTAATGCATGAAAAAAATGATGAGCATTATGAGCTATTAATGAGAAGATCAGTACATGCAAATGAGGTACACCCCTCATAATCCCTACAATTATTCACCAATAATAACCTAGTCCACCTAAAAGCCCACAACAGCTGGAGGTATGGCCACCAAACACAAAGCTCATAGGAATTGTTCTAGTTGAACTGGGGAGAGTAGAATAAGTCCTTTTTGCTTCTTTATGTTGCGTATAAAAATCAAATGAGATATTGGCAAGTGGAAGAATGCAATGTATCATATCAGAGGAGGATGGAGCCGACGAGATATTATAATAGAGGAGCTCAAAAGAATAGAAGTAGCAGCAGTCAATCGAAGGGGGGAGGAGGCAACATTGTTCCGGGTAATGAGAGCAGAAGAAGACATGCATGGCCTTTGCCGGATGACACTGGACATAATGCTCAATATTCACAGGAGGATGGTCAGAACAAGGTCGTTAATTTTCCAGTTAACGACTCGGATGATAAGCATGGTCCCGAACCACTGATTTAATGTCAGTATTCGCGTGGAACGTGAGGGAGGCTTGCTCTCTGGGTAGATGGAAAGAGATCTGTGATGTACTGAGGAAGGAAAATTGTTGTATTAGCGCCTTGCTGGAGACTAAAATCAACACGGACAAAATGCTGGCGCGGAGGATACCTACAAATTAGAGTCAGGTCCATAACTTGCATCTTTGGGACATGGCATGTATTTGGGTTAGGTGGGATTCTTAGAGTTGGGATGGGCAAGTGTTGCACCTGTCTGACCAATTGATTATGGTATATTTTGCTAATAAGGGAGGCTTCAAGTTTATTCTGGGTGCAGCCTATGGACACAATGACAGGCGAAGGAGGGTGGGTTTATGACATGATCTCGGCTGGCTGAGCAGAATGGTGGATGTCCAATACGGACTTCCTCTCATCGTTATGGGAGATTTTAACGCATTGCTTTACAAACATGAGAAGGCGAGCGGTAGAGTGGTTCCGAATTGTATCCTCTAAGATTTTCAACACTGTCTCCTTTAATCTGGCTTACGGCATCTGTGGACGTGGAATAACAAGGCTATCCGAACGTGAATGGCATATCAGCTGGATCGGGGTTTGGGATATTGGAGTTGGTTTGACAAGCGTCCTGGTCTGAGGACAGAAGGGTTGATGGCTGGAACTTCAGACCACTTTCCCATCTGCATTCGTCAACAACAAGTGGGTGCTTCTCGAGGGATATAAGGATGTAGTACGATAAGGGCTACATGGAACTGTTTGAGGAAACCCTAAATTCTGGCTCGTCAGCAGGCTAAAGAAGGTAAATGCGGGTCTAAAGGCTTGGAGCAGGCTAATTCCGGTCTGGAAACTCCAAGAAGAGGAGCAGCACCTCCGGGAGGTGCAACAACTTTAAGAAGACATTCTGAATGAAAATATAGCTACAGAAGAAAGGAAGCTTGTCCATGATGTCGGCACTATCAGGTTCCAAAAGTAGATAGAACTGGCACAGAGGGCGAAGTGTTCGTGGTTGTGGGATGGCAATAGATGCTCAAAGTACTTTTCGAAGTTGTGAGAGCCCGATAGCATCACAACCATATCAACAAGCTTATAACTGGTGACGAAAAGGAGGTGGCAGCCCCAAAGGACATCCAAGCAGAGACAGTAAGGTATTACTTAGACTTATATAATCAACATAATTATCTAACCATGTTTCCTGAGTTGGTTTGCAAGTGTGTGGTCACACCATATGCTAATCATGTTTTATTGGCTCCGATGACAATAGAAGAGGTGGAAGGGATTATTAAGAGGGCGGATCCAAACAAAGCACCAGGGCCTGATGGGTTTGGCAGCTGCTTTTATCAGGTGCATTGGGAGGAGATTAAGTTCGAAGTGCTGGAGGTGATCACAAATTTCTTTGAGAAGGGCATGCTTCTATGGGAGTTAAACCATACTTTACTCACACTTATTGTCACTCCCGTTTTCCGTTATACGTATTTCCAGTATACATGTACGGATTCCCGACCCGTATCTTGGCTTGTCTAGCATAGCTTGGCATGGCTTGGCTTGGTTTATTTTGGTTTGGTTTGGGTGAGTAGTTCATCATGATAAACCCCCCCTTTTTTTAATATAAACCAACCCCCTTTTTCTCTCTCCTCCTTTACTTTCATTTACTTCTTCTTCCTCTATTAAATTCTCTCCAACCACCTTAGGCAAGTGCAACTTGCTTCATAGAGGAACTCCCATTTTATTGTTCTATTGTCTTCCCTACAAGCTTCTAAGACTCTTTAGTACTTAGCACTTTTAGTTTTGGTGGATTAAAACTTGTAGATCTAAGTTTTCACAAATTTTGGTTTTCTTGGGTTTTGATCTCTTGTCACGTCCCAGAACCAGAATACCGGAGAGCGGGGGCAGACATAGCCAGCTACGCAATCCCAAAGTACGTTAATACTCTGAAATCACGTATAAGCTGTCAAGACATGGGGGCTACTCTACAAGCCATCAGTCAATCCTATGGTTTAACAATCCTAGGTATCTCAATCACAGGCAATTATACAAGAGCAAAGAGTACGATCATCATACATACAATAGTAAGGCATCCCGAACCATATATACATGACTGATCATGAAGCCAGTACCACAAAACTGAGGACTAGCTAGAGTATTAGTCGTACATGATAAGGACTAGCTATAGTCTAGAATACACATATCATGTTTATGCCCGTAGGCTACAATATCAAGAAAATACCAAAACACGAGCTAAACACGTGCTCGGGACTAAATGTTACAAGAGGAGAATTTACATATCAGTGGGAGAATGAAGAAGAAACCCACTGAGGTACTCTGGTGCTCCGGCTGGTCACCGCCGAGTGGATGGTACGGTAGATCCTTCGGGCTCTTCTATCAGAACCTGGCCATGCAAAACCAGTGGGGTCAGACCCCAAATAGCAAGTACCACAAAGGAGGCCGAACTATGAACTTAAAACCAGCAATCATTAGCATTCAACAAGGAGAGAAAGCAATAAGTAAAGGACGATCGAGATTCGTGCAGTACCAATGCACTTATCCCGAACGTAGAAAGACAGTAAGTAAATCATCATTGGACATAAAGTAAACTGGAGACATGCTAAATAAATAGAGCCCGGCAATATACGAAGAGAGGACGAAGGCACTGTTCCGGAAGCCAGGTTACAATCTTTAAACCAAACAAGGACCGAGATTGTAACCCTTCGCCTGAACAGAACTTGGTCTCTGATCATTTATTGCTAGAGATGACGATCATTAAGTAACAGTGAGAGAGTGACAATACAAAGTACAATGTATTAGAGTGACAATCATTGCAATCATTCTGGTACAATCTTTCAATCAATCACTTCTAGACAATACTATACTGGACTAGACTCCATCCAATCAATCACGGCCAATCATTGCCTACGACTTTCTACATTAACTAACTAGGGTTATCACAATCCTAGTTACTAGCAAGATGCAATGAGATGCTCCAAGTAGTCACAGGCCCTGCAGCTATCCAGGTTATCTAGGCAATTATTATAGTGACAATTTAGAGAGTTCAATCATTAGAGTGACAATAGAGAGTGTCCCACATAACAGTGGGCTGGAAATGTGCCCTACTCGTCGGCAGGCTACAAGTCCAAACATTTGCGGCCGGGATAACGGGATCGACTGTAACTGGGGAACATCTCTTCATGACTAATAAATTAATCTAGTCATTAACCTTAGTCCATTTCAGTAGGTACTCCTGACCGTGGTACTCAGGAGTCCCCTCCTAGATATGATGCAAGACAGGACTGGATTATTTGTACAAGCACAATCGTCCACGGTGTCCAGGTCATTCATTCTTGTCGTGTCATGTTAGCCGTCGCTGTGGTGGCCCATGCAGGTCAGTGTCGCAATTAGTACGATCTCGTAATGGTGCTTGACTTAGAGTACTAATTACGAGCCTGCAATTAGGACGTAGGACCTAGGACATGATAGGAGTTTCTCAATCACACCTAGGAAATTTTGATCTTTTGATTATCATAATTATTCACCTTGTATTAAATTAACTGTCCTTCTATGATAATCTACTCATGTGCCATATTGATCTCTTGTTTCAATTCGTCTCTAGGATGACGAAGACGCACCCGCAGGCCACTGGATCGAGTAGCTTGCCCGAGAGATCTGATCAGGCTGAGGGGGAGGTTCACGAGACTGCCTCCAGTGATTCCACTATCCCAGAGGCCCTGGCAGTTGCACAGGAAGGTCTACCACCTCCACCCCAGAGGATTACGGCCGTTGTTCCAGAGATACTGCCGCCACCACCACCGATACCGACGGATACATATCATATGTTCCTTTTCCTTCAGCAGATGATGGAGACACAGCGGGCCCAGGCAGAGGCGTCGCAGCGCCAGTCGGAGGCGTCACACCGTCAGATCGAGATGCTGAGGCAGAGTATGGAGAACTCGCATCAGCTTGCACTGGCAGCAGTGGAGAGAGTGGCACCGGGTACGGTGCAGGGCCCTACTGGCCAGCAGCCGTACCAGCAGCAGTCCAGGCCGGGGACAGTATTAGACTTTAGGAAGATGAGCTCCAGGGACTTCACGGGCACGGAGGGCATCTTTTATGCAGACGACTGGCTAGAGGATGTGCAGCGGAGCATGGAGCTGGCAGAGCTTCCTAGAGCACTTTGGGTTTCGGCCGCAGCCAGCCGATTCTTCGACATTGCACTGACATGGTACCGCACGGATCCTCGTACGTCGGTGAGAGGGCTGACATGGGAGAACTTTCGGAGGCTCTTCAAGGAGAAGTTCTTCCCGGACGTGGCTCTTACAGCATTGGAGGGCCAGTTCGTGGGTCTAGTGCAGGGGAACTCGTCGGTGGACGAGTATGCAGCTGAGTTCTTCCGCCTTAGCAGGTTTGCTTCTGATATGATCCAGGATGAGGGGCAGAAGGCTCGTAAGTTCCGCATGGGACTTATTCATGCAGTGCGCACCCGCACCTCGGGTCGCCGTGACGCGACGTTCGATCAGATATTGATGGACGTGCAGATCGCAGAGGAGGACTTCGGCCTCAGGCCGAAGAGGAGCAGAGATGCTATGGGGGCGAGTTCCAGTGCGGGACCGGCCAAGTGCCCCCACTTTCAGCATCAGCATAGGCCATTCCAGCAGCAGCAGCCTCTGTTGCAGATTCAGCAGGCACCAGCGCGTGCCCAGCAGCACCAGGGACAGGGCCAGAGACCGGCTACTCCGTGCGGCTTCTGCGGGAAGCCGGGGCACACCAGGGAGGCTTGCAGGAAAAGATTGGGCGTCTGTCTTTATTGTGGGGCCCGATCACCAGCTGAGGGATTGCCGTTTTCGTGGAGTCCGAGGAGGCCAGGATAAAGCGCAGCCGGCTAGATGACCAGCAGTTCAGCAGAGGGGTCCTCCACTTCAGACCCAGCAGCAGCGCTTTGTTCAGCACCAGAAGGGAGCACCCGCGGGCAGGGTGTTCGCTTTGGCAGCAGAGGAGGAGGCAGAGCCGGTGGGAGATGTGGTAGCAGGTCATGTTCTCCTAGATTCTTTCCCTGCTTTCGCCTTGTTTGATTATGGGGCGACCCATAGTTTTGTGTCTATTTCTTTTGCTTTGAGACACAATATTATTGCTAAATATATGGGTAGGACTTGCAAGATTATGACCGGGGGAGGTATTATCCTGGTTAATAATATTTGCAAGGGGCGGAGAGTCACTCTGAGAGGCCGGGACTTGAGTGCGTGTCTGCTCGTAATGCCCCTACCGAGGTACGATATGGTACTCGGTATGGATTGGTTGAGCATGCACCATGCTAGCATTGATTGCAGAGGAGGCAGAGTTCTTTTTAGGACGTCGGGAGAGCCAGAGATCGAGTTTGCTCGAGGAGCAGCGGAGCCGAAGGCTGGATTCTGTGGAGCTTTGTTGGCGGGGCAGGATTTGCCACATCCGTTGATTGCTGAGTTCTCGGATGTCTTTCCCGAGGAGTTGTCGGGGATGCCGCCAAACAGAGACATTGAGTTCTCCATAGACTTGGTGCCGGGCGCCGAGCCTATTTCACAGCATGTCTATAGGGTGAACAACAGCGAGTTGATAGAGCTGAAGAAGCAAGTCGACGAGCTGCAGGACAAGGGGTTCATCAGATCCAGTTCTTCGTCCTGGGGAGCGCCAGTCCTTTTTGTGCCGAAGAAGGACGGTACGTCCCGCATGTGCATTGATTATCGGGTGCTCAACAACCTCACTATCAAGAATAGGTACCCTTTGCCGAGGATTAACGACTTGTTCGATCAGCTGAGTGGGGCGAAGGTATTTTTGAAGATAGATTTGAGGTCCGGGTATCACCAGCTGAAGGTGAGGCGGGATAACATTCCCAAGACGGCATTTAGGACTCGGTACGACCAGTACGAGTTTACAGTGATGCCATTTGGGTTGACCAATGCTCCCGCGGTGTTCATGAACTTGATGAACAAGGTATTCCATCAGTACCTTGACAAGTTCGTGGTAGTCTTCATAGACGATATCTTGATCTATTCGAAGATGCAGGAGGAGCATGAGGAGCACTTGAGAGTTGTGTTAGAGACTCTGAGGAAGGAGCAACTCTACGGGAAGCTTTCGAAGTGTGAGTTCTTCTTGGACTAGGTGGAGTTCTTAGATCATGTTGTGACCGAGCACGGGATTTCAGTAGACCAGAGGAAGATTTCGGCAGTGGAGTCTTGGTCTACGCCCAGTTCAGTTGCCGAGGTTCGGAGCTTTCTGGGTTTGGCTGGCTATTACCGGAAGTTCGTCCAGGACTTGTCGCGGATTACAGAGCCGATGACTAGACTCACCAGGAAGGACGTGGAGTTCGTCTGGACTGTTGAGTGTCAGGCTGCATTCGATGAGCTGAAGAGGAGGTTGACTTCAGCTCCGATCCTGACTTTGCCATCTGGGTCAGGTGGGTTCTCGATCTTCAGCGATGCTTCCGGGAAGGGTTTTGGGGTGTGTTCTTCAGCAGCACGGGAAGGTGATTGCCTATGCATCCAGGCAGTTGCGTCCTCATGAGAAGAACTATCCTACTCATGATCTAGAGTTGGCCGCGGTTATATTTGCTTTGAAGTTATGGAAGCATTACCTGTACGGAGAGCGAGTTGAGATCTTCACAGATCACAAGAGCTTAAAGTACGTGTTCACTCAGAAGGAGTTGAACATACGACAGAGGCGGTGGTTAGAGCTGATAAAGGACTTCGATATATCCTTGCAGTACCATCCGAGGAAGGCCAACGTAGTTGCAGATGCCTTGAGCAGGTATCCAGTAGCTATGTTCTTGACGACAGATCGTCATCTGTTGGCCGACCTGGATAGTTTGGGTATCGAGGTCATCATTCCGGGCATGGAGATCCAGATGTGGGGTTTACAGATTCAGTCTGAGCTGATGAATAGAGTCAGGTCAGCACAGTATGATGATGTTGCCCTGAGGAGCATCAGGGAGCAGGTGAGGACGGGCTTGCTTGACGATTTCTCTGTAGCCGAAGACGGGTCGTCGCGGCACGGTACTAGGCTGTACGTTCTGCGTGGAGAGCTTCGGGAGGAGGTTCTTCAGGAGGCGCATCGCTCTCAGTATTCTATACATTCTGGGGCCAACAAGATGTATAGGGACCTGAGAGAGCACGTATGGTGGTATGGCATAAAGTACGAGGTAGCTCAGTTTGTATCTCGTTGCCTTGTGTGTCAGCAGGTGAAGGTCGAGAGACAGAGACCAGGTTGATTGCTACAGTCGCTACCCATTCCCGAGTGGAAGTGGGAGCACATCACCATGGACTTTGTATCTGGACTTCCACGATCGCCAGGAGGAAAGGACGCGGTTTGGGTCATCGTTGATAGATTGACCAAATCGGCCCACTTTTTGTCTTCCAAAGTGGGTTTGTCTACGGAGAGGCTGGCTGAGCTGTATGTTCGTCAGATCGTAAGATTGCACGGAGTTCTGGTGAGCATAGTTTCAGATTGGGATAGCCGATTCACTTCCCACTTCTGGAGGAGTTTGCAGGCTAGTTTGGGCACCTCGCTCAAGTTTAGTACTGCTTATCATCCTCAGACAGACGGACAGTCGGAGAGGACCATCCAGACTTTGGAGGATATGCTTCGCACATGTGTGCTAGATCTCGGGGGTTCTTGGGAGGACCATCTTCACCTGGTAGAGTTTGCTTACAACAACAGCTACCAGGCTAGTATAGAGATGTCACCATTTGAGGCTCTATATGGACGGAGATGCCGTACTCCTTTGTCTTGGGACGATGTCGGCGAGCGGGCGCTTCTTGGGCCGGAGATGGTTATGGATGCGGCCGAGAAGGTCAGGATGATTAGAGACAGACTTCGGGTGGCTCAGGATAGGCAGCGGCATTGGGCCGATAGTCACCGGAGACCGTTAGAGTTCGAGGTTAGTTTCAGTTCTTGTCGTGTTGTTTGTGTTTGTTGTTTAGTCTGTGTGCTGAGTTTTTGTCTTGTGTCTAGGTTGGTGACATGGTGTTTTTGAGGATATCCCCGACACGTGGCACTATTCGCTTTGGCGGCGGTGGAAAGCTCAGTCCGCGCTACATCGGACCTTTCACCATCTTAGAGAGGATCGGTGCAGTAGCCTATCGACTGGACTTGCCTACCAGGCTCGAGGGAGTGCACAACGTGTTTCATGTATCTCAGCTGAGGCGGTACGTGGCAGATCCTAGCCATGTATTGGACCATTCAGCGATACAGGTGGGACCTACTCTCAGCTATCCAGAACAGCCGGTGGAGATTCTGGATCGCAGGGAGAAGGTGCTCCGGAACCAGGTTATACCCTTGGTTCGGGTTGCGTGGAGACATCACTCTCCAGGTGAGTCTACCTGGGAGAGGGAGGACGACATGCGGGAGCGTTTCCCTTATCTTTTTGTGCCCTGAGGTATAAATCTAATTCTTTTGTCTTTCTGTTTGTGATTTCCTGTGCTTGTTGTCTTCAATTTCGAGGACGAAATTTTTTTTAGGTGGATAGACTTGTCACCCTCACTTTTCCAAGTTAGGGGTAAAATGGTATTTTTCCATTTTATAATATTTTTGGGAATTTTATTTCATGAATATTAATATTTAATTATTATAGGAGTCGGGTTCGAATTTCATCGTATTCCGAGTTAATTCGGGACTCCGGGGAATTTTGACTTGAGTTGTGTTTAGCATGTTATTTAGCCATGGCCCACCAAAAATTAACCTTTAGGATTAGGAGTTTGGACTAGTCCCCCATGGCCGGCCACATTAGGCCATCCCCATCTCTTTACTTCATTACTAAGTCATCTCTCTCTCTCTCCTCATTTCATTCTTTCCAACTTTTCTTCTCCTTCCAAATCTACACCTAGGTATGCTTTTAATACCCTCATAAATTCTCATTTTTCATTTATTCTTTCACAATAAATATAGAGGAGACCATTCTCTACTTAATGACCATAGCTTTTATAGGTTTCCCTAAAACCTAGTTTAAGGATTTATTAAGGGTTTTTCTTTTTAGAGAGGTGTATGTATATATATATATATGTATTTGTGTGTAAGTGTGTGTGTGTATGTATATACATATATAGATACGTATGTGTGAGTGTGTGTATTTACATATATAGAGAGGGAAATGGATGAGGGAAATTGTTGAGTGTTTATGTATATTATTAGTGAGATTTAGAAGAGAATTTGAGAGATTGAGAGGAATAGAAGTAGAAGAAGGAATAAGAATATGCAGTAGCAGCAGTAGGAAGTAGAGCAGTAGCAACAGTAGGAAGTAGCAGCAGCAGCAGTTAGGCATTAAAAATAGCAGCACGGAGAATGATAGGAAACGGAGAATAAAAGAAGGAGACGGAGAATGATAGGAAATGGAGAATGAGAATAGGAGACGGAGAATGAGAAAGAAGGAGACGGAGAATGAGAATAGGAGACGGAGAATGAGAATAGGAGGAGACGGAGAATAAGAATAGGAGACGGAGAATGGGAATATGAGACGGAGAATAAGAAAGAAGGAGACGGAGAATAAGAATAGGAGACAGAGGACGGGAATAGAAGACGGAGAATAAGGAGAAGGGAATGTAGGAAATCAAATTAGATAAGGGTAGTTTAGTCTAGTTTTGACCCCCGTTGACCAGAGTTGATTTTTTGACCAAAAGTCAACTGTAAGTCAACCCTTGACCCAGATTGACCTAGTTTGACTTGGATTGACTTCCTGTGACCTTGTTTGACCTTGGTTGTCCTAGTGTGACCTAGTACGACCTAGTTTAGCTTGGTGAGACCTAGTTTGACCTAGATTGCATATCATTCATTGTGAATCATTCTTAAACTTGTTTAAACCTAAATTAACACACAGTATCTCATCTTTAGGTTTCGGATTACCGCTCTGAGCATTGATATACCCTACATCTCAGGACCACAGGCGAGTACATTCACTGATAGTTTTCATTGTCTTGATATCTGCTATATCCGATTCAGTCGTAGTGTCTTACTTGATTCTCAGTCACGATAGTTCACGGACTAGTACACGTTGGATCATGACATGAGATATTGTTTCTAGATTTCTGGGTATATTGGTACACTTCCTGTCTTGTTCCCTGTACTTGTATAGACACCGATTTCTAAGGGGATTTGCTACCCTCTTATGGAATCATGTGCCATGACGTGTCATGTCCAGATCCATTGTACTATTCGGGGATGGAGAATTATTAGGGGCTATGTGATCCAAGCCACCCTGTCACTATTCATGTGCTCGTGCCACTCTTCCCTCACGAAGGGTGTAGCGAGATCCTTTTGCCTTGTGCTCGTTATCCAGGTTGGCCGGCATGACTTTCCGTTGAGGTCACCGCGGATTGCCGGGCCAAGTGGATAGCATGTCCTGTCACTTATCCCAAGCCGATCACATATCGCTCTAATAATTCAAGTCACTTTTTTTATATATATTTACTTATCGTATATCCTGTTCTGTTCTACATTTAGTATTTCCTTTTCATGCCTGATATATAGCTACTCACATGCTCTACATGCCTTTACATTGTACCTTGATTGGAGACTAAGTTCTGCTCGGGAGAAGAGTTACAACCCCGGTCCTTGTTTGGTTTAAGGGTTGTAACTCGGCTTCCGAACGGTTCCCAAGTTTTTATATATCTTTGTCTCGTAGTTCATTATACTGTCTCTTATAGGATTTGTCAATTCACATGGAACTGCTGTTAGTGTTTGTACTTGCTCATTTTCCTGACAGGATACCGTTATGATATATTACAGATGACTCTGAGTCGGACTGCTTGACCTATTATGGGCTCGAGTCAGATGGAGTAGCCTTGGACCGTGGCCTTATAGTAGAGCCACTAGATTTTGTACTTCCAGAGTAGTGTAGATTAGCTAGGTTTGACTGGACTGCGATCCAGCTAGCTTTATCAGACTGTAGCTGTAAGCCCCTGATTTTCAAAATTTTTTTAAACTAGTGTTAATTAATTATTAAATGTCATTATTGGTTTTAAAATAATTTAATATAATTTTAGGAATTTTCTAGAATTTTTAAATAAATTTTAAATGAGTTTTAAATGTTAAAATATCAATTTGCAATTTTTTAAAATATTTTAATTAACTTTTGCAATTAACTAGATTGTTTTAATATCATTCTGTAATTTTTAGAATTGTTTTTACGTCAGTATGCAATTTATTTAATTGTTATAATAGTATTTTGTAATTAATGAATTATTTTTAATGGTGGAATGCAAATTTATATTTGCATTTAGTGACTTAGGGACCTAAACCTAAATTCCTAAACTCTAGGGTTTATTTGCAAAACCGCAGACACCCCCCCCCCCGATCGGTCGGCCACCTGGCCCGACGACCCGCCGCCTTTCCCGGCCGACCAACCGCCTTGACGACCTATAAAACCCCCCCTTCGACTCCCCAGACCGAGCCCTAACCCACCACGACCACCACGAACACCCCCGACCACCCTAGACGTTCGTTTCCGGCGAAAACCCTAGCCGAAGCCCTAGCTCCGGCGAACGCTCGTCCAGCCCCCACGACGAGCGCCACCGCCCGCAACCACCGTCCTCCGACGCGCCTCGACGAGCTGAGGGCAGCGCCACTGGAGCGCCGCCGTCTCGACACCTTCTCCGCCGTCCACGACCCCCGAAACCCACTTCGACGACCGGACACGTAGGTATCATGACTCAGTTGTGTCGTGCGTGTCTCGTTTTCACGCATGAGACTCGCCAGGACACGGGGACCTTAGTCCAGTACTTGGACACGTAAATCGAAGCTCGTGCGTGTCGTGCGAAGCACGGACACGAGAAAACCCTGTGTCCTTAACTGTCAGGACACAGGATGGTTTATATTTTTTTTTATTATGTTTAATTAATTCTAACCTAAATAAATGTATTAAAACCCTATTCCTAACAAACGGGCTAACTGGCCCATTGGCCAGTGCGCAGTACTTAAAATACCCCCCCTTCCTGAGGACAGGGTTCGAGCCCCCCCTGCTGTTTTTCCTTTTCTTTTTCTTTTCTTTTTCCTTTTTCTTTTTTTTGTTATTTAGGTATATTTATATATATATGTATATACATATTTTTGTATATATATATGTATTAATATATATACTATATTTAGGTATATATAGTTGCTGTTTTATATATATATATATATATATATATATATATACTTTATTATTTTATGTATGTGTATATATATATGTCTTATGTATACATATATATTTATGTATATATATTTCTTTGTGTATATATTATCATATATGTACTATTATATGTATATGTATACATTAATTTGTATATATATATTTATGTTATATGGATAAGTATTTTCTTATATGTATGTATATATACATATATTTGTATATATATATATATATATATAATATAGTTGAGCATTTTCCTATATATATAAATATCCCTATATTTATATATATATATATTATTTCCTATATGTATTTTACTTAGCTTAGTGTAAATTATTTATCTAAAATAATGTTCATACTTTCATAGTTACTATGTAAAACTTTACCTTATTAAAATAATAATATTTATTTTGACTATTACCAAATTGTATTTTTATCGTATTTAAATTACTGCAACCATTTGGTGTCCAAGCCTAGCATGGGTATTTGGGCTCAAATGTGTTTTCACACATTCAAGACCTGTACAAGTCATATTGGACTTGAATCATGGCCTTGGGTCCTGTATTTGAACTTTGGTTCAAATTATATACATGGCCAAAATATGCAGATAATTAATTATTGTGTGCAATGCTGTTTTTGATTTTCTAAAAATACTTAAAGTATTGCTAAAATTATGGAAAAATAGTTTTTAGATACTATGTTAAGTTAGCTAATTTAGTATAATTTTTGTAGTATTTAATTTACTGTTTTGCCACTAGTTTGGCATATGAAACCAAAACTCACTTTCTGTATACTTAGGAAAACTGATTTTTATAAAATATTTGTACTGGATAATAAATTCCAAAAAAATTATAATAAATTTCTATGATTAATAAGGATCACTTTGATACTTTGCTTTAAGAAAAACTAGGCTTTTTGTCTACTTCAATAATTGTTAGAACATAATGATCTTTTGATTTATTTATTAATTAATTATGACTTGTAGCTTTTTGTGTTATTTGGAGTTTTAGTCGTGTTGAACCCCATCCCTCACTAGTGTAAAGACCCTAGAAAGTTAGTTAACATAGTGTGTCACCCCACATTGATCTCCTATGCCAAGTCATTATTTTGGCTAGGTGCCCAGTCACAAGTCGTGTTTCACCAATTAGTGTTCTAGTATTTTAGCTTAGTGTAAAAGCTAAGTTGTTGCATTTACTTCTACAGTGACAAGTTACCAGGCATCCATAGCACATTTATCGCAGCTTGTTTTACTTTGCTAGAGGCAAGTACTTTCTACGAACTTTACATATTGTCACATGAATGAACTGCAAACCCCACTATGTTACATGCTGATCCTTGGGGTAGCAAGTTAGATCTCTACATGTTGTACTTTCAGTTACTACCATGCTTAGAACAGTCTTGATGTATCTCTCACATGATTAGAATATGGGTTATAGGGAAACTGATAGTAGAGTACGTGATCATACCCCCTCTTCAGTACCGAGCAAAGTTACATTTTATATGATACTGCGCCGTAGGCCTTACTCTCCAAGCTGTATTTGTACGTGTGTACATATATCGCCTTTACACTTGTACGGAAGTACATTTTATTTACATGCGCCTCAGTACATTGTACACCTATTGACCGATCACGTACCTGCTACAGTTTTAAACATTACATATACATCTGTCTCTATGACATATGTGTCCTTGCCATGATAGACTGTGTGATGCCATGCTTTCCAGTTATTCCTCTCATGTTCATTTCCATGTTTCATATGCTAGTTTGCTAGATTTAGTACTTGCTCCCGTCCTGACAGGATAACGTTGTAGGTATACTTACTGAGGAGGAGTTGCTCTGTGATTCGTATTATGGAGTTACTGCCGAGGACCCGACTCTGCTTTACGAGGATGTTCCTGCGGGGAGACTCGTCTAGTTTGCTTAGCTGCTTGGGATACTTAGTGTAGTCATGTATTAGACTATATCATTTTGTAACTGGACATGTATCCAGTTTTACATTTCAGACTTGTACTTTGGACTTATTTCTATATACGACGACTTTTGTGTTTGGAGCATTTATGATTCTTCTTCACTTATAGAACTGTTAGCATATTTAGTCTTATCTTGTTATCTCTAGAACAGCTTACTGCGCTTTATCTTAAGCGTAGGCTGGACATGGCTCGGCCCGGCCCAACAATTTGGGTAACGGGTCGTGACATGGTTTTTTGGCGGCCCATGCAGGTCCTGACTAAATTGTTTAGTTACGTTATTGTACCAAGCATGCCTGCAATTAGGAACTTAAGGTAATTAGACAACATTAGGAAATACGCTTAGAACACTTAGAGGAATGCTAGGATTGCAATATGGGAAATACATCACATATTTGCTATTATAATTAGATTTTCTTGCATATGATTGCTTGCTTTAAATAAGTCCTTATAAGTCTTTTTATGTGTAATTTAGATGGTGCTTACTCGTTTGTCCCAGTATGTTACCCCCGAGAATGGGGCCCTGCATATCCAGTCAGCTGACCGGTTGACTGATACACCTCCACCTACCACATTCCCCCACTCCACAGATCCACAGACCCAGATACCACCTTCCACATCACAGTCCCAGCAGGCCCCGATACTTCCACCACCCCCTATCACTATACCCACCCAGGCTTCCGTCACTCTCGACGGGACCCAGCTGCTCACACTGATCCAGGGGTTCCTAACAACCCATCAGGAGCAGACTACCCTACTTCGCCAGAGCATGGAGCGTTCTGAGGGACGTCCCGTGGTCCCACCACCTGTAGAGCCACGGCAGAGAGCGGGGACGGTCAAGGACTTCATGGGTCTGAATCCCAAGGAGTTCTCAGGGACTGAGGGCATAGTAGTAGCTGATGACTGGCTAGATTCTGTAGAGAGGAAGCTTCTGGGAGTTAGGATGCCGGATGACCTTCAGGTCGAGGCAGCAGGATTTCTGCTGATAGACTTAGCCGGAGTCTGGTTCAGGAATGAGCCGTTGTTCGCGAGAGGTAGAGCCACCTGGGACCAGTTCAAGACCCAGTTCAAGAAGAAATTCTTCTCGACCACTGCTAGAGTAGCCATGGGGATACGATTCCAGAACATCCAGCAGGGGAACCGTTCTGTTGATGACTATGCGGGAGAGTTTAGTCGCTTGAGCCGTTTTGCTCCTAGTCTGGTTGCTGATCCAGAGGAGATGACCCGTAGGTTTTGCCATGGTCTAGTTCCAGATATTAGCATTCTTATGGTGGCGAACGGTACGACTGACTACTACCAGAGCCTAGAGTTGGCCCGGAGCATTGAGGAGCGTCTTCTGTCATGCAAGAGGCCGGCTTCTGTACACCATGAGGGTCCGTCCAAGCGTCAGGCTTTCCAGCAGAGAGCGCCGACGCCACCCCAGCAGACTTACCATCCCCCTACATCACATCACCCGACCCAGCCAGTTAGAGCCCCGGGACCCCGACATCAGCAGCAGCAGCAGAAGGGAGCTATATGTTCTTTCTGCGGAAGACCAGGGCATGAATTCGTCGTCTGCAGGAAGAGATTAGGGCAGTGTTTAGCTTGTGGGTCTGCCATCCATCAGATTCGGGACTGCCCAGTAGCCAAGGGACCCCAGGGGAAGACTTATAGCCTAGTCCTTGAGCCGGAGCCGGAACAGGTTTCGGGAGGTTAGTTTTGATCGTAGCCTTAGTCATTTTGTTGTGTTGCTTGCTATGCTAGAATATTGTAGGGTCTTCAATCCTTGTGAATTTCGAGGTCGAAATTTTTCAAGGAGGGAAGACTTGTAAGCCCCTGATTTTCAAAATTTTTTTAAACTAGTGTTAATTAATTATTAAATGTCATTATTGGTTTTAAAATAATTTAATATGATTTTAGGAAATTTCTAGAATTTTTAAATAAATTTTAAATGAGTTTTAAATGTTAAAATATCAATTTGCAATTTTTTAAAATATTTTAATTAACTTTTGCAATTAACTAGATTGTTTTAATATCATTCTGTAATTTTTAGAATTGTTTTTACGTCAGTATGCAATTTATTTAATTGTTATAATAGTATTTTGTAATTAATGAATTATTTTTAATGGTGGAATGCAAATTTATATTTGCATTTAGTGACTTAGGGACCTAAACCTAAATTCCTAAACTCTAGGGTTTATTTGCAAAACCGCAGACACCCCCCCCCGATCGGTCGGCCACCTGGCCCGACGACCCGCCGCCTTTCCCGGCCGACCAACCGCCTTGACGACCTATAAAACCCCCCCTTCGACTCCCCAGACCGAGCCCTAACCCACCACGACCACCACGAACACCCCCGACCACCCTAGACGTTCGTTTCCGGCGAAAACCCTAGCCGAAGCCCTAGCTCCGGCGAACGCTCGTCCTGCCCCCACGACGAGCGCCACCGCCCGCAACCACCGTCCTCCGACGCGCCTCGACGAGCTGAGGGCAGCGCCACTGGAGCGCCGCCGTCTCGACACCTTCTCCGCCGTCCACGACCCCCGAAACCCACTTCGACGACCGGACACGTAGGTATCATGACTCAGTTGTGTCGTGCGTGTCTCGTTTTCACGCACGAGACTCGCCAGGACACGGGGACCTTAGTCCAGTACATGGACACGTAAATCGAAGCTCGTACGTGTCGTGCGAAGCACGGACACGAGAAAACCCTGTGTCCTTTACTGTCAGGACACAGGATGGTTTATATTTTTTTTTATTATGTTTAATTAATTCTAACCTAAATAAATGTATTAAAACCCTATTCCTAACAAACGGGCCAACTGGCCCATTGGCCAGCGCGCAGTACTTAAAATACTCCCCCTTCCTGAGGACAGGGTTCGAGCCCCCCCTGCTGTTTTTCCTTTTCTTTTTCTTTTCTTTTTCCTTTTTCTTTTTTTTGTTATTTAGGTATATTTATATATATATGTATATACATATTTTTGTATATATATATGTATTAATATATATACTATATTTAGGTATATATAGTTGCTGTTTTTTTTATATATATATATATATATACTTTATTATTTTATGTATGTATATATATATATGTCTTATGTATACATATATATTTATGTATATATATTTCTTTGTGTATATATTATCATATATGTACTATTATATGTATATGTATACATTAATTTTGTATATATATATATATGTGTTATATGGATAAGTATTTTCTTATATGTATGTATATATACATATATTTGTATATATATATATATATATATATAATATATAGTTGAGCATTTTCCTATATATATAAATATCCCTATATTTATATATATATATATTATTTCCTATATGTATTTTACTTAGCTTAGTGTAAATTATTTATCTAAAATAATGTTCATACTTTCATAGTTACTATGTAAAACTTTACCTTATTAAAATAATAATATTTATTTTGACTATTACCAAATTGTATTTTTATCGTATTTAAATTACTGCAACCATTTGGTGTCCAAGCCTAGCATGGGTATTTGGGCTCAAATGTGTTTTCACACATTCAAGACCTGTACAAGTCATATTGGACTTGATTCATGGCCTTGGGTCCTGTATTTGAACTTTGGTTCAAATTATATACATGGACAAAATATGCAGATAATTAATTATTGTGTGCAATGCTGTTTTTGATTTTCTAAAAATACTTAAAGTATTGCTAAAATTATGGAAAAATAGTTTTTAGATACTATGTTAAGTTAGCTAATTTAGTATAATTTTTGTAGTATTTAATTTACTGTTTTGCCACTAGTTTGGCATATGAAACCAAAACTCACTTTCTGTATACTTAGGAAAACTGATTTTTATAAAATATTTGTACTGGATAATAAATTCCAGAAAAATTATAATAAATTTCTATGATTAATAAGGATCACTTTGATACTTTGCTTTAAGAAAAACTAGGCTTTTTGTCTACTTCAATAATTGTTAGAACATAATGATCTTTTGATTTATTTATTAATTAATTATGACTTGTAGCTTTTTGTGTTATTTGGAGTTTTAGTCGTGTTGAACCCCATCCCTCACTAGTGTAAAGACCCTAGAAAGTTAGTTAACACAGTGTGTCACCCCACATTGGTCTCCTATGCCAAGTCATCATTTTGGCTAGGTGCCCAGTCACAAGTCGTGTTTCACCAATTAGTGTTCTAGTATTTTAGCTTAGTGTAAAAGCTAAGTTGTTGCATTTACTTCTACAGTGACGAGTTACCAGGCATCCATAGCACATTTATCGCAGCTTGTTTTACTTTGCTAGAGGCAAGTACTTTCTACGAACTTTACATATTGTCACATGAATGAACTGTAAACCCCACCATATTACATGCTGATCCTTGGGGTAGCAAGTTAGATCTCTACATGTTGTACTTTCAGTTACTACCATGCTTAGAACAGTCTTGATGTATCTCTCACATGATTAGAATATGGGTTATGGGGAAACTGATAGTAGAGTACGTGATCATACCCCCTCTTCAGTACCGAGCAAAGTTACATTTTATATGATACTGCGCCGTAGGCCTTACTCTCCAAGCTGTATTTGTACGTGTGTACATATATCGCCTTTACACTTGTACGGAAGTACATTTTATTTACATGTGCCTCAGTACATTGTACACCTATTGACCGATCACGTACCTGCTACAGTTTTAAACATTACATATACATCTGTCTCTATGACATATGTGTCCTTGCCATGATAGACTGTGTGATGCCATGCTTTCCAGTTATTCCTCTCATGTTCATTTCTATGTTTCATATGCTAGTTTGTTAGATTTAGTACTTGCTCCCGTCCTGACAGGATAACGTTGTAGGTATACTTACTGAGGAGGAGTTGCTCTGTGATTCGTATTATGGAGTTACTGCCGAGGACCCGACTCTGCTTTACGAGGATGTTCCTGCGGGGAGACTCGTCTAGTTTGCTTAGCTGCTTGGGATACTTAGTGTAGTCATGTATTAGACTATATCATTTTGTAACTGGACATGTATCCAGTTTTACATTTCAGACTTGTACTTTGGACTTATTTCTATATACGACGACTTTTGTGTTTGGAGCATTTATGATTCTTCTTCACTTATAGAACTGTTAGCACATTTAGTCTTATCTTGTTATCTCTAGAACAGCTTACTGTGCTTTATCTTAAGCGTAGGCTGGACATGGCTCGGCCCGGCCTAACAATTTGGGTAACGGGTCGTAACAGTAGCTTCTACATTATATTTTGAGACCCTGTGATGTTGTATATATATGGGCTTGTATTGGACTCTGGACTTATTTACTCTTCATCTATCATATCTTCTCTTTCTGAGCTATCTACCTTAGTTTTATTCTGTGATTGAGACTGTATTGATATGTCACCTCCATTCGGAGAGTATATACTGTACAGGTACCTTTATACTGTTAGTCGTAGTATTTACAGGCGTTATATACAGCGTTCTACCGCCGATACTGTGGCGTAGGCTGGACGTACCCACGTGCTCGTGCCCCTCATAAGGGTGCGGGTCGTGACAGTCGTAACAGTATTTCAAGGAGTATCATGTCAAGTTTATCATGTCAAGAGTGCGCCACGGCGGGCCACCATCAGGTCATGTCAGGTCATTAATCAGGAGTGCACAACTACGGGTCTCTGTCGTGTTCAGGGGACAAGTGTAGGACAGTATAGTGCAAGCATTCAATCAGGAGACTCAAGTTATGCTGAGGTTACAAGGCACAAGTCATCATTAAAGATCAAATAACAATAGAGAAATAATAATAACAATAATTAAATAGCTGGACAAGGCACAGGAAGGAGCCCTACGGCTCAGGGTCACTATCAAGTCATGCTAGTTCCTTGTCACACCATGTCATGTACAATTGTTATTTCAATCATGTCAATCAAATCGTGATTTATCAAGTTCAGGACAAAAGGCGTAAGGATATAAAATGGACGTAAAAATACACAATAATTCACGTGCCTAGTTATCATACTAATAATAATAAAGTAATAATAATAATAATATAACAAGGCAAGGGAAGTCCATGCGGCTCAGGGGATGAATTCATGCGGCTCAGGACAGGTCATGGTGTATGCGGCTGAAAGGAGAAACTCATGCGGCTCGAGATTGCTGGATTCCATGCGGCCAGGAAGATAGGCGCTATGCGGTTACAAGGGATACAACGCCATGCGGCTCACGGGGGAAGGGTTCTCATGCGGCTGGAACGGACTTGGGTTCATGCGGCTCACAGAGCAAGGGCTATGCGGCAGAACCGAGTCGAGTCCCATGCGGCCAGGGAATAAAGGGATCTTATGCGGCTGCGCTCAGTGAGTCTTATGCGGCTGGGAAGAAGTTCTCATGCGGCTGGGTCAAGCGAGTTCCATGCGGCTGGGAAGAAGTTCTCATGCGGCTGGGTCAAGCGAGTTCCATGCGGCTGGGAAGAAGTTCTCATGCGGCTGGGTCAAGTAAAGTCTTATGCGGCCAGCGGGAAGAGGGGGCACATGAGACTGAGCTAGATCATTCATGCGGCTGGAATGAGACTCAGCCTATGCGGCTAAGAGAGGAAGTAGACTTATGCGGCTAGATGAGTTCGGCCCTCATGCGGCTCAAGTACTTCCAATCATGCGGCTGAATAGAACACTTGCCGCATGAAATATTCATGCGGTCAAGTCAAGCACAGTTCATCTTCTCCAAAATTTCGAGAAGAAGAACACCATGAGAGCCAAATTCTCAAGCTCCATAACTCCATCATCCAGAGCCCAAATCTGAACTTCCTTGGGTCAAAACGGGGCAGAATGAAATGCTCTACAACATAGAACCATCAAAACTCGGAAATAACAAGATTAAATAGATCAAAACCCATGAAAACTAAAATTTCTTCAAAGCTAGATCTACAACAATCGAACCATCAAAATGGAAAACTCCAAGTTCTAAACAAGCTTGGAATATAACAAGGAAGAGAATGGAACAAACGAAATTAAGATCGTCCAACATTCGGCAAGGTGTACTTGCCTCTCTCTAATGGCTAGGGTTCTGGTGGAAAGAAATGAATGAGGGTGAATGAGGAGGGAGAGAGAAAGAGTGGCTTATATAACAAGCTCAAGTGATCTCCACCATTCATTCCTCTCCACTCAATCTAAACCATACACCTCATCTCATAAAGAACCAAACTAAACCAAACCAAGTCAAAGTGGAACCGAACCAAATAAAACCAAATCCAAGTTAAACCAAATCATGAAATCCTATACTTAGGAAATTTTAAAATATCACGCAAATCGATAAATACGAAATACGGCTCAAATAAATACGTATCCGTATAAAATATCGATACAGTGAGACGGGTCTCACATCTCTCAAACTTCTTTGTTTTCAAGTTTTGATTGTTCTATGTTGTAGAGAATTTGATTTTACCCAAAATTGACCTTTGAAAACCCGGATTTCGAGTTATTTTGAGTGATTTATGGACCTTGGAAGTTCATGGGTTCCATGGTTCTTCTTCTCGGGTTGGAGAAGAAGAACAGTGTGGGCACATGGCATTTTATGTGCCTACAGTGACTTTAGCATTGGGCGCATAGCCCTATATATGCGCCCAAGCTCCCTGCCTTCCACAGTGTGGGCGCATGGCTTTATATGTGCCCATGACTTGCACTTGCTTATGCACATAACTTCAATATGTGTTAAGTCATAGTGTCCCTTTGCTGTGGGCGCATAGCCCTTATTATGTGCCCACATGGTCAGTATAGAAGGCTCCTGACTTAGCCTCCCATTGCTCCCTGCCTCACTCATGTGGGCACATAGACCATGCACCATGCCTTCCTCATGTGGGCGTATAGACTATAAGCGCATGCTTGTGGGCGCATAGGCCATAGGCGCATGCACTCTCTCGTGCATTCCTTCCATAACATATGCCCAACGTGATGTGTTTAGTCCTAGGCGCATACAGGTGGGCGCATGCCCTTAGGCGCATAGCCTTGGGCGCATGCCACTCTCAGCACATGCATTTTGGGTGCATGCTCTTCATGACACCCCATTGACCCTTGTGCCATCTCTTGCAAATGTCCGTATTTGTCCCCATGGTCCTTAGTGTAAATTGTGCCTTTGTTTGTATTCTTTACTTGACTAAGTCCTATTAGGTTATTTTCCATGTTGCACATGTACTCTGAGCTTTAAACACGATCTTGGTATGGCACGTACACTCTATAACAACTTCTTGATAGTGGCCCGCTGTGGTGCACTTACATGAACACGACATGACATTGTAACTTTACATGATAACTCTTGATAGTGACCCATCATGGTGTACTCTTGACAAGTAACTTGACATGATAATTCTTGATGGTGGTCCGTTGTGGCGTACTCCTAACAAGTAATCTTGATAAGTAACCTAACATGAAAAATCTTTGTAGAATAGAAATAATGAGATGATTATTATTGATAAGAGACTACATATATATAGGAGAGGCTAGCCTCCTCTCCTATTATTCTAAGCAATGTGGGACTAAAGTCCATTAACTAATAACTCTAATATAACACTTAACACCCTCCCTCAAGCTGGAGCATAGATGTCAATCATGTCCAGTTTGTTACATAAAAATTGAACCCGAGGACCTAGAAGAGGCTTTGTGAAGATATCAGCTATCTGGTCGCCGGTCCTCACATGTTGAAACTTTATCACTCCCTTTGTATATTCATCACGAACAAAATGAATGTCAATTTCAATATTCTTCGTCCGTTCATGAAATACTGGGTTGGTGGCAATGTGAATAGCTGACTGGTTATCACACCATAGATCTGCCACTTGAGACCTTGCATCTTCTCCCAGTTCTTGTAGGAGATGCTTCATATATAATATTTCTGACATGCCATGAGCAATAGCTCGATATTCTGCTTCTGGGCTTGAGCGTGGTATCACATTTTATTTCTTGCTCTTCCATGACACTAGATTTTCGCTAATAAATACTGAGTAGCCAGATGTAGACCGTCTATCTGTCAGGCATGCTCCCCAGTCAGCATCAGTAAAACACTCAATGCGAGTGTGTCCATTATTCTCCATTCGAATTCCTTTTCCTGGATTCTTTACTAGATAACACAGAATCCTGAGAACTACCTGCCAGTGTGGAATTCTTGGAGAAGCCATAAATCTACTAGCAACACTCACTACAAAAGAAATATCCGGACGCGTCATAACCGCCAAGTAGTTGAGTTTTCTAACTACTCGACGATACTGATCTGGATTGGTCATCAGGACCCCTTCGTCTGGAAGTAACTTCGCCCATGGATCCATAGGTGAGGTTGCTCCCTTTGCTTGTATTATGCATGCATCATTTAGTATGTCCAGCACATACTTTCTTTGAGACATTACAATGTCCCGCTTACCCCATGTGACCTCAACGCCCAAGAAATAGTTCAAGGATCCCATATCCTTGGTTTGAAATTATTCTCCAAGAAACTTCTTGAGACTTAAAATACCCCGGCTGTCATCTCCCGTGATTACAATATCATCAACGTAGACACCAAGGAGTATTCTTCCAGCAGATGTGTGTCGATAGAAGATTGAATGGTCCTTCTTTGATTGGCACATGCCAAATTGAGTAACAATATGTATAAATCGACCAAACCATGCACGAGGTGATTGTTTCAGACCATAGAGGGCCTTCCTCCGATGACACACTTTACCCTCCCTTACAACGAACCCGGGAGGTTGTATCACATATACCTCTTCATCAAGATCCCCGTAGAGAAAAGCATTCTTTATATCCAGCTGACGTAACGGCCAGTCATATCGAATGGCCAAGGCTATGAGGACACGAACGGATGTCATTTTGACCACAAGAGAGAATATCTCGAAGTAATCCTCACCATAGGTTTGAGAGTATCCTTTGGCCACCAGACGAGCCTTCAGTCGATCAAGAGTGCCATCCGGTTTTACCTAAATTGTGAACACCCATTTGCAGCCGACTGCCTGTTTACCAGTAGGTAAGTCGACTAAGTCCCAAGTATGATTTTCCTGAAAAGCTTTCATCTCCTCGTTCATAGCAGCACGCCAACCAGGATGTCGGAGACCCTCCTCAGCGGTCTTGGGGATCTGAATCCCATCAATAGTAGCCACCAAAGACTGAGTGTGACTGGTAAGTCCTTTGTAGCTATCAACATACAATGGATGATCACGACAGGCACGACGAGGACGTTCTGGAGGCAGAACCATCGGAGCTGCTGGCGGAACTGGTGGAGCTGCTGGTAGAACAGATAGAGGCAACTCATTGGAGCCGGAGCTGCTGGTAGAACCAGAGGAGGAGGATTCTGTGGGCGATGTCGGCAATGGCTGAATCGGTGTATATGGACCATCTGCCTGGGAGACTGGCTCGGTAAGGGAGGGCACCCGTACGGGAAGCTGTTGTGTTTGAGGAGAAAATAACAAAAAAATCCTCTTCTGGATAGACCAGAGAAGCCGGACCCGTTGATTGTGGGAATGGTAGAAATTCTGTTTCTACAAAGGTAACATCCCGAGTGAAAAAATATCGCTTTAAAACAGGGGAGAAATACCGATACCCTTTCTGATCTTTAGGATACCCAAGAAAAATACATTGTATTGCCTAAGGATCTAATTTAGAAAGGGTTGGTCGGGTATCCCGAATATAGCATAAGCAGCCAAAGATGCGGAGAGGCAGAAGAAATGGTTCTTGTCCAGAAGAAGCCTAAAAAAAGGAGAGCTACCATTGAAAACAGACGATGGCATGCGGTTAATAAGATAACAAGCAGCAAGAACCGCATCCGACCAAAATCGCTTGGGAGTACGTGCTTGAAACATAAGAGCACGTGTTGTTTCCAATAAATGGCGATTCTTGCGTTCGGCTACACTATTTTGTTGCGGTGTGTACGCACAAGAGGTTTGGTGGATGATGCCATTGAGGGTCAGATGTTTATTGAGATCACGAGATAAATACTCACGGCCATTGTCACTCCGAAAATTTTTGATTGGAAGACCAAATTGTGTTTTTATTTCAGCATGAAAGTTGCACCAGATGTTAAATAATTCAGAGCAATTTTTCATCAAATAAACAAAAGTGACACGTGAGTAATCATCGACAAAAGTAACAAAGTACTTAAAATCCAT
The DNA here is from genome assembly GCA_029216955.1 of Iris pallida. Lineage (NCBI taxonomy): Eukaryota > Viridiplantae > Streptophyta > Magnoliopsida > Asparagales > Iridaceae > Iris > Iris pallida. The sequence goes on from JANAVB010019199.1 coordinate 2,524,398, forward strand.
TACAGAGTCAGTCGGACAGGGTCCCCATACATCAGAATGCACCAACTCAAAAAGAGTGGAAGCAATTTTATTTGGACTCACCGGATAAGAACCCGATGATGCTTAGCTAAACTACATGGCTCACAATGAAAAGAAGAGGGAATATCTAAAGATGGGTACATTTTCTGGAGAACTTGGGACGATGGATGGCCTAACCGACAATGTAACTCGACAAGATCGAGTTTCATGCTGGCACAGACAACAGAAGGAGTTGCAACAAATAGGTACAAGCCTCCAGCCACATGCCCCTTACCAATAGTCTTCCCAGTTTTCAGGTCCTGAAAAACACAACCATCAGAAAAAAAAATGTTACCGAGCAATGTAGTTCACGAGTAATTTGACTAATAGAAATTAAACTGAACGGGTTCCCAGGAGTAAGCAGTACAGAATTGAGTGACAGTTCGAAAAAAAGATTGGCACTTCCACGGCCTCGGACTGTCAGGGAACCGCCATTGGCAATAGTAATACCAAAAGTACAACGTACAGGTACATAATCATGTATCATACCCGCGTCACTAGTCATGTGAGAGGATGCACCAGAGTCAATTATCCATTGCTTGGATTTCACTATGCATGTGGCTGAGTATCCGTCTGTGGAACCAGACGTGGATGCTTCACCACGACGTTGAGCCTGGAAATCAAGGAACTCTGTATATGAGTCCGAAGTCATCTGAATAGAGCGGACACCATCATCAGGGGCATCAGTGGTGATATTAGCAGCAGGTGATTTGGTGCATTACCAATAGAAATGGCCAAGCTGACCACAGTTAAAACATGTGCACGGTCTTCCTCCATCACAACCGCCATTGTCCCGTCCTCCATCACGACCAGCATTACGGCTACCCCGTCGGCCGCCACGACCACCACGAAATCCTATACTAGCGGCCCCGAGAGTAGAACGATCAGCAGGAGTATCACCCGGAGTGGTCTTAACGACTTTGGCAGCCCGAAGGACACGATAGTGTACTTCCAACAGGGACGGTACATCAGATCTAGCAATAATCTAAGAACGGGCAGAGTCCACATCAGGACGGAGAGAGGCAAGATAAGCCATGATATGAAGCTGCTCACGTTGAGCCCGTGCCTCATTAATATCCGACGTAAGAGGTAATACGCGATCGATCTCATCTGTCATAGCCTTAAAGGCCCGGAAATGATCTTTATGAGATTTGTCTCCTTGATTTGCTCGGTACACACCAACGACCGAGTCGTATATACGAGACAAATCGCGTTTACCATCAAACGCCGCCACCAACATTTCCTATAACTCCTTTACGGAGTCCGTATTTTGAACCATGTCTTCCACCGATGGTTCCATGAAATTCATCAACTATGTAAACAGTCGACTGTCATCTGTCTCCTATTGCTCAAAGATAGGATCATCGTCTGCTGGAGGGTTGTCAGTCAGATGTTTGGACAACCGCATTCCTCGAAGTGTCTTCTCGACCTTCTTTCTCCATGTCGAGTAGCCCTCTGGCCCTTCCAACCGTCGATCGATAAGTCGAATAGAGGAAATCGTCGTGCTAGTGCCTGCTAGTGTGTTTTCGACACTAGTATCTGTGGCACTGCTATTCGCCGTAGAGTCTCCCATTTGCCAGAGATTCGACTGTCGATGTGTTCTTTCCACTTGATAAACACAGCAACTCTGCCAATGCGCTAAAAATGGAGCCAGAACCGTCATACGCGCATAGAAAGCAGAGAGTGTGGATCACAAGCCAGGACAGAGAGATAACCCATGATAACCTCTGATAGATTATGGTGTGAAGATCAAGGAAAGAAACAAAGATTCATGCACAACAAACCATATGTGTGCTCCTTGTTAAATTTCTAGCATTGATGGGCAGAGGTTCCAACAAATGTTTCCCCTCTGAGAATCCCAACAATTAATTTTTTTTGTAAACTAAACTAGGGTTTAGAGGGAGTGGGTGGCGGCTGATGGAAGGAGAGGGTTAGGGTTAGGGATAGGAGGCATCGGGGGGGAGGGGGGCTGACCCGGGGGGGTTGGGTCGGGGGGGGGTACTGACGGGGGGGTCGGGAGGGGGGGCAGCAACAGCGGGGGTAGGGGGACGGGGGCGCTGACAGTGGGGGGGGGGGGTGCAACAGCAGCGGGGGAGGGGGGGTCGGGGGGGGGCAGCAGCAGCGAGGGGGAGGAGGGGGGGCGGGGTGTATTTTTGTGGAGAGAGGGAGAATGGGGGGTGACGGCTTAGGATTTTGGCGCTGATACCATGTAGAATAGAAATAATGAGATGATTATTATTGATGAGAGACTACATATATATAGGAGAGGCTAGCCTCTTCTCCTATTATTCTAAGCAATGTGAGACTAAAGTCCATTAACTAATAACTCTAATATAACACTTAACAATCTTGATATGTTGTTGCGACGGCTATCTTTACTCGCTATGTAACTCTTGTCATGACACCGTGGATGGTTGTGCTTGTATAAGCTACATGTCTCATCTTGCATCATGTCTAGGACATGGATTCCTGGTTACCACGGTCAGGGATTCATACTGAATCTGACTAGGATAATAACTAGATTGATCAAGTAGTCCATGAAGAGATTTTTCAGCTACAGGCAGTCCCGTTATCTGGGCGCTCTAATTGGACTTGTAGCCTGCCGTCGAGTAGGGCACATTTCCAGCACACTGTCATGTGTTGCACCCCCAAGCCACCTAATCCAACTCTCTCAACTTGCAACTGGATAACCTGGATTACGTCTGCAGGGCTTGTGGCTGTTGGAACATCTCGATGCATCTTGTTAGTAACTAGGCTTGTGATAACCCTAGTTAGTTAAAGTATCAAGCCGTACTCATTGCTTGGCCTTGATTGATTGATGGAGTCTAGTCTAGTCTTGCCTAGACAAGGCCAGTGCATGGTTACTTCAGCACGTCACTGTTATACTTTACTTTATCGATAATTCGTTAGAGACTAAGTTCTGTTCCGGTAAAGGGTTACAACCCCGGTCCTTGTTTGGTTTACGGATTGTAACTTGGTTACCGGAATAGTCCCTTAGTTACCTTATCAATTATCACCTTGTTTTCTCTAACTCTTGTCTTATGTTATCATTTATATCTCATATGCTAATATGCTGATTTTAGTTCTTAAGTGAAGCCTCCGTTATGGCACTTGCTCTTTCTGGGGTCTGATCCAGCTGATTTTGTATGGCCAGATTTCGGAGTAGCACCCGAGGATCTTCCAACCTTCCAGCCAGATGGTGAACACTAGACGCAACTCTGACAACGAGTGGGTTTTATTTTGCTCACTCACTCTATTGTAAATTATTTTTTTGAGGCGTTTAGCCGCCGAGCAAGTGTTAGCTCGTATTGAATTTACATTCCTGTCTGCCTAAGAGCTGTAACATGATTGACAAATCCTAGGGTTGATCATGTATGACTTAAACTCTTGCTACTCTTCGCATTTTGTATGACTAGCTTCATGATCATCTGAATATGTAATGTATGGGACGTCTTACTTTGTATATCTGATGATCTGCCATCTTGTTACATTTACTTGCTTGCTTTAGATTGAGACACTAGGCTTGTTCTTGACCATAAGAGATTGTTGGCTTATAGTTAAACCCTCATACATCTAGACAGCCGTGACCGTATTGCAAGGTGGGATTCACTTCAAATGTACGTAGCTGGCTGTGTCTGTCCCCCGCTCTCCAGTATTCTGGTTTTGGGACGTGACACGGTTTAAGTGGTGGCCCATGCAGGTCTTGTAAATCAAGATGTGTGAGGGTTTTACTGAATAGATGTCTCAATCAGCACTCGCTCTTGATCTCTACTCGTTTCTTCTAATCTTTCCGAAATCTTGACCTGATCACATGCTTATATCCTCGATCTATCATGGTCCTTTCTTATTGTTCCCCATGTCGTTTCTTCAACGGCATTGCTCCTGGTCCTACCGATCAGCAAGGCAGAGCACCTCCAGCGAACCAGCAGCAACCTGGAGACCAAGCCCAGCACTTTGGAGCAGCTTCTCGAGTCATGCATTCCAGGGATCCAGAGCCCCCAGTTCAACCAGTCCAGCCTATAAAGCCTGACAATAGAACCCTGGTGGGACTCATCAGAGAATTGCTTGCATCTCAAGATCGTCGGGGCGATGCCCTGCACCAGACAGTACAAGATGCCATGGGCAGAGTTGGTTACCAAGGGAACAACACGGCCAACAGCTTCAAGCGTCTGAACCCTCCTTTCTTTGACGGCAGTGAAGATGCTATCGCTGCTGATGCGTGGCTTCAGGACATAAAAGTTATCCTGGAGGCAGCTAGGATTCCTGAGGAAGAGAAGGTGGCCGTTGTGCGCTTGCAGCTATTGGACTTAGTCCGCAGCTGGTGGGCGATGCTAGCAGTTGGATTAGCAACGCCTGTCTTATGGGCGGTATTCAGCAATAAGTTCTAGACGAAGTACTTCGACGCAGTAGCTCGGTATGATCTGCAGACGAGATTCACCAATCTTAAGCAGATGGGCAGGACGGTCGATGGATATGCGGCCGAGTTTTCTAGACTCAGTCGGTTTGCTCCTACCTTGGTGGCAACCGAATTGGATCGAGCCCAGCGATTCCAGCAGAGACTCCACCTAGAGATCATTATTTCGGTGGAGCAGTTTGAGCACCAGACGTTTGATGCCGTCTTGCGAGCAGCGAAGAGGCATGAGTATACTTCGCAGAGGATTGTAGATAGAAGCAGAGGACGGAAGAGGTCTCATGGGCAGATGTCCCAATCATCAGCACCAGCCCCGGCAGCTAGGGCTTTGACAATTGGAGCTCCTAGGAGGGCGACCACAGTCTCGTCGGTTCAGCACTCGACACCGATATATCCTCAGCACAGAACCAGAAGCAGTCTTTTGCAATGGGCTGCTCTCATTGTGGGAAGCCAGGACATGTAGTATCAGAGTATAGTAGAGCACAGGGATTGTGCTTGGCTTGTGGGGCACCGGACCATAAGATAGGGTCCTGTCCGAATAGAGCCAGTTCATCGTCATCAAACCTAACCAGTCCATCGGTTAGGGGTCCAGCACCAGTGCAGCAGCAGTACCAGCCTCTGAGGCTATTGCCACCTCAGGCTCAGCAGTATGCCCAAGCTCAGATTCAGAACCGGCAGAGAGGTTTCTAGCAGAGGGGACCAGCACCAAGAGGGCAAGGTCAGGCTATGGCTCTGACCGTAGCAGAAGAATTGGCATCTGGTGAGGTGGTGGCAGGTACCATTCTCGTCAACTCTTTTCCAGCATCCGTATTTTTTGATTCGGGTGCATCGCATTCATTTATGTCTGCACGATTCGCGACACGAATAGGACTGGAGCCCGAGTCATTATCAGTAAGGCTCAATATACTTACTGGTAACGATCTTGTGGGAGTAGATGGAGTCTATTCCTCGTGTCGAATCGTAGTTAGCGGTAGAGAGTTTCCCGCTAGATTAATAGAATTTTCGATGGCCGACTATGATGGCCCTAGGAATGGATTGGTTGAAGGATCAATACGCAAGAATAGACTGCCATATTGGCAGAATTATTTTTGGTATTCCCGGCGAACCGGAGTTTTTATTTTCCAAAGGCGAAGTAGAACCTTCTCCACCAGTATTGCGGATGACAGAAGCAGTGGCAGTTCAGTTTTCCAGAGTAGTAGAAGAGTTTCTTGATGTATTTCCCGAAGAGCTTCCAGGCATGCCCCCAGAGCGAGAGAGAGTTCACAATTAATTTGTTTCCAGGGACAGCACCGGTGTCAGGGGGAGTCTACATGATGGCACCTTCAGAGTTAGAGATCTTGTACAAGATGATTGAAGAACTTAGAACCAAGGGATTCATTCGTGCTAATGGATCACCTTGGGGAGCCTCGATACTTCTTGTGAAAAAGAAGGATGGTGCGTCAAGATTATGTGTTGATTATCGCACCTTGAATTCTGTAACAATCAAGAATAGATATCATCTACTAAGGATAGATGATTTATTTGATCAACTAAGAGGAGCGGCGGTATTTTTGACGATTGACTTGCGGTCAGGATACCATCAGATCAGAGTCAGAGAACAATACATCCCGAGGACAGCGTTCAGATCCAGATATGGACATTGGGAGTTCCTTGTTATGCCATTTGGAGCGACCAATGCACCAGCCGTATTCATGGACCTCATGAATCGTATCTTTATGCCCTATTTGGACCAGTTCGTGATAGTGTTTATAGACAACATCTTAGTCTATCGCAAGAATGAGGCAGAGCATGAGCAGCATCTTCGTATAGTTTTTCAGATTCTTAGAGAGCACCAGTTGTACGCGAAGTTCAGTAAGTACGAATTTTGGCTGGATCGTATTTTGTACTTGGGTCACATCATCACCAGAGGTGGAGTGGAAGTGGACCCCCAGAAGATAGTGGCTATAGAGACATGGCCAGTTCCCAGTACTGTCGCAGAAGTTCGAAGTTTCCTAAGATTGGCCGACTATTACCGGCAGTTTGTACCAGACTTTGCTCGGATTTTAGCACCATTGACGCAGATGACCTGCAAGGATGTGCAGTTTGCTTGGACAGCAGAGTGTCAGAGTTCATTTGAGAAGTTGAAGCGAGGATTGATGACGGCACCCATTCTCACGCTTCCAGATGGGACTGGAGGATTTTCAGTTTATTGTGATGCTTCCGGCAAGGAATTGGGATGCATCTTGATGCAGCATGTTAAGGTAGTAGCTTATGCGTCACGTCAGCTTCGTAATCATGAGAGGAATTACCCAACCCATGACTTGAAATTAGCAGCGGTGGTCTTCGCACTCAAGTTGTGGAGGCATTATTTGTATGGAGATCGGGTAAAGATTTTTACCAACCACAAGAGTCTTAAGTATGTGTTTACCCAGAAGGATCTTAATATGCGTCAGAGAAAATGGCTAGAGCTACTTATGGATTACGACATCAACCTGCAGTATCATCCTGGGAAGGCCAATGATGTTGCAGATGCATTGAGCAGAAGAGCCGGAGTTTATTTTCTAACAGCACAACCAGAGTTGTTAGCAGATCTTCAGAAGATGGGTATTGAAGTTGTTCTTCCTACCAATGTGGCATTGATGGCCAGTATACAAGTTCAGTCCAGTATAGTTGAGAGGATTAAGTTAGCTCAGTCAATGAATTCTAAGCTTCAGCAGCTTAGAGCAGAATATGTAGCAGGACGGAGAGCAGAGTTGTGTATTCATGAGGACGGTACACTTCGACATGGAAGGCGTCTTTGTGTACCCAGTGGTGATATCAGGCAAGAGATCATGGCAGAGGCTCACAGTTCGCAGTATTCGATTCATTCCGACGGTACGAAGATGTATCGTAATATCCGTCAGCATTTTTGGTGGAATAGCATGAAGAGGGAGATAGCCCGGTTTGTCTCTTGTTGTTTAGTTTGCCAACAAGTTAAGGCTGAACATCAGAGACCGGCTGGAGTTCTTCAACCTTTACCGATCCCAGAATGGAAATAGGAGCACATTACCATGAATTTTGTAACTGGGTTACCTAAATCCCTAACTGGGAGAGATGTTATCTGGGTTATAGTTGACAGACTCACCAAGGTAGCTCATTTTTCCCCTTTCAGAATCGGTCAGTCGACAGATCAGCTTGCAGATATGTACCTTAGGCAGATAGTCAGGTTGCATGGAGTACCAATCAGTATTGTATCCGACAGAGATTCAAGATTTACATCGCACTTTTGGCAGAGTCTTCAGAAGAGTTTGGGGACTCGTCTCAAGTTCAGTTCAGCTTATCATCCGCAGACTGATGGTCAGTCAGAACGCACGATCCAGACTCTTGAAGATATGTTGCGGTCATGTATGCTTGATTTCGATGGTTCGTGGGAAGATCACCTGCATCTCATGGAGTTCTATAACAACGGTTTCCAGGCCAGTATCCAGATGGCGCCCTTTGAGGCCTTGTACGGCAGGAAGTGCAGATCCCCGTTAGCATGGGATGATATAGGCGGAGAGGCAGATGCTTGGTCCAGAGATGATTACGCGGACTATTGAGGTAGTCGGACAAGTTAGGGATCATCTTCGAATTGTGCAAGATCGCTAGCGTCATTGGGCCGATTCTCATCGGCGTCCCCTCGAATTTTCTATCGGCGACCACGTATTCCTTAGGATCTCGCCTACCCGTGGCGTTATTCATTTTGGCGTACGGGAAAAGCTTAGTCCTAGGTATATAGGGCCGTTCGACATTCTAGAGCGAGTAGGTGGTGTGTCCTATCGTCTCGCTCTTCCGCCGTCGTACGTGAGGTACATGATGTCTTCCATGTATCCCAATTGCGACGGTATATTCCGGATCCGAGTCATGTCCTCGATCATTCAGAATTGGTTGTTGGTACCAACCTTTCGTATGAGGAAAGACCCGTATCCATATTGGACCGGAGAGAGAAGATACTCAAGAACAAGACTATTAGTTTAATCCGTGTTGCTTGGGGTCATCACTCTTTGGGTGAGTCAACGTGGGAACGTGAGGATGATATTCGATCGCGATATCCACACCTATTTGACTCATAAGGTATAATATCTTCCTTATGCCTTATGCTTTTAAATCCTTGCTTGCATGAATGATTGCTTGATTTACTGCTAGTCGTAGATTGTCTGTGATTAGTGTAGCTTGCCCCGACATCTCTAGCCTCTTGATTAAATTCCGAGGACAGAATTCTTTTAAGGTGGGTAGAGTTGTCACTCCCGTTTTTTATTATACGTATTTCCAGTATACGTGTATGGATTCCCGACCCGTATCTTGGCTTGTCGAGCATAGCTTGGCATGGCTTGGCTTGGTTTATTTTGGTTTGGTTTGGGTGAGTGGTTCATCATGATAAACCCCCCCTTTTATATAAACCAACCTCTTTTTCTCTCTCCTCCTTTACTTTCATTTACTTTTTATTTACTTCTTCCTCCATTAAATTCTCTCCAACCACCTTAGGCAAGTGCAACTTGCTTTATGGAGGAACTCCATTTTTATTGTTCTATTGTCTTCCCTACAAGCTTCTAAGACTCTTTAGTACTTAACACTTTTAGTTTTGGTGGATTAAAACTTGTAGATCAAAGTTTTCACAAATTTTAGTTTTCTTGGGTTTTGATCTCTCAAATTTCTTTGTTTTCAAGTTTTGATTGTTCTATGTTGTAGAGAATTTGATTTTACCCAAAATGGACCTTTGAAAACCCAGATTTCGAGCTATTTTGAGTAATTTATGGACCTTGGAAGTTCATGGGTTCCATGGTTCTTCTTCTCGGATTGGAGAAGAACAGTGTGGGCGCATGGCATTTTATGCGCCCACGGTGACTTTAGCCTAGGCGCATAGCCCTATATATGCGCCCAAGCTCCTTGCCTTCCACAGTGTGGACGCATGGCTTTATATGCGCCCATGACTTGCACTTGCTTATGCACATAACTTCAATATGTGTTAAGTAATAGTGTCCCTTTGTTGTGGGCGCATAGCCCTTATTATGCGCCCACATGGTCAATATAGATGGCTCCTAACTTAGCCTCTCATTGCTCCATGCCTCACTCATGTGGGCGTATAGACCATGCACCCTGCCTTCCTCATGTGGGCGCATAGACTATAAGCGCATGCTTGTGGACGCATAGGCCATGGGCGCATGCACTCTCTCGTGCATTCCTTCCATAACATATGCCCTACGTGATGTGTTTAGTCCTAGGCGCATACAGGTGGGCGCATAGCCTTGGGCGCATGCCACTCTAAGCACATGCATTTTGGGTGCATGCTTTTCATGATACCCCATTGACCCTTGTGCCATCTCTTGCAAATGTCCATATTTGTCCCCATGGTCCTTAGTGTAAATTATGACTTTGTTTGTACTCTTTACTTGACTAAGTCCTATCAGATTATTTTCCATGTTGTACATGTACTCTGAGCTTTAAACACGATCTTGGTATGACACGTACACTCTCTAACAACTTCTTGATAGTGGCCCGCTGTGGTACACTTACATGAACACGACATGACATTGTAACTTTACATGATAACTCTTGATAGTGACCTGTCGTGGTGCACTCTTGACAAATAACTTGACATGATAATTCTTGATGGTGGTCCGTTGTGGCATACTCCTGACAAGTAATCTTGATAAGTAACCTAACATGATAAATCTTGATATGCTGTTGCGACGGCTATCTTGACTCGCTAAGTAACTCTTGTCTTGACATCGTAGATGGTTGTGCTTGTATAAGCTACATGTCTCGTCTTGCATCATGTCTAAGACATGGATTCCTGGTTACTACGGTCAGGGATTCATACTGAATCTGACTAGGATAATAACTAGATTGATCAAGTAGTCCATGAAGAGATTTTTCAGCTACAGGCAGTCCCGTTATCTGGACGCTCTAATTGGACTTGTAGCCTGCCGTCGAGTAGGGCACATTTCCAGCACACTGTCATGTGTTGCACCCCCAAGCCACCTAATCCAACTCTCTCAACTTGTAACTGGATAACCTGGATTACGTCTGCAGGGCTTGTGGCTGTTGGAATATCTCGATGCATCTTGTTAGTAACTAGACTTGTGATAACCCTAGTTAGTTAAAGTATCAAGCCGTACTCATTGCTTGGCCGTGATTGATGGATGGAGTCTAGTCTAGTCTTGCCTAGACAAGGCCAGTGCGTGGTTACTTCAGTACGTCACTGTTATACTTTACTTTATCGATAATTGGTTAGAGACTAAGTTCTGTTCCGGTGAAGGATTACAACCCCGGTTAGGGATGGCAATGTCCTCCCGAACCCGACGGGGACCCAATTTTTTTACCCGATGGGGGTGGGTTTGGGGATTTAAAAATGAAGATGGGGTCGGGGATGGAGATTAAAATAATTCCCCGGTCGGGTTCGGGGTCGGGTATGGGTATAGTACTCCCCGCCCCGGTAAATCCCTGACCCCGATTACTTATACCCATATTCATATGTGCAACCCATTGGAAATTGTATAATTCATGATCTATCTAGTATATATTTTATGAAAACCATGTTTTATTAACAGACCTTGTACTTTTTTTTGAAACGAAAATAATTTTTTCAACTTATAATGTACCTAAAAAATTGTTAACGGACGAGAGACGGAGACGAAAAAATTTGGTCCCGAAAGTTTTAATGGGGCTAGGTCGGGGACGGGGACGGGGATGGGAACGGAGAATGCATTGTTTAGCGGGGACGGGGATGGGCGTAAAATATTAAACTCGACGGGGAACGGGGATGAGAATGGGGATTCAAATACTACTCGGAGATGGAGATGGAGGATATGGTCCCCAGCCCCAACCTGCCCCGTTGCCATCCCTAACCCCGATCCTTGTTTGGTTTACGGGTTGTAACTTGGTTACCGGAATAGTCCCTTAGTTACCTTATCAATTATCACCTTGTTTTCTCTAATTCTTGTCTTATGTTATCATTTATATCTCATATGCTAATATGCTGGTTTTAGTTCTTAAGTGAAGCCTCCCTTATGGCACTTGCTCTTTCTGGGGTCTGACCCAGCTGGTTTTGTATGACCAGATTTCGGAGTAGCACCCGAGGATCTTCCAACCTTCCAGCCAGATGGTGAACACTAGACGCAACCCTGACAACGAGTGGATTTTATTTTGCTCTCTCACTCTATTGTAAATTATTATTTTGATGCGTTTAGCCGTTGAGCAAGTGTTAGCTCGTGTTGAATTTACATTTCTGTCTGCCTAAGGGCTGTAACATAATTGACAAATCCTATGGTTGATCATGTATGACTTAAACTCTTGCTAGTCTTTGCATTTTGTATGACTAGCTTCATGATCGTTTGAATATGTAATGTATGGGACGCCTTACTTTGTATGTCTGATGATCTACCATCTTGTTACATTTACTTGCTTGCTTGAGATTGAGACATTAGGCTTGTTCTTGACCATAAGAGACTGTTGGCTTGTAGTTAAACCCTCATACATCTAGACAGTCGTGACCATATTGCTAGGTGGAATTCACTTCAATGTACGTAGCTAGATGTGTCTGTCCCCCGCTTTCCAGTATTCTGGTTCTGGGACGTGACACTTATTCCGAAGAAGAAGGGTGCTAGTTTGCTCGTACAGACCTGTCGCATGTTGCAACTATCTTTACAAACTGATTACGCATTTGATGTGTCAACGAATTGAGGACATTATACGGGAGCTGATTTCTCCGTACCAGGCAACATTCATCAAAGGGAGGGATATTGCTGACAATAACCTTTTAGCTCATGAGATGGTACAGAACTTTAATAAACCAGGAGGGGACAAGGCTTGCATCAAACTGGACCTTCGTAAGGCATATAACACCGTGAACCGAGAATTTGTCTTTTAGATCATGCTTGCTATGGGCTTTGACAGCAGGTGGGTTGCCAAGGTTCAAGAGTGTATCACAACCCTGGCTTACTTTGTGCTCATCCAGGGGAAGCCGCATGGATTCATTGGAAGTAACAATGGGTTGAGGTAGGGTGACCCACTATCACCTTCTTTATTCACTCTAGTCATGGAGTATTTCTCATGTCTCATGGAGGCTGCGGTGGTTAGAAAGCAAATTATTCTGCTTCACAAGAGGGTGACTCTTCATGTGTCACATTTGATCTACTGGTTTTCTTAAAACTAACAAGGGGGTATGACTTAGCTGGCATTTATCATGGAGATGTTCAGTTTATACTCGGATCTACATATGAATCAGGATAAGAGTAAGGCTTACTTTAATAACCACTGCCAGAATATGGAGGAACTTGCATCACTTCTAGGAGTAGAGCGGGGTGAGCTTCCGGTCAAATACTTGGGGATCTCGATATCTATCAATTATGACAGTAGATTGCCAGAGTCTAGTTGAGTATACACAGAGGCAAGTTATGGGGTGGCATGCCCAAAACCTATCTTTTAGAGGACGGATTAAGCTGGTTCGCTCAGTCATTACGGCGATTGCCCGTTTTTGGTTATATGTTGTACTTCTTCCGATCTCTACGATTAATAGGATCAGAAAATTTTTTGCCAACTTTGTTTGGAGAGGGGGATACATGCTATAGAGTGGGACACCCTCTGTTAGCCGCATAAGGAGGGAGAAGTTGGTCTGCAGCTTTTACGACTGCTTCGGGATGTGGCTAAGTTGAAGCTTACTTGGAAGTTTCTTTTGAAAGACTCGTTATGGACAGCTTGGATGGAAAATAGATACTTGGGGGGTCAGAATTTTTGGAGTAGGTCCCTAAACAATAATGACTCCGTTGTTTTCAAAAGTATTACTGTATACCGCTCCCAATTGAAGCAGTTGATCTCGAGGGTCTTCAAAGATGGTGAGACCACAAACCTATGGTTTGACCCATGGATTGTACACCAAAGCTTGATAGAGCAAGGAGGGTCAATGGCGTGTCGAGGGACTGGAAGGAGGGAACGTGTGAGTATCATTCTGAAGAATGGAGTCTGGCGTCCAGAGTTACATGGAGGCACGCGATAATTCAGGGAGACCATTCGGACGATAAGGGTGGACATTCCAAAAGGCAGTGTCCATGTTGGACACGCGTATCAAACATAAAAAAACTCCAGAATACACTAAGATACTAAATTAAGGGCCTGTCTCCTTGACTGCCGATCCATAATGTGTCATGCAACATAGGGTTAGGGGTTGGAAAGTTAAAATTAAATAGTGCTAATGCATTAGTTCATATATACTACAATAATAGCTTATTTTAATTAAATTTAGTTCGGATTGGCACATATACCAATGTCAATAAATGTCTGACAAGGGTAATTTATCAATAATAGAAAATCCATGTAACAAAACTTCAGCTTGAGTAAGGTGTATATTTATCCATGAAAACAAGAATAAAGAAGATGATTATTGTACTTCAAAGGAATTTAACTTGGAAATATATTGGGAAGGAGAGCTATGAAATAATCCTGATGAGTGGTCAATGTTACAGTTGTACAGATACAATAAACTCCCAACATTGACTTTGGCATGTACATTTTAAAGTGTTCCTTCCATGACAAATAGGTATCTAACACAACAATAAGAGATCCAAATACCATGATTGGAATAGTAGTGATTTACAGGACAGTAGGATAGCTTAAAATGCCACCAGTGCAAGTTTCACATGACTTGTTCAGTTTTTATTTATAACCAAGGAGTATAACAACCTAAAGTACCGACACTCCAAAATTCATGCCATGACTGTGTCTACCTTCTCAATCTCATATTGTTCTTTATTTGTAAACCCACTAGCTTCAAGTTGTTTGTCAAGCTAACCGATAGTTTTTGCGATGGAAGAAAATGAGGGTCTGTTAGGTTCCCGATGTCAAACCCTGATCCATCACCTGCATTTGTGTGCTATTCGTCCAAAAGATTAAACTTGGAAAAGAACAACAGAAGAGTCATTCATGATAGTATACATAAGAAATCATCTTGAGGACAAAATGCAAACAACTGCATCAAATGCTCTTTCTAAACGCAGCATCGGAATATGATATTAAGAAGATACAATCAGTACTACTATATAATGTAACAGTGTTCTAAATTTTGGTTTAGGTGGCCGCCTAGGCGCTAGGCGGCCTCCGGCCGCACCGGAAACCTCTAGGCGACCGGCCTAGGCGCTAGGTGGCCTGATCGGCGGTTCGAAAATTCAAAAAACCCAAAAAAATCAAAAATTTCAAATTTAAAATTTTAAAATTTTAAAATTAAAATTTCAAAAAAAATCAAATAATTTTTTTTTAAAAATTTACCTTACCTGGTCTGGAACCTCCGTCGCCGCCACCGCCGCCAACGGATTCGCTGCCGCTGCCGTCGCCAGATCCGCTGCCGTCTAGGGCACTGATGCTGTTGCTGCTGGCGGCCACTGCTTCTGCTGCTGGTGGTCGTTCCATCGAGAGAGGAGAGAGGAGAGAGGAGAGGAGAGGAGAGGCGAGGATTGGAGAGGAGAGAGGAGGCTGGGTTTCAATAGGAGTCTCTCTCTCCTCTCATCATTTTTATGTTTAGGGTTTAGTGGGTGGGACCCACCCCCGCAAAAAAAGAATCCTTTAGTGGGATTCGAACTCTCAACCACAGTTGAGACTCAACACAACAGTAGGGGTGAGCAATATACGGTTTCAAAACCGTAAACCGAGCCGAACCGAACCGAACTGGCCATTCGGTTCGGGTTGAAACTTAACGGGTCGGCAATCGGGTCTGAAATATAAAAAATTCGGTTTTCGGGTCGGCAACCGGTTATTGGGTTCGGTTACCAGACCGACCCGAAAACCGAATATATATTTTTTTTTTATGAAATTACTAATTTAACCCTGGGTTATATAAAACATTCACTCAGCCGCTCAGGCTGAGGCTGAGCCCTAAATTTCTCTCTCTCTCTCAGACTCACTTTCTCTCGTCTCTCCTTGATCCTTCTCTCGCCGCGCCGCCGGCTGTTGCTCTCCCTCTCTCGCACAGCCCTAACTCTCTAGAGAACCCTAACCCTAACTCTAAGAGGCAAATCTCTCCCTCTCTGAGTCTCTCGTGCTATCCCTCTCTCTCTCTCTCGAGATCTGGGCTATCGAGAAACCCTAGATCTCTGTCGAGAACCCTAACTCTCGAGCAAAGCTAGATCTAACGAGATCTAGCCCTAATCTGGTAAGAAATAACCCTAGATCTGTGTATTTTATTTTGTTTGTACAAAGATTTGTGTTTTTTATTTTTTATTTTCTAATTATTTGGTTACTTTCGTGTATGTGCTAGAAATCTAGCCTAGATCTAGAGGAATCTAACCTAGATCTGGGTCTGGCCCCTTGCTCTTGTTGTGCTGTTGTCTTCATCTCTCGATATATTTTCAATCTTGTTGACATTGAACAGAAGTTCGTTCTCACTCACTGTAAGTATCATCTAACCTAGATCTGGACCCCGTTCTTTCGTAATTTTCTGAATATTTCGTGGTTTAAAATTTTGGTTCATGTCTGTTGATATTAGCAGCATGTTTGTTAATTTTCGAGCAGCATGTTTAATGTCTGTTGAGTTTAGTGTTGACTGTTGACTGTTGCAGCATGTTAATTTTTGTTTAGTGTTGACTGTTGCAGCATGTTAATTTTCGTTTAGTGTTGACTGTTGCAGCATATTTGTTTCTGATAGGGCAGCATATTTGGTAATGTTCTGATAGCAGCATGTTTAATGTTTGTTTGTTTCTGATAGCAGCATGTTTAATGTTTAATGCTGCTTGATTTAATTTTCTGATAGCAGCATTGTTTGTTTCTGATAGCAGCATGTTTAATGTTTAATGCAGGATGTTTAATGTGCCATGTTTAATGTTTAATGCAGCATGTTTAATGATGCATGTTTAATGTCTGTTGACTGTTGGTACATTGCACTTGGAGTTGGAAGTTGGAACATTGCACTTGGAACATTGCACTTTGCAGTTTGCAGTACATTTTGTAGGCTCTGCAGTAGACATTTTTAATGTTTTAGCACTTTGTTTAATGCTTTGCAGTGCACTATGTTTGCTTTGCAGTTTGCAGTGCACTATCTGATCAAATTGCAATTATAGGCTTTGCAGTTTGCAGTGCACTATGTATAATGTTTTTGCACTTTGGAACATTTGATTGGGTGTACAGAATCTTCAGTTTTTGGGTTATTTTGGTATATTGGGTTAGGGTTAGGTAGCTAGGTAACTTAGTAGGTTACTCATATTAAATTGTGTGATGTTGAATAGGTAACACCCATCCAATCAATGGCAACAACATCATATTCATGCAATGTGCGTATTTTTTGATTTTTTAATTGAAGTACAAATTGTGTGATGTTTTCATTTGTTATTTATATTTTGTATATTCAATATTTCAATGTACAAATTGTTGTTTTAGATGTCGCAAGAAGGCGATCCTCAACCACCAACTAGCTCTCAAGCAACAAATGAGCCTATATCCAATCCTAATTCGAGGCTTCGAGTTTCAAGAAAGCCTACGAAGGAAAGAGCTCCGCATTGGAAAGATTTTAAGAAATTTCTTGATGCGGAAGGTCGTCCAAAAGCAAGTTGCAATCATTGCGAAAAAGAGTATCATTGCCATAGTAAACTTAATGGGACTAGTAATGTGAGAAATCACTGGAATGCATGTCCACTAAATCCAAAGAATAATGATTCTAGTCAAACAATTCTCAACTTACAATCAATTGCGAAGGGAAAGGACAAAATACTAACTAGCTGGAAATTTAACCAAGACGAGGTTAGAAAGGCCTTGACAAATATGATTATCGTTGTTGTTGACGGCTTGAAATTGATGTCTCCATCGGTTGCTCGTGTTCGAAATGCGGTAAGGTATGTGAGACATTCTCCAAGTCGCTTTCAAAAGTTTAAGGAGTGTGTTGAAGCCGAAAAGATACAAAGCAAAAAAATGTTGTGTCTTGATGTGAGCACTCGTTGGAACTCGACATTTTTGATGTCGGACACGGCACAAAAGTTTGAAAGTGCCTTTGAGAGATTCGCCGGACAAGATCCATGGTTCAAAGTAGAACTAACGGAGAATGGCGGATATCCTATTGAAGATGATTAGGCCAATGCAAGAAGGTTGTGCACTTTCTTAGAACACTTCTATGAACTTACTTTGCGTATCTCGGGATACTTATATGTCACTTGCAATAATTTCTTTGATGAAATTACATCCATTGATATTCTCTTGCGCACATCAAAGGAGAGTGATGACTATGACTTGTCTCTCATGGCCGACAAAATGAGGGAGAAGTATCATAAATATTGGGGTGACATTGAAAAAATGAATATGGTGATTTTTATTGCACCAATTCTTGATCCTCGACATAAGTTGGAATATGTAGAATATGCTCTTGATCATCTCTATGGTCCGGAGAAGAGCGATTCCATGAAGAAGAAAGTAAAAAGTGTTGCGTACTCTATGTTCAATGAGTACAAAAATATGAGCTCCTCACAAAGTGGTGGTAGTGGTACTACTATTAGTGAAAGAGTTGAACCTTCTAGTGCAAATCAACCGTTGCAATTGAAGAAGTTCATGAAAGCCCAATTCAAGAAATATAAGATGGAATTGGGTGGTGGTGATGCTAAATCCGAGTTTGATCGATATCTAGATGAGAGCACCGTAGATGATGATGATGAGAGTGATGATTTTGATATTTTGGGATGGTGGAAGCTCAATTCTCCTCGTTTTCCGATCCTATCGAAGATGGCTAGGGATGTGTTGGCCGTTCCCATATCTACCGTGGCGTCAGAGTCCGCTTTTAGTACGGGTGGCCGTGTGCTTGATTCATATAGAAGCTCTTTGACTCCAAACATTGTTCAAGGTCTCATTTGTTGTCAAGATTGGTTTCGAGGGCCCTCCGATCGACCCATAGTATCCATTATTGAATAGGACTTTGAAGACATATATAAAGTTGAAATGGGTAATTTTAAATTTCTTCTTTATAGTATTATTTCCATATCTTCTTGTATGTGTTTTAACTTCTTCATTGATTTCATTTTTCATTTAGAATTGGGCAAGTTAACGGTGGAATCAACAACGTCAACAAGTGAGGTTTGAGTATTTACACTATTTTAATTTGGGAACAAACTCTTAGTTGGAAACTTGGAGACATAATTTGTAATATTTTTTGGTGCTACATTTACTGCTAGTCTGCTACTAGTACTACAGTCCTACTGCAGTTGTTGTTACCTACTTGCAGACTTGCAGTCCTATTTTTTGGGAGACATTATTTCATGTTGGGATGTTGGGAGACATTATTTCATGTCTGGTCTATTACCTACTTGCTGCAGTTATTGTTGTTGTTGGGAGTTGGTCACTTGGGAGTTATTCCCAGTTGGGAGTTGCTGCAGTTGTTGTTAATCGACAGTTGGGAGTTGGGAGAATTTATTGCTTGCCTTGAATTTATTGCTGGTCTGTTTATACTTTATACTGCAGTTGTTGTTATTCCCAGTTGGGATGTTGGTTGGATTGGAAGAATTTATTACTTGCCTTGAAGTTGCTGTTGTTAGAATTTGTTATTCCCAGTAGGAATGTTTATACTGCTGCAGTAGTTGTTGTTGTTAGAATTTATTACTGCTGGAACAATGTTACGTTTGGAGACAATGGGACAATGGGAGGTTGGAACTTGGAGTTGGAAGAAAATGCTGCTTCTTTCATTCTTTACTACTGCTGCTTTCATTCTTTCATTCTTCTTTCATTCTTCATTGATTTCATTACTGCTGCTTCTTTCATTCTTTATAGTTTTCACTGCTGCTGGCATGCTGCTTCTTGTATTATTGTTTACTGCAGCTTGTCTATTCCATTGGGACAATGGGAGGTTGGAACTTGGAGTTGGAAGTGTGACATTGGCGAGGCATTTATGCAGCCATTTACTGAAATGTACAGCTGGTGGCGAGGCATTTAATGCAGCCATTTAGTTGGTATATCTATGATCTATCTATGAGGTTAATTTGTTTATTTTTCCCTTAAAATTTTACTAACATATTTGAGGAGAAAGTGGCAATGATGATGTTGGCTTGAGAATACGAGAACTGATACTACATGCATCCAACTATGATGTATAAATAAGCCTTATCTGAGCCACATTTTAGTTTTTTTTCCTTCTTTTTATTGTCTTGTGCAGGAAAAGGGGTTGGGACCAATATGCTGTGGACTGTGGAGTGTGGATCAATATTATTTCTTTTTATTGTATAGCTCAGTCACTGACTTGTAGTCTTGTATAGCTTTTTATTGTATAACTCAGCATTTTTATTGTAGAACTCAGCATTTTTCCTTCTTTTTTTTTGTATAACTCAGTAGGGGAGAGCAGTAGGGGAGAGCTTATTATTGTATAGCGCAGCCATATTATTATTGTATAGCGCAGCCATATTGTTGTGGACCAATAAGATGAATTTTTATTGTATCTTCCAGTTCCAGCCATATGTACGTTTTTTTTTGGCACCAATAAGATAATTTTTACTGCACTACATTTTTTGGATGTGTTTTTTTAGGCCCGGCCCAATTGGCCCACAAAACCGAACCGAACCGAAAAATCGAACTTCAAATTCGGTTCGGTTTTGAACGGTTTACAAGCATTCGGTTCGGTTTTCGGTTTGCCCATTTTCGGTTTTCGGGTTGATCGGTTTTGGAGTCTTCGGTTCGGTCTGGACCGAACCGAACCGATGCTCTCCCCTACACAACAGCACTTAAGAAATCCAGCTAGCCTTATGAGCACACATATTTTTGTGTCATAAAAATACATACAAACTATTTATAACAGACACATGTAAAAAAAAATCAGTTCACCGCCTAGGTGCCGTCTAGGCGGCCCTCCGGCACACCGATTCCGCCTAGCGAAATTTAAAACACTGTGATGTAATTTAAAAAACATAATGATTTCAGAAAATAAAGTGATGAATGACAAAACTTGATGAATCATGAAAATTGAATCTACAAAATCTTCATTTAAAAAATATATAACATAATTGGTACAAGCTGTAAGAGGACAAAATAAGAGGGAATCTAAGACTCCAAAGAGTGAAAGTTCTCTATATTGAGGGACAAAAATGGAAGGAATCTAGGATTCTAGAAAGCTTACTGCTATGCTTGCTATGTATTACAATCAAACAATATTTCTTTATTCTACATTTGATTTCCTTTTGGAAGAACAATTGCATGAGTTTGAAAAACATGATGCATAAAAAAGTGCAATTGAATTTTGATGGCATGATTCCAACACCAATTAAAAGAATGATTCCAATGCCAGCATAAGTGCTTTAACACATAATTAAGATAACTTCTCCATGCTATATAATCTGCAGGCTACCTTTTCGGTAATATAAATAAAATCTAGAACTCAAAACAAGTTGCTAAGTTGACTAGCTAAAATGCCTTCTAGTTAACCATAAATTTAACTTTCAAAATATATGAACAAATAAGAGTATATCCTTAGGAAATTATAAAAATGAGGATTCAATGAGTTAATTTTTGTTATCAACATACTCATTTGCATGTGGAAGTCACAATAGCAAATTAAGAAAGGGAAAACATAATGCACGAAATATGATATTTATACTTTACATTTTACATAGAAAATAGACAGAAGCAATTTCTTCAATAATCTTTGACTGATAGGAATTCAAGAAACAAACATGAACCTAAGTACCCATGGAACATACAAGCACAATAGCTGAACATCCTCTGCCTTCCCAATGCATTAACTAGCTATTTCCCCAAAGGTCGAGATTTCAGCCATTCATGTCTTGTAGGGCAAACAAATATGATATGTTATAGGTAACCGGGAAGATGAGTATCTTTCCTTCACACCTATGGTTGGTGTGTCCCAACATGTAAAACCACAAAACATATAAGTAAACAAACTTATCAACATCTTATAGCATTTATTTTTCAATTTCATGGATATAATTAACTTCCCTTACATTTCACTAACCAGTTCTGAGGAAGGATAAGAGGAGTGTATAAGACTATATTTTGTCAGTCTAAGAAAATAGGTTGGATGCCTGAATTGAGTTGCCAGGTTTGGTAAAATCCTATTATATCAGAATAAATAAATAGATATAAAAAATAGTTCATGGATATGCTTAATTGAGTTGCCCGGTTGGATGCTTGAATTTGATATAATTAACTTCCCTCTTATAGAATTTATTTTTCAATTTTATGGATATACCCTACTAAAATAGTTCAGAGTCACTGCTTCAACCATTCTTAATAATATTAATAATGTCATTCTCAATATCGCGACCAGATGAATCCTAAATAGCAAAATAAATAAATAAATAGTGTAAAACAAGATAACATAATAAGTAAAGAACCATAGAATAAAAAGCAAGGATGTAAAACATAAGAGTATCATAAAGTTAGGACTAAAAATGCTTAAGAATAAAAAGATTATGAAAGATTAAGAATATCAGAAACATAGAGTATAAAAAAGATGTCTACAGAGCATGTGAAAGAAGAGTCTCCGAGTACTTGACCATTTCTTTCTCCTTGATTAACATAGAGTATTAGAAAACATAGAGTATCAGAAACTACACCAGACTTTTTCAATGTCATCAGGGCATTACCCTACTAAACACAATTTAGAGTCGCTACCGAACACATGTTTTTTAGTTTCATGGATATACCTTACTAAACATAGTTCAGAGTCGCTACTCCAGTTAAACCATTCTTAATACTATTGTTAATGTCATTCTCAACCCTGCATCAAACTTCATTATAGTCCCTCTAATACTGTCTACTTAAGATGTACACATGAAGAATATCTTTTATTTAAGCCATTGCAACCTTCACTCTCCATTGAGGTTCTTCCCTCTAAAAAGCAAGGTTATATTCTAAATTATCCTCCATGGTAATGGCTGAAAGCCACGAAACCAACAAAGCCAAGTCTTGCCAAATAATGAGTAAGAGAAGTTCCAGTTAACATGTGTAAAGCCTTATGGAAGCTGGGTAGAGACGGGCCAAGAAGAGTCATTCATGCAATGAAAGTAGGTTGTTATGACGACAGTCATGGTGCTCGAGTTCACTGCAGGTTGGTGAACTGTGTGCCATAATTCATCACGTTATGTACATTTAGTGTTTATTATGCTGAATTTCTTTAACATTTGTACTTGGAATCTAGGTGCAATTCTATGCAAAGGGTTTAATAGAGGACTTGGAATGTTGTGTGCTGGCTCTTTAGTTTTTTTTTTATTGAGTTCGTTGCGGAGAAATCCAGAAGAGAGTTTTGTGCCATATTCATAGGAGCATTAGTCTTTGTAATAGGCAGATACATGAACCTTGTTTAGAACTTGGGCAGCATCTTGTATTTTTTTGGAGAATCATTAATATATTCTTATATCAGGCTTTGTAATAGGTAGATAAATTCTTTTCTTTTTATTTAACTTGTGTTTTATTTTAATCATTTGAGTTTATAGTGTGTTGGAGTTTGGTCTTTTTCCAAGAGAATTTTAGTCCCACATCGGCTAGACCAAAGGAGTTGTATCTCTATATATTAGCTTTGCTAGTTTAGAGATGCACATGTGGTGTGGAGGTGCACATGGGTGTGCCATGTGGGGTTATTTTTCTAAAGGGAAAAAGGCTAAATCAACAATTGAAAGCATTCATGCTTTTTGCTCTTGGGAAATTTATTTCCATGGGAGCTAAGCCCCGTAGGGGCTTAGCGACTCGGACTCGGACTCGGGCTCATGGGCTCATGAGGCGTAATGTGGCGTTTTGTTGGCGCACTTTGCACTTAGCACGTCAGCATCCACGTTGCGCAAGTCCAGTTGCGCTGCCCAGGTGCGCGCCCAGGTTGCGCTTGGCTGCGCTGGGTTGTGCGGGTTGCTCGGGTTGCGCTGGGTTGTGCGGGTTGCTCGGGTTGCACAATGCGTGCAGTACGTGCAGTGCGCGGAGTGTGCGCAGCTCAGTGTCGCACGGTGTGCAAGGAGCGCAGGGTGCGTGCAGTTGGCGCAACTTGCAGCAGAACGTGCGTTTGCATGTTCTGGGCGGTTGCTACATGTTCGGGGTAGTTTTTACCACGTTCCTAACTTTGTGGCAACCGAACAGTTGCTGCAGGGCCTATATAAGGCATCCTCTCTCTCTCTCAAGACTAATTACAGAATAGAAAGAGAAGCCATCACAGAAAGTTTACGAAGTGTTTTTTAGCACAAGTAAACAGAGAATTCAGAAGTGTTCTTTAACACAGTTATGTTCAGAATTTGCCTGCGAATTCCAGCAGCCTTCGAGAGAGAGAGAGGAAAGGCGCCGCACCAGCGTTGCTTTTGCACGGGAGTTCGTGTCCATCCGAGGAGTCAGAAGAGCAGGAGTGTTCCAAGTTCTCCGACGAACTTGCTGGTTCCTGGAAGCTGTTCGTGTAGGGCGAATAAAGCTTTGAGCAACGGTGATTATTCACCCCAGCAGGAGTTCTTCCATCTTTCGCCAGTCACCTTCTTCATTGCTGCCAGTAATTCTGATTGTATCTTCTTTTTAGAAGTATTACGATCGATTGCTGTTGATTACGAAATCTTTTTAGATTCTCGTAATTCAGAATCACCTTCCTTGAAGTGTTGATTTGGAACATTGTTTTTACAATTGTTTCATTTTCTCAGTTTTCCATCGAAAAATTGTGCCCCGGCACTAACAATCTCAAAGCTTTATTGCTACGATGGAAAACGTTAATGCTTCACTCCTCAATACTGACTTTTGTAAGTTAGAAAAATTTGATGGAGAGCATTATCAAGTCTGGAAGAGGAAGGTTTATCTCACCCTTCAACTCAGAGACGTTGATCACGTGCTTCTTGAAGAGGAACCTACTGTTCCAGATACTGGGTCTGCTGCTGCAATCGCTGCGGTTACTAAACTTCAGGCCAAGTGGAGAAGAGAAAATAGTATTTGCAGGCTGCTTATCCTGAATGCTATGGAGGATTTCCTAGTAGAATCCTACAGTAAGAAGACAATTGCCAGAGACATATGGGAGTCTCTGGAGAAACTGTACGAAGAAGACAAAAACAGGAGCAAGATATTTGTGGTTGAAAAATATCACAAATGGCTCTTTGAGGACGAGAAGTCCATGTTGCCGCAGGTAAAAGAATTTCTGAAACTGCGACAGAAGTTGGAAGACGAGGCGATGCCCCTCCCTGACAAGTTTGTTGTTGGAGGGATTGTCTCAAAGCTCTCCGCTGGGTGGAGTAAGTTCTATGCAAACATGCATAGGAAGAAGCTAGAGATCAGCCTTGAAGATCTCTTACAGGAAATCTATGTTGAGGACCAGATGTGGGCTCAACTGAAGGTGGACGCACTGTCCAAGCAATTGGCTAACGCCAATCTGGTTCATACCAAGGAACCAAGGGGAAAGCAGGCAGCTTCCCACAGCAAGAAGAAGGACCCTAACAATCTGAACGTGAAGGAGACTTCCTTCAAGCGAAAGAAGGCAAAGTCTCAGATGCCATGTTTCAAGTATGGCAAGAAGGGCCACTTGAAGAATGAATGCAAAGCAAAGACCAAGCAATCAGAGCAAGGAGAGCCTAGTAAGGTATCTATGATCACTGACGTTGTTGCTATGATTGCGCAGGTTGATGCGGTAAGGACTGACTCTGACTGGTGGGTAGACACTGGAGCCTCCTGCCATGTCTGCTCCAGTATGGAGTGGTTCACCACCTACACACCTACTTCTGAAGTGGTTATGATGGCGAACCAGGCACAAGCTGAAGTGCTCGGGATCGGGACGGTGGTCTTGAAGCTGACTTTGGGGAAGTCTCTGACGCTTTAAGGCGTGAAGCACGTACCTGCTATCGCCAAGAACCTGATCTCAGGAGGCCTACTCTGCAACGCAGGCCTCAGGATGGACATCAATGCTGGCCAGATGGTGATGTCTATCAAGGAAACATATTTCGGGAAAGCTTTTTATACCGAAGGAATGTTCAAAATTCAGCTTATAAATCAGTCCAATGTAATTAATGTGATTAATAAAATCACTCCTTCTGCTTATACTCTTGAGTTGTGGCATAATAGGCTAGGACATGTTCATTGTAAACGAATAAACAGAATGTCTAGTCTAGGACTTATCTCCAAGTGTGGGGGTAAGGTAGAGAAATGTGAAGTTTGTGCTCAAACAAAGATCACAAGGAAACCCTTTCCTCGGGTTAATCGAAGTACAGATCTTCTGGAGTTGGTACACTCCGATATCTGTAATTTCAAACAGTTCTCTACAAAGGCCGGGATGAAGTATTTCATAACCTTCATCGATGACTTCTCAAAGTATGCGTTCGTCTACTTGCTGAAGGCTAAAGACGAAGCATTCGAGAAGTTCAAGGAGTTTAGAGCCGAAGCTGAGCGGCAGACTGGACAACAACTCAAAAGGATAAGAAGTAATCGAGGTAGGGAGTACAGGTCTCATGAATTCGCATCGTTCTGTAAAGAACATGGAATTGTCAATGAGACTACGGCTCCGTACTCTCCTCAATCAAACGGAGTAGAAGAGAGGAAGAACAGAACGTTAACAGAAATGATTAACTCAATGTTGTTGACTGCTGGCCTTCCTAAGTGCTACTGGGGAGAAGCTGCATTGACGGCCACTTTTATTCTAAATAGAGTGCCTCATGCAACTTCAGACGTTACTCCTCATGAACTCTGGTTCAAGGTCAGACCTAACTTGAATGTCATTCGAGTGTGGGGGTGTCTGGCGTACGTCAAGCTTCCAGATCTGAAGATTCAAAAGCTTGGGACAAGGACTACTAAGACGATCTTCTTGGGGTATGCCGAGAAGAGTGATGCTCGGAGATTTCTTGATATTGAGTCAAATCATATCATTGAATCTCGCGACGCAGAATATTTTGAAGACAAATTTGTAAGGCACAAGAATATTGTTCTTGCGGATGTACCGAAGAACAATGAGGGTGCGCAGGAAACTGAAGTCTTCAATGAAGATGTGGTCCAAGAAGATATTGTTGTTGAAACAATGATTGAACCAGAACAAGCTGAGTCGTCAGCTAAGCGTATGAGGAGGCCGAAGGATTTCGGAAGTGACTTTGTCACCTATCATGTGGAAGCTGATCCGCTTACCTATGATGAGGCGATGAAGACCAGAGACGCGGTTTTCTGGAAGGAGGCGATTGACAATAAAATTGATTCTATCACCTCAAATAACACTTGGGTGTTGGTTGATCTTCCTGAAGGAGCGAAGCCCATCGGATGCAAATTGATCTTCAAGAAGAAGATGAAAGCAGACGGAACTATTGACAAGTTCAAGGCTAGGTTGGTAGCCAAGGGGTTTTCTCAGAAGCAGAGGATTGACTATTTTGACACGTATGCTCCAGTAGCCCGGATGACCACCATTAGAATGTTGATTGCTCTCGCAGCAATACATAAGATGGTGATACATCAGATGGATGTGAAAACGGCTTTCCTAAATGGCGAGCTGACCGAAGAGATTTACATGCAACAGCCAGAGGGATTTGTCATCAGGGGTCTTGAAGACAAAGTCTGCAAGTTGGTAAAATCTTTGTACGGTCTTAAACAGGCTCCCAAGATGTGGCATGAGAAATTTGACAAAGTTATAAGGTCAAATGGCTACATGGTCAGCGATACGGACAAGTGTGTTTACACGAAGTTTGCTGATGGAAGAGGTGTGATCGTTTGTCCGTACGTGGACGACATGCTTATCCTAGGTACGGATATTAGCTGTGTCACGGAGACAAAGAAATTCATCTCAAGCAAGTTCAGTATGAAGGACTTGGGGGAAGCTAATGTGATCTTAGGGATCAAGATCATCTGGACAGACACTGGACTAGTGCTGTCACAGTCTCATTATATTGAGAAAATGATCACTTGTTATGGGTATCGGGATCTTCCAGGGATCGATACGCCGTACAGGTGTGATCTGAAGCTGAAGCCTAATTCAGGGGAAAGTGTCAGGCAGCTGGAGTATTCAAGCGTAATCGGGAGTTTGTTGTATGCTACTACTGCCACAAGGCCTGACATAGCTTTCGTCGTGGGAATGCTGAGTCGTTTTACGAGCAACCCAGGTGTTGAACACTGGAAAGCTGTAAAACGGGTTATGAAATATCTCAAGAAAACTCAGACATATGCACTGTACTACAGCGGAGATCTGCCGGTAGTGGAAGGCTTCAGTGATGCCAGCTGGTGCTCAGAGGTGGAGAGTGAGAGGTCCACAGGTGGATTCATTTTCACAATGGGTGGAGCTGCTATATCGTAGAAGTCGAAGAAGCAGACTATGCTCTCGCGGTCATCCATAGAATCTGAGTTCTTTGCACTTGATACCGCAGCCGAGGAAGCAGAATGGCTTCGAGAGCTCATGTATGATCTTCCAGTGGTTGGGGCACAAATACCGGCGATACCGATATACTGCGACAACCAGGCGACTGCGGCGGTGGCATCAAATGACCTCTTCAACGGGAAGAAGAGGACTGTGCGGTTGAAGCACAGGGCAGTACATGATCTTATCAAGAGAGGTGTTATTGCAGTAATTGATGTTCGGAGTCAGGAGAACCTGGCGGATCCGTTCACCAAGGGCCTCAAGCGCCAGCTGGTCGATGACACAGCTTGTAAAATGGACTTGAAGGCATTCTGATATTGTATTATTGTATTCTTACCATAAAGTTTTATGCTATTAGTTCAAAGATTTATCTACTAGGCATCTAGCTTTTGGTTCAAGGGAGGACCACTAATCAGAAGAATATCAGGAACGGTGGGTACATGTTCTATTGGGCATGGAGAGGTTACGAACCTATAACCACTGTTGTCTACTGTTGTTTTCTGCGGAAAACGGTTCCTGTGGGAAGGTTGGCTTAATTGCCTTAATGAGTTCTCAAGCAGAGTGAATGCCTGGTGTGCTTTACAGGAAGCACGGTAGAACAGCACTACAAGGAGTAAAACTCCATGCTACAGTGGGGTGACTCCACGAAGAGGTTCCTATATGTGGGGTGCTGTCCAGGAATAGGATAAAGTCTCGGCTTTGCAGGCCAAGTCACAGCGGCGTAGCACCGCAAATAGGCAGTTAGCCTAATGCTGTATGTTAAAATAAAGAGGGGTGTAGTCAGCACTACAAAAAGGAGGAGTTCCTCATGTTACAGTGGCACGACACCACGATGAGGTACCCGGTTAGGGATAAAGCCTCGGTCTTGCAAGTCATGTCGTTGCGGCGTAACACCGTAAGGGAGCCTAAGGCTTCATGCTGGGTAGTTTGGCATTACAAAGAGGCAGTTGCCTCATGCTACAGTAGTATGACACTACGAAGGTTCCCAGATATAGGGTGATTCCCAGGGAGGGGTAATGCCTTGGCTTTAAGCCATGTCATAGCGGCGTAGCACCGCAAGGGAAGCGCAAAGCGCTTCATGCCATGTCTCTTTATAATGAACTCACCTATAGTGTATGGACAAAGAGATCTCAGGCCGTCTCTTGAGGGTAAACTTGTAGACGCCCAAAATTATACACTGAAACCAGGCTGGCATAGGGCCTTTAATGTGTAGCCAGAAGCACATGTAACTACATTATGTGAGTGGAAAGAATTTCAGCTATGATGCAGAATTCAAGGCTTAGTCCATTCTTGTATTATAGTCTGTTGTTTGAACCATGCGGGAAGATTCAAGTCGTCAGCGACATCTCTCCTAATGCATGATGGACAGTTACTGTGGGGAACACTTATACTCATATATAGAGATATGTGGGGGATTGTTGGAGTTTGGTCTTTTTCCAAGAGAATTTTAGTCCCACATCGGCTAGACCAAAGGAGTTGTATCTCTATATATTAGCTTTGCTAGTTTAGAGATGCACATGTGGTGTGGAGGTGCACATGGGTATGCCATGTGGGGTTATTTTTCTAAAGGGAAAAAGGCTAAATCAACAATTGAAAGCATTCATGCTTTTTGCTCTTGGGAAATTTATTTCCATGGGAGCTAAGCCCCGTAGGGGCTTAGCGACTCGAACTCGGACTCGGGCTCATGGGCTCATGAGGCGTAATGTGGCATTTTGTTGGCGCACTTTGCACTTAGCACGTCAGCATCGTCGCTAGGCGCATAGTGTGCTTTAGTAGCGCTCGTTGCGCGAGCCACTTGCGCTGCCACGTTGCGCAAGCCCAGTTGAGCAAGTCCAGTTGCGCTGCCCAGGTGCACGCCCAGTTGCGCAAGCCCAGTTGCGCTACCCAGGTGCGCGTCCAGGTTGCGCCCAGGTTGCGCTTGGCTATGCTGGGTTGCACGGGTTGCTCGGGTTGCGCTGGGTTGCGCTGGGTTGCACGGGTTGCGCGGGTTGTTCGGGTTGCGCTGGGTTGCACTGATTGTGCTGCGTGCGCCGTGTACGCAATGCGTGCAATGCGCGCAGCTCAGTGTCGCGCGGTGTATAAGGAGCGCAGGGTGCGCGCAGTTGGCGCAACTTGCAGTAGAACGTGCGTTTGCATGTTCTGAGCGGTTGCTACATGTTCGGGGTGATTTTTACCACGTCACTAACTTTGTGGCAACCGAACAGTTGCTGCAGGGCCTATATAAGGCATCCTCTCTCTCTCAAGGCTAATTACAGAATAGAAGGAGAAGCCACCACAGAAAGTTTACGAAGTGTTTTTTTGCACAAGTAAAC
This sequence comes from Iris pallida, assembly GCA_029216955.1. Lineage (NCBI taxonomy): Eukaryota > Viridiplantae > Streptophyta > Magnoliopsida > Asparagales > Iridaceae > Iris > Iris pallida. Next base: position 2,554,411 of record JANAVB010019199.1, read on the forward strand.
AGAGAATTCAGAAGTGTTCTTTAACACTGTTCTGTTCAGAATTTGCCTGCGAATTCCAGCAGCCTTCGAGAGAGAGAGGAAAGGCGCCGTACCAGCGTTACTTTTGTACGGGAGTTCGTGTCCATCCGAGGAGTCAGAAGAGCAGGAGTGTTCCAAGTTCTCCGACGAACTTGCTGGTTCCTGGAAGCTGTTCGTGTAGGGCGAATAAAGCTTTGAGCAACGGTGATTATTCACCCCAGCAGGAGTTCTTCCATCTTTCGCCAGTCACCTTCTTCGTTGCTGCCAGTAATTCTGATTGTATCTTCTTTTTAGAAGTATTACGATCGATTGCTGTTGATTACGAAATCTTTTTAGATTCTCGTAATTCAGAATCACCTTCCTTGAAGTGTTGATTTGGAACATTGTTTTTACAATTGTTTCATTTTCTCAGTTTTCCATCGAAAAATTGTGCCCCGACACTAACATAGTGTAGGGTTCATGATTTAAGAATCAATATTAAATGCTAGTTTTTTTTGTGTATAGTAAGGAAGAATAATAGCATGACGAGATATAACAATAGAGTCCTCTAGCATTGATTAACTTCATCTTATCTTAATCCTAAGCATGAATTTGGATCTAGTTATATACGAAGTAGCCATCTATAAAGGACAAAATAGTAGTCCACTATAAATTTATATGTGATACTGATGGGAGTTTGAACAATGAAATGTAGGACATTGCCATTGGTCGAAAGATTCTGAGACCCCTAAAATAATTCTAGTGAAATATGATGCATTCCTAGGATCAAACCTGATCCTTTACTGTTATAGCTAGTTACCATAAAGTTGAGCCACACCCCCCCCCCAATCAGCCACGTCATCATGAATCAGCCACGTCACCTCTGACAGTTTGTTACACAGCTGGATGGAGAGAGCGTAGGAATCAAGCTAGCCAAGCTATCACCTATAAAAGAAGAGCACAAAGAATGAGAGGTCATGTGTGAGCTTGTATCTTCATTTCTTAGTTCAATTTACAATAGCATTTACCTGCAATTTTCCTTTGTAGCTCTGTTCTTCAATTCAATAAAGTAGTTCTTCCCAAATTTACTTGTTGTTATGTCGAATCCCATGAAATCACCACCCGGTCCTGGAAATTTAGGTCGAGGACCTACCAATTTGGTGTCATAGCTGGATCCAATTCCAGAAGGAACGCTGGATCAAAGTTCGAGCAGCCATGCCTCTTGAGAAACTGCTCATGAGGAGCTCACATCACTGGAGGTGAATGTGAGGTTCCTTGCCATGGAAGGTACAATCCAACAACTCAGGACTACTATGAATACTCCATTCGAGAGACTGTTAGAAGAATTAACCAGATCTAGAGTTGGATCTGAACAAGGGATGGAAAATTTTGGCATGAATGCTGCCAACAATTTCCAAAATTCCCAAGGAATGTATACTCCACCAACCCCAGTGTATCTTGCCACAAATTTTCCAAACTCCCAAACCATGGGAATGGAAAATCCTTATAATACTGGGCCAATGGTGTTTCAAACACCTCAGCCTGTACAAATGAATATGCAACCCCCCTTTTGCTCCCAAGGGATGGGGAGTCCTGTGGTTCCTATGCAAATGGGACCTCAAGTGCCTTTTGGCACTCAAGGAGTAGCCAATCCTACCGTTCCTGTACAAATGCTTCAACACACACCTTTTGGTAATCAAGGGGTGGGCAATTCAGTTAATAATGCACAAATTCCCATTGTTCCTGCACATACTCCTCTGAATCATCAGAGGAATAATTTTGGTCTACAACATCTCCCACAGACCATGGGGCATACAAACTTTCGATTGTAGTTACCTGAATATGATGGAGCAGGGGATGTAGAAGAATGGTTGATGAGAATAGCCAATTATTTTAATTTCTATAATGTCTCAGAGTGGGACAAGGTTAAATTCTGTCCAGTCCAACTCAAAGGGACAGCTGCCTATTGGTTTAACTGGGTAATGAAGGTTAAAGGAGGAGTCATGTCTTAGAATGAATTCTGTCAGGCCATCACAATACAATTTAGGCCATCACAATTCACTGATTATGTTATGGACCTCAAATTACTCAAGCAAGAAGGAACTACGTTGGATTATAATATGCAATTCCAACAACTATCCAATAAAATACAAGGAGTTCCTGAGGCATTTTTTATCAGTCATTACATGGCTGGTTTGGAGGACATCAGGTATGAAGTTCAATTGACAAATCCTAATGAATTACTTACTGCTATGAACATGGCTAGATTGCAGGAAGCCAAATGGCAAGCTGTCAAAAAGATGCACAATGTAGGCTCCTATCCACTGAAATTCTCAGGAAACAATCACATTAATCCTGTACAAGCAAGTGAAGAAACAAAAAAGCCATATACTACCACTACTTCAAACCCATCTACATGCAAAACCTTCCAAACACCTACCATATCTCCTAGTGAGCTAGCTAGGAGGAGAGGCCTTGGGCTATGTTATCTGTGTGATGAAAAATGGTATAAAGGGCATAGGTGCAAAGAAAAGAAGTTGTACATGCTTATGGCTGATGAAGAGAACTCAGAGGAGCAAAACAGTGGGCTAGAAGACACTGAAGGGAAGTCTGTTGCTGCTGGCTTTTTTTCTATTTCCCTCCAAGCCCTATCAGGAAGCTTACATCCTTCTACTATGAGAATGAGAGGAACCATTCAAAACATATCTGTCATGATCCTAATTGACTCAGGATCTACACACAGCTTCATTGACCTGCAGTTCAGTGAAAGGTTACAACCGACTTCAAATATTAGTGAAACTTTTGAAGTTATGGTGGCCAATGGAGAAAAGTTGAAGAGCACAAGAGTATGTTTGGGAGTGGTGATTGATTGCCAAGGCAGAAAGATCATCACCAATCTATTGCAATTGCCTATCACTGACTGCCAAGTTGTGTTGGGAGCAAATTGGCTCAGCACTTTAGGAGACATTATTTGGAATTTCAAGGAGCTGAGCATGAAGTTCACTGAGAATGAGGAGTTGCAGACTTTCAAAGGCATTCAAACAGACAGCACACACTTGCTAGAGCCACTCAATAAAGACCTCAGACAAGGCTCTCAAATCTACTTTATACAGCTATGTTCTACTCAGGTTAACACTCCACCAGATGAAGGAGAAGATCCAGAATTGGCTATACTACTATGCAAGTTTCAGAGACTCTTTGAGGAGCCAACTGGCCACTCAGGGGTGGTCAAAACACTACACAGGTTGAAGAAAACTTGTTACAGGAAAGGGATGAAAAAAATAGTGCAATCATATATTAAGAGTTGTGAAGTGTGCCAAAGGAACAAGGTGGAAAATATCTCATCTGCTGGGCTCCTACAACCTACTCCCATTCCTGACAGAGTCTGGGAGGACATATCTCTTGACTTTATAGAAGGCTTACCAAACAGCTATCATAAAACCACTATAATGGTAGTTGTGGATAGGCTCACTAAGTATATACATCTATTTTTCCTCAGTCATCCTTACACTGCAGCTATGGTAGCCCAAGTTTTTGTGGATGGGGTCTTCAAACTACATGGAATGCCAAGGTCTATGATATCAGACAGAGATCCAGTTGTCACAAGCCTAGGGAAGGATGGAACAAAGGAGAATGCACAGTGGGTTCCTTATGAGAAGTTTATCAAAGATTTTCCCCATTTCGACCTTGAGACAAGGTCTGTTTAAGAAGAGGAGAGTTGATGCATTCCCAGGATCAAACCCGATCCTTTACTGCTATAGCTAGTTACCATAAAGTTTAGCCACACCCCCCCCAATCAGCCACGTCACCTCTGACAGTTTGTTACACAGCTGGATGGAGAGAGCGTAGGAATCAAGCTAGCCAAGCTATCACCTATAAAAGAAGAGCACAAAGAATGAGAGGTCATGTGTGAGCTTGTATCTTCATTTCTTAGTTCAATTTACAATAGCATTTACCTGCAATTTTCCTTTGTAGCTCTGTTCTTCAATTCAATAAAGTAGTTCTTCCCAAATTTACTTGCTGTTATGTCGAATCCCATGAAATCACCACCCGGTCCTGGAAATTTAGGTCGAGGACCTACCAAAATATTTATTACGAGTTTTAGTTAGTAATTTATGATTCTGACAAAAAGAAAAAAACTTTCTTACATCTTTTCATGCTTATAACAAATTGATTTCCTTGGCTCAAAGTCTTTTGATATGAGATTCTAGAATCTACGTATTCATGCATTTGAAAGAATTATATAAAAAAACAAATGTCTAGATACACAATTTGAATTTATTACTCATAAAAAGAAATCTGAGAAGAAATTCAAAATAGAGCATTTCTTGATCGAAAGAAGAAGACGAAACCTTAAAATAAACAAAACCCTCAAATCAACAATGTCTAAAGTATTTCTTGATAGAAAAAATGGTGGATTGCTAATATCTAAAACCCTAAAATCAACAAATGATACGAACCCAAACTAGTGAGCTTCCATCAGTAGCCTGCAGTAGCCTACTTCAGTCCAGTATCAGAGCCTTGGGAGTGAATGCCAAGTCAGCCTACCACCTCAGCAATTATGTGAAACCTGATTGGTAACATACAGGTCATTTTCCTGGGCTTGCCAGATCAGCTTAGTTAGTTATCAAGGTCAGCAAGTTGTTAATGACACTCCTTTCTCTATAGCCTATAAATAGGGAAAGGCAAGAGTATGGATGTGTGAAGAATTGTACGTTTTCTTTTACATTTGCATTTTCATTATTCTTTCTGTTAGTCTACTTCTTGCAGTAGTGTAATTCTTCTTCTTCCCCAAAGTCTCAATAAAAACCATAGAAATTCGAGATCCCCAAATCTCTTCTTCTGTTACCTAGAATTTCATCATTTTCATGGCTAATTCGAGCTTCATTCCATCAGTATACAGTATTTTGGAAACAGGATCCTGTCAATTGGTATCAGAGCTGACGATTCCCTGGAGCTATGGTCCTCGGCAAGGAGATCTGCTGGAATCACCACCGCAACTACCGATGCCGCCGACGTGGGACTACCGGCCATGGTCTTACTCTCCACAGCAGACACATCGGCAGCAGTACGCGACTTTACCACCGCCTCTGCCACCACAGCCGCCGCCACTGCCGCCACCGATCACGAGCTGGAGCTCCCAACTAGGGTTCCTGGTGGATCCTCATGAGCGGATCGTGGAGGAGAGTCTCCAATCTCTTCAAGGTACGCTTCAAAACATAGATCACAAACTACAAATCTTGGATAGTTGGATAGAGTATAGAAAGGAAGTCTATTCCTCCTATTTTTCGGTCGAGCCAACTCCTTCACCCCCACCGACAACGCAGCAGCAGTACGAGACTCCACCGTTCCCCCCTCAACCGTCGCAGCAACGATATCGGAGTCTGCAGCAGCAGGAAGAGACTGAACAACAAGTTTTTGATAAAATGTCCGTAAGGAAGCTTGGAAGTACGAGTTGGTGTCGTAGGTGTCAAATTGAGTATGAATCTATGGAGGGATTAGTCATCCACTCATTGACATCGGAGCATCAAAATAGAACCATGACTTTGGTCCGAAGCATTAAGCAAAGCATTCAGTCACCTACAAGTTATGCTAGCACTGGTGATAATATGGCATCACTAGATTTCCTTCAAATACAGCCTGGCGTCAAGGATTTGAAGCTCGGGCAACACCAACCACTGGTAGCAGACAGCATGTCCAACAACCCTGTTAATCAATTGGATAAGGCTGTTAGTTCAAAACTTGTAGCTACAAATGGCGGGACAAGTATCATGAGATCTGATGTTGAACAAGTATCATACACTTATGGTACTGTCAACCAAAGCTTAGGGTATGTGCAGCCAGATCTGAAACAGTCTCATAGACCAGCTAACTTGGATGAGGACCAAAGTTTTGATGAAGATCCAGATGCAGTATGGGGTGACCAGGTGAAGACATGCATTGCCCCATACACTGAACAGAACCAGAGATATCAGGAGAGTGTGTTGGCTCCATCGCTAGCTGGTTTGACTTTTCCTCCCCATCTTGCTAATTTTGATTACTCAGAGGAAACCTTGGAAAAAGATACTGAAATTTGGCAGCAGAGGGTTGAGAATGTGAATGCATTTATTGGACCAGCTTTGGTTGGCAAGGATCCTACGGAACAAACCCATATTGACAATTTCATGGTGCAAGAGCTTGATGGAACCAAGAACCAGTGGGGTTGTTGCAAACAGAAGCTAGGTGCAAATGCTATACTGGCTGTATCACTTGCTATTTGCAAAGCTGGAGCTTATCTCTACCAGCACATTGCCAATCTTCCTGGAAACGAGAACTTGGTATTGCCTGTACCCGCATTAAATGTTATTAATGGGGGGTCACACTCTGGTAACATGCTTGCCATACAGGAGTTCATGATTCTTCCTGTTGGAGCTTCTTCATTCAAGGAAGTCATGAAGATGGGTGTAGAAGTGTATCACCACTTGAAGTCTGAGGATGAAGAAGTAATGCTTGTGATTGGTGATACAACCAGGCAAGGGCGTTGCCCAGCATACCTGACTGATCCAGGGGCCATTTTATCTGGTGAAGCATGCAAGGAGATGTTACATTCTATTACCCAAGGCAACTCAATAGAGCTGAACTTGCTGGAGTACGGGATTTGGCTCTCTATTGTGAGCATAGGGAGTACGAAGCTCATTCAATCTACTAAAATCAGAAAGGATGGTCTCATGATATGGGATCCAGGCCCTTATGCTTGGGTTCAATATGTGCCTGGAGAACCAATTCCCAAAAGTCGACCCAACAAAGGAAGTGTGCACAGAAGGAAGATAGTTGCGGCTGCAAGGGAAAAAACTTGGGCCGAGCGTATAGTTGAATGGGATCCAGGTATACTATACCAAGTATCACGTCAGTTTGAGGTTGGTAATGTACACACAGTAGATGCTGATCAAGGTACTAGTGGACGAGATCCAGGGATGCTCGAATGTGAGGCTTTAAGGCGTGTGTGGGATCCAGGTATTTTTTCGGCCTACATCCGTACCTATCCTCCTTGTTCGTGCAATTCCAAACTGCAGCTAGGACTTCTAGGAGATCTTGTTTCTACCATGACCTTGAGACAAGGTCAATATAAAGGGGCGGGTATTGATACGAACCCAAACTAGTGAGGTTCCATCAGTAGCCTGTAGTAGCCTACTTCAGTCCAGTATCAGAGCCTTGGGAGTGAATGCCAAGTCAGCCTACCACCTCAGCAATTATGTGAAACCTGATTGGTAACATACAGGTCATTTTCCTGGGCTTGCCAGATCAGCTTAGTTAGTTATCAAGGTCAGCAAGTTGTTAATGACACTCCTTTCTCTATAGCCTATAAATAGGGAAAGGCAAGAGTATGGATGTGTGAAGAATTGTATGTTTTCTTTTACATTTGCATTTTCATTGTTCTTTCCGTTAGTCTACTTCTTGCAGTAGTGTAATTCTTCTTCTTCCCCAAAGTCTCAATAAAAACCATAGAAATTCGAGATCCCCAAATCTCTTCTTCTGTTACCTAGAATTTCATCATTTTCATGGCTAATTCGAGCTTCATTCCATCAGTATACAGTGTTTTGGAAACAAGATCCTATCAACAAAACACTCAAATCAAAAAGAAAATATGAGAGTAGTACCTTTGGGTGGGCCAACGGTATCCTTACTGCTTCGACATTGCTAGAGGTGTGGTGGTGGTAGCCTAATCAAACAGAAATCGAGATTGTGGGAGAGAAGGAGAGAAAATAAAACTCTCAAACCCTAATATATCCCTAATCAAATTGAAATTGAGATTATGAGAGGATGTACCTTCGACTCTTCACGGGTGATGGAGAGGGCAGTGCATTATCTATGATGGGTGGGTTATCACAGGAAACTCGAGAGAGAAGGTTGTCATAGGAAACTCAAGAAAGGGGAAGAGGGAGGGAACGATGAAAAAAAGTGCAAAAAAAATTAGTAATCATGGTGTGGGTTAAATGATGGCTAATTATAAGGGCACATCAAAACCTTATCAGGGCTGACCAGGATTGTGGTAGGATCCTGAGCTCCTGACATGTAAATGCTCGTCCTTCCAGGAATTGTCATAAAAAATCAATGGAATAGCTGATTAAAAGAGAATTGGGGGAGAAATCTAGGTTTATTGAAGTAATTTGACAGGGAAATACAAAGGAATGTAAAATGCTGAAGAATTGAAATGCAGGAAGAAGTAAAAGCTGGAAAAATAGGTAAATTCTCTGATACTCTACTTCTCTTCATTACAACTATTTATATCTAGTATATTCTAGGCTGACGTGGCCTTATTTGTCACTGCAGGCTGTGATTGGCCGGCCTAATGATGAGCTGTCCTCTGAGGGCTGAGCTGGCTTTGAGGGGGATTAACTAACTACCCCAACTGTCCAGAATTGGACATTGCACTGTGCTTGTGCAAGTGGGCACGTATCAACTCCCTTCCCCTTAAACTGACCTTGTCTCAAGGTCAAAATGGGGATAGGTCTGAATGAAATGCTCATAAGGCACCCATTGAGCATACTCCTTGCTCGAATGTTTCCATTGCACCAGGAGATCAACAGCAGCACGGTTGCCTCTCTTCACCATTCTTCTATCTAATATAAAGTCAGGCTCTAAAATCTGAGCTTCCACTTGGGTAGGGGTTCCTGCCTGAACTTCTCTGGCAGAGCTGACCTTCTTCTTGAGTTGGGAAACATGGAACACAGAATGAATTTATGAACCTTCAGGAAGAGCTAGCTTATAAGCCACTGTGCCTATCTTAGCTAAGACTTCATATGGACCAAAGTATTTTGGCGATAATTTTTGAGGCCTTCGTTGCCCAACTGAGACCTGTCTATAAGGCTGGAGTTTGAGGAAAAACCTAATCTCCTACATCGAACTGCCTGTCAGTCCTCTTAGTGTCTGCCAACTTCTTCATCCTGTCCTGGGCCATGTGCAAATTGTCCTTGAGTAGCTGTAGAGCATTATCTCGAGAGTTTAGAGCTTCTTCAACACTCTTGTCTTGGGGAGGGTCTGGAATGTATATGAGGATATGTGGGGGAGCTCTGGCATAGACAGCTTCAAAGGGTGTCACTTTGGTTGAAGTATGCCAGTTGGTATTAAACTAAAATTCAGCCCATGGTAGAAATTTGCTCCATTCATGGGGTTTATGCCCACAAAAATACCTCATATAAGCTTCAATACTTCTATTTGTGACCTCAGTCTGCCCATCTGTTTGAGGATGGTAGGCAGTACTATATTTGAGCTTGGTCCCCTGTGCTTTAAAAACTCTTGCCAAAATTGACTAGTGAAAATGGGATCTTTGTCACAGACAATGGATTTAGGCATCACATGTAATTTGAATACCCCAGCAATGAAAACATGAGCCACCATAGCAGCAGTGTAAGGATGACAGAGGGCAAATAGGTGGATATATTTAGTTAACCTATCAACCACAACCATTATGGTTGTTTTGTGATAGCTGGTAGGTAACCCTTCAATGAAATCCATGGATATATCTTCCCAAACCCTATCAGGTATAGGTAAGGGTTGTAATAGGCCAACTGGGGAGATATTTTCATACTTGTTCTGTTGGCAAATCTGACAGGCTTGTATGTATTTCCTGACTGCAGTCTTCATTCCCCTCCAATAGCAAGTCTTCTTGAGTCTTTGTAGAGTCTTTGCCACACCAAAATGGCCAGCCTACACATGATCATGGTGTTCTTTTAACATAGTAGCTGTAAACTCAGATTGTGGATCAATAAGGAGCCTGTTTTTGTAATATAAGAAGCCTTGTCTCATAGTGTACTTATCAGTATTTAAGCTGCCTTGTGCCCATTTGCTAAGTTGTTCTTTATAGAAATCTGAATGTTGCATTTGTTCCTGGAACTGAGCCAACCAGTCAGCTTGAACCACAGTAACTGCATTCATTATGAGAGGTTCCCTCCTGGATAAACTATCAGCAGCTACATTCTCCTTACCTTTCTTGTACTCTACTCTGTAGTGGTACCCTTGCAACTTAGCTATCCATTTGTGTTGAGCCTCTGTCCCCATTTTCTGATCTAACAAGTATTTGAGTGCTTGATGATCAGTCTTTATGATGAATTCCCTACCCCACAAATATTGACTCCACTTCTTAATAGCCAAGAGAATGGCCAGCATCTCTTTCTCATAGGTAGACAGAGCCTTTGACCTTCCCTTCAGCCCCTGACTCAGGAATGTTATAGGTCTGCCCTTTTGCATGAGGACAACTCCTATTGCTTCTCCTGAAGCATCACATTCTAGTACAAATACTTCATTAAAATTGGGCATACTAAGAACAGGAGGTTGAATGAGGGCTAATTTCAATTTCTCAAAAGCATCTTGAGTTGCATCATTCCATTTAAGGAATCCTTCTTGAGTAGATCAGTGAGTGGTCCAGCTATTGCCCCATAACCTTGAATGAATCTTCTGTAGTAGCCAGTAAGGCTTAGGAATCCCCTGAGCCCTTTCAGTGTAGTTGGAGTTGGCCAGTGCTCTACTGCTTCAGTCTTTGTGGTGTCCACTTGGATGCCTTCCTCAGAAATCACATGCCCCAACTACCCAATTTTCTGCAAGGCAAAATGGCACTTGCTCTCCTTTATCTTCAGATTGAACTCTGCCAACCTGCAGAAAACTTTATCCAGGTGCATAAGATGCTCTTCAAAGCTAATGCTGTAAATCAGTATGTCATCAAAAAATATGAGAACAAATTTTCTCATGTAATCCCTGAATATAGAATTCATCATGGACTGGAAGGTGGAGGGTGCATTGGTGAGCCCAAAAGGCATCACAAGGAACTCATAGTGTCCCTCATGAGTTCTAAAAGCAGTTTTAGGGACATCTTCTTCCACTACTCTCACTTGATGATATCCAGCCCTCAAGTCCAGTTTAGAAAAAAAAATTGCTCCATGTAGCTCATCAAACAATTCATCTATGAATGGAATTGGAAATTTATCTTTGATAGTATTTTGATTAAGGGCTCTATAATCTATACACATCCTCCAGGACCCATCAGCTTTCTTCACTAAGATAACAGGTGAGGAATAGGAGCTTGTACTGGGCCTAATGATTCCACTAGCTAGCATTTCCCTCACTTGTTTTTCTATTTCATTTTTATGTATGTAAGGGTGTCTATATGGCCTCTGACATACTGGAAGAGCCCCAGGTAACAAGAGAATTTTATGGTCAAATTCCCTTTTGGGAGGTAAGCCTGTAGGTTCATCAAATAGCTGTTTGAATCTGTGCAGTAGAGAAGAAATGGATGGGTGTGTACCTGTAGTAGTGGCTTGGCACTCTACAGAGGAGAGTTGGATAATATAGAACTGATTTTTCTGCCTGAGCTCTTTCATGTCTGCTTCAGACAGGCTATGCTTGTCTGCACCCAACCCCTTAAAAGCTTGTACTTGTCCATCTTGCTGAAACACCATGGTGAGATCTTTGAAATTCCAGAGGATGGTTCCCAGTGTTCTTAGCCAATTAGCTCCCAAAACAACTTGACACCCTGTGATAGGAAGCTTGAGTAGATTCACCTGCAATTTCTTCCCTTGGCAGTCAATCAAGACAATTGGACACATGCCTTGGCTCTGTAACTTCTCCCTATTGGCTACCAAAACTTCAAAAACTTCATTATTTGAGGTATTTAGCTTAAGTCTTTCACTGAACTGCTTGTCAACAAAACTGTGAGTGGACCCAGAGTCCATTAACACTATGACTGGCTTGCCTTGTATTGTCCCTCTCATCTTCATGGTTGAGTGTTGGCTTATCCCTGACAGTGCCTGCAAAGAAAAGGAGAAGGATTCTGGAATTACCTCATCCTGAGTATTGTCTTCCTGATCATCATCTGCAGTTAGCATAAACAGCCTTTTCTCCTTGTATTTGTGGCCTTTGAACCATTTTTCTTCACACAGGAATAATAAACCCAAATTCTTCCTCCTCACTATCTCAGTAGGGGATATAGTGAGTCTTCCTGGGTTTGTGGTAGAAGCTGTCACTCCCACTTTTCATAAATAGGGGTAAAATGGTCATTTTTGCATTTTTGGGAATTTTAAATTTTTTTATTTAATTATAATGTTATTTGGGGATTTTTAGAGTCGGGTTCGAATTTCAGCTCATTCCGACTTGTATCGGGGACCCGGGTAGCTTAGACTCTGATCGGGACCCTAATTTAAGTTAGACATGGCCCATAAAATCCCACAAATTAGTCTGGTACTTTTAGACAATTCCCCCATGACTTAATCGGTCAATTTGTAGATTTTAACTTGGCCCGTTTAAACCCGATTTATCGCGTAAGTCAATTTTGGCCTAAAGGAGGCTTGGAGGGCATTTTGGACATTTGCCAAAGCCTCCAAACCTCCCATACATGGACTGCCACCCCCTCTCCCTCTTGTTCATCCTACTTTTCACACTTAGCCAAATTTCTTCCCCCCTTGTGTTCTTTCCCAAAACCTAGACCTAAAACTTGAGAATTCATCTCTAAATCTTCTCTTTTTCCCCAAATTTCTTCCATAGATCCTCTCTACACCACCAAGGGAGGGTGCTACCAAAGTTTGGGAGAAAAGTGCAAGGTGGAAGTGTCCTTTCCACAAGGATCTTCGTATCGGAGAGGGTTTCGTTAGGAATCACTCCTAATAGGTAATTTCCTATCCTCTAAATCATTCTCCTTTGAATTTTATTTGGTTTTGGAGCCCATAGGACTTACCCATGGTTGTGTCCCTTTGTGTCAAGGTTAGAGGCCTATGGGAGACTCCTAGAAGAACTAGGATGTGAGTTTGTGTCCATGTATCCATGTGTGTGTGTGTCCATATATATGTATATATATATATATATATATATATATATATATATATATATATATATATATATATATATATATATATATATATTCATGTGTGTGTTTGTGTGTCTATATATATATATATATATATATATATATATATATTTTGTGTGTGTCTATATATATATATATGTATATATATATATGTGTGTGTGTGTGTGTCCATATATATATGTGTCCATATATATGTGTGTGTGTGTCCATATATATATATATGTAGATATGTATGTGTGTAAGTGTGTCTATATATATAGATATGTATGAGTGAGAGGAAGAGAGAGTTAAGAGATTAGAGGGTGAGAAAGAGAGGAAATTAGAGAGGAAATTAGAGAGGAAGAGAAGATAGGAGAGGAGTTAGAGAGGGAGAGAAAGAAGAGCCACAGCAGCAGCCTTGGGGGGGATTAGGGTCTGCTGCCCCCCCCCCCCCCCCCCCCCCCACCCTCCCACCCCCAAAACAGCAAGTAATAGCAGCAGCAGCAGCACCATCATCATCTAGGCAGCAGTAGCAGCAGCTACTAGCAACCCACAAACAGCCCCCTTTAACCCCCTATACCCCTATATATATATATATATATTTTTATATATATATATATATATATATATATATATAATATATATATATATATATATATATATATATATATATAAAATATATATATATATATATATATATTTTTTATATATAAAATATATATATATTTTATATATATATATATATATATATATATATATATATATATATATATATATATATATAATATATATATATATATAATATATATATATTTATATATATTAGTAGCAACCCACAAACAGCCCCCTTTAACCCCCTATACCCCTATATATATATATATATCTATATATACATATATATATACCCCTATATATATACATATATACTCCTATATATATACCCATAAATAGCCTCTATATAACCCCCTAGATGGCCTTATTTTTGGGTGTGTTTGAGTGGGTTGTGGGTGAGTTGAATGTGAGTTAGGGGTAAGGTATTGAAACTAGTTAGAATGAATACTAAACATGTTAGATAGTTGGATAGCGAGTTGGTATTGGTTAGAAAGTGAGAGTTGGTATTCTAGTTAGAGTTTAGTTAGTTTAGTTGAGGGTTAGAGTTTAGTTTGCGTAATATCATTAGATACCAAAATGGTATCTCATGAATCCCCACTATCCTAAGGTAATGCAAGTTTACCCTTTTTGACTTTTCAATATCAAGACACCGTGATACGGTATCAAGATTCTAGAAGAGGATTTAAATACCATAATAGAGAGTAGGGGAAAGCTTAGGAAGAAGTAGGAAAGCCTAGAGTGGGAGTTAGAAGCTAAAGTGAGATTTTACCAAGGTAAAGGGTGAGTTAAACAACATGGACCGTAAGATGGACTAGATGTCCACTTTACCTAGGAAACTTGGTAGGTAATGTTAGTATAGGTTAGTATCCTACTACCCTAGGAAGCCGGGAGTGGAACTCCTAAGGAAAAGCTACTTGGCCTTAGTGTTAGAGTGGAAAGGGTAAACGGGTTAAGTTGGAATAATACCCATTTCTCAGCATATGGATTTAATACCTTAAGATATAGCTAAAATTAGGATATTATGGTTGGTAATGGTTAGGAATAGTAGACTTGGACTAGTTTTGACCTTGGTTGACCACGGTTGACTATTTTGACCAAAAGTCAACCGAAAGTCGACCGTAGTCTAAAATTGACTAGAACTTGACCAAACTTGACCGGTTGACCCAAAGTCAACTGTTAGTCAACGTTAGTCAAGTTTGACCTAAAGTTAACCTAGAGTTAACCTAGGGTTGACCAGAGTTGACCAGTTGACCAAAAGTCAACTGTAAGTCAATCGTTGACTTGAATCAACCTTGTTTGACTTTGTTTGACTTGCATTGACCTAGTTTGACCTTGTTAGGCCTAGTATGACTTAGATTGACCTTGTTTGACCTAGTTTGACGTGTCTTGACCTAGTTTGACTCAGTATGACTTAATTTTACTTCCAAACCATTATATTGATACAGTATTCCATCTATAGGTCCTTGGGGCACTGTTCTTGGACTCAGTCGACTTATCCATCACATCACAGGCGAGTACATTCTTTGATAACTTTTCCAATTTACGATAATTGTTATAATTCATGTGATTAGTGTAGATATGCTTGTTCTCGACACATTGGTCACACGGATTTGTATTCATGGATCCCGACATGAGATGTTATTCCTTGTTATCTTGGTATGTCTTGTGCAAGCCCCCTTGTAATTCTTGTGCAGTATATGGACGCTGATTCTCGAGGAGACTTGCTCCCTTCTTGTAGAATCCTGCGTCGTGACGTGTCTTATTTGGATCCACACTACCAGTCGGGGACGGGGAGTACTAGTGTAGGTGTGTGGTCATTATCCGCCTTGTTTATTCTTGTAGACCTTGTGAATGCCAATCCTACAGTCCATGTATGATTGGCTAGATCATTAGACCATGTGCAGACCCAAGTCGGCCACATATCGAAGCTAGTACTCACACACCTAGATAGATGATTCTTGATTCTTGTACATGCCATGATCAGTTTTACTTGCCTTGTTCTAGCTCTAGATTTACAGCTTACCTTGCCATGATACTCACATGTACATTCCATAATTTCTTGTATATACTCTCTATTTACAGTCTTATAGCTTTTGTTATATCTTGTGAACTATTTGTTAGTTGATTGTACTTGTTCCATCCTGGCTGGATATGTTGACAAAATATTACAGATGCGGATGAGGAGGTTTGCTGTACCTACTACGGTCCGGTTGACGTAGTGGGCTTAGACTTGGAGACCTTGGTTCAGCAGGGCTTAGCTCCGTCCGACGAGCCTCTAGCTTAGTTTAGTTAGAGTAGATATTTTGGACTGGACCTTGTCTCCAGCTTGCTACTTATGTTATGATATTATATTTGGGATTGTATAACCATATTACTCTGTGACCCTTTCTCTCTGTTGAGCTGGATTTTGCACTTGTGACCATATCTACCTAGTTTTCGTGCCATGATTCTTCTTTCTAGATTGTGATTGAGTTTATCAGTATTTCATACTATATTACTCCGTGCGGAGATGACAGGTTATTATATACTATTTGTTAGCTAGCAGACCTACAGCGTTCTACGCCGTTTTTATGGTGTAGGTTGGACACTGTCATGCACTTGTGCCCCTACCTAGGGTGCAGGTCGTGACAGAAGCCCCTGTGGTGTTTGTATATTTTTTTCCTGTTTCATTACTGCTTGCAGGAAGAGCTGGAGTGTTAGCACCACATTTGCTGCAGGAGTAGTCTTGTACAGGTGTGTGTTACCTTTGTAGTTCCTCTTAAGGGCTAAGAACTTGGCTTCATACAACTTAGAGAGTTGCATGGCTATTAGTAAACTTCTTGGACTTGCTAGTTGCAGCTCATATCTGATCTCTTCTCTCAACCCACCTATATAGTGACTAATGAGACAGATCTCAGGAACCCCTTGCACTCTCTGAGAGACTCTCTGGAATTGGGAATTGTATTCCTGAACATCATAGTCTTGCTGTAAGTGCTTCAGGTCAATAATGTGGTCTGTGAACTGAGAGGGACCAAATTCCATTCTAATACTTTAGTAAAAATCATCCCAAGTCATGACTCCATTCTTGAGTTTTAACACCCATCTTAGCCAGTATGCAGCTGTGCCTTTGAGTTGGACTGAACACAATTTGATTTTGTCAGCTTCTAAAGTGTGATAAAAACTGAAATAGTGATCCACTCTCATTAGCCATTCCTCTACATCACCTGTGCCATCATACTCAGGTAATTTAAGCCTGTGTGAGGACTGTCCCCTGTTTTGATTTTGATTGTTATTTGGAGCATTATAGGGAAGACCTCCAGCTTGCATAATTGGCCTTGGGGGAGTATACAAGACTCCTGGGGCATTTGTTGGGTGTCCTACTATTTGTGAGTTTGTATTTGGTGGTGTTCTCATGTGTGGCAAAGGAGTCTGTTCACCAGTGGCCATAGCAGAGTTCATCAAGGATGTGTTGGCACTTCCCATATGCGTGTTAATAGTATGCATTGGAGAATTTGGGCCAGGAAAATGTGAGGCAGGTGGAAAATGCTGTAACAATGGAGAGTGGTTCATATTTGAGCTCGAACTCTCTCCATCCCTACGAGATCTGGTTAATTCTTCCAGCATCTTCTCAACTCTTCCAAATCGATCTTCGATTTGATCAATTTTTACAGGTAGGCCTTCTAATTGAACAAATTTGGCAGATTGATCTAGCACAGTACCTGACATGGCACCTATGGTTCCTTCAATGGAGAGGATCCGTTCGTTGTCGACGAACGCCCGCCTCCCCTCAGATGCCAATCCTCCAGATCTGCCGAGGCCGGAGCTTCCCTCCCGGCTGCCTTCACTTACTGGATCTAGAGGCTCTGATACCAAGTTGGTAGGATCCTGAGCTCCTGACATGTAAATGCTCGAGTTCCTTCCAGGAATTGTCATCAGAAATCAATGGAATAGCTAATTAAAAGAGAATTGGGGAAGAAATCTAGGTTTATTGAAGTAATTTGACAGGGAAATACAAAGGAATATAAAATGCCGAAGAATTGAAATGCAGGAAGAAGTAAAAGATGGAAAAATAGGTAAATTCTCTGATACTCTACTTCTCTTCATTACAACTATTTATATCCAGTATATTCTAGGCTAACGTGGCCTTATTTGTCACTGCAGGCTGTGATTGGCCGGCCCAGTGATGAGCTATCCTCTGAGGACTGAGCTGGCTTTGAGGGGGGATTAACTAACTACCCCAATTGTCCAGAATTGGACATTGCACTGTGCTTGTGCAAGTGGGCACGTATCAGATTGGGGCTAGCCCATGTTTATAGAAAAATTACTAGGGCTATCCCAATTTTCTACTCAAGGGGCTGCCCAAACTCTACACCCCCCAAACCCCAAATTCCATTCTCATTTGTAAAATTCACTCTCTCTCTTCCAAAACCCTAACTTTCTTCTTCCTCCTCCTCCTCCTCCTCCTCCTCCTCTTCTTCTTCTTCACCATTTCCCACTCCCCAAACTATACATCTTATTCTTCATCTTCTTCTCCACAATTTCTCCACTCTAAACCCTAGTTTTCTTCTCCATCATTTCCATCAAAACTTTAGTTTTTCTCTCCACAATTTTCATTCTCATCATTTTGATTCCTCACAAATAATGTATGAAAATAAACCCTAACATGTTTATTTCATAATGCATGAAAATAAACCCTAAAATGTATATTTCATTATATTATCAAGATGGAAATAAATCCTAACATGTGTTTTTCATTCGCCATTTCGATTTTGGGACTGTCAGGAATTACAGCCCTAAAATGTACTTGTTGTACAGCAAGTCCCTTTCAGGACTGCCACAATTCCTGACAGTCCTCAATACTTCTAGTACTGCCAGAAATTGTGGCAGTTGTATAGCAAGGTCCTTTCAAGACTGTCACAATTCTTGGCAGTCCTTAATACTTCTAGGACTACCAAAAATTGTGGCAGTCCTGTTGTACAGCAAGTCCCTTTCAGGACTGCCACAATTTCTGGCAGTCCTCAATACTTCTAGGACTGCCAGAAATTATAGCAGTCCTGATATAAACTTGCTCAACAAATCGATTTCTTCTAGAATTAGGGTTTCATCCATAATTTCTTCTATTAATAAAGAAAAATTGATTAAAAGATTAATAGATTAATAGATTTGATAGATTTGATAACCCAATTTCTTCTACAACTAGGGTTTCATCCATAAACTAGGGTTTGGAGAAAAAAATATGAGATATTATAAGGAGAAGAAAATATGAGATATTAGAAGGAGAAAAAAAATATGAGAATTAGGATTTCATCCATAAACTAGGGTTTCATCCAATTTCTTCTTTCTTGTTTCTTGTTTCTTGTTTCTTCTTTCTCCTTTCTTCTTGTTCTTCTTGTTCTTCTTCTTGTGAAGAAGAAGAAGAGAGAAAAAAAAAATTAAAAGAGTTATCTTTTATACCTAAGAATTGGATAGCCCTGAGTAAATTTTTTAGTGGCAAACTTGTAAATAAATGAAAGTTAAGAATGGACAGCCCTGATCAACTTTTGATGTGCCCTTATAAATAGCCTAAATGATAGCATTTGACTATTCATATTAAACTTAAATGCCCACATCAAAGGTCCAGATTGAACTGTTATAATCCAAATTTGTGCCGCTAATTATTTTTATTTCCCGCAAAGTTTTAATTGGACGGTCTGAATGTTTATTTGGGACGGAATGAATTCATAGTCTTAAATAAGATACAATATTATGATCCATTTAGAAATTTGTCCTAAATAATAATATTTTTTATTACAAAATAAATTATTATCCCAAATATTATTTTTATGATTTTTTAAACTAGGGTATCTTATAATATCGTCCCAAAAGTCCTCTTTTTTGTAGTGATAGGAAGGAGTGGAAGCTACGAGAAGCTCCTAGTGTCTCCAGTCACATGGCTTAGCCATGGCTAGCTATTCACATGGCTTAACAAGCCATGACTAATTAATCTAGTATTTAGTCATAATAGTTACTAACTAACCATGAATGGTTATCACATGACTAACAAATTTGTCACCATGACTAATTAGACATAAACTACTAGCTAAAGAAACTATTTATAAAATAATTAACAATTATATAGAAATCTTTTTCTTTGTAGAAATATATTTAATAATTCTAATTAAATTTCAATTATATTCATATCTCATCATTTAGGATTTTTTTAATAAATACCAGAAAATTTAGAAATGTGATTCTAAGGGGTTACAAATCTACCTTCCTTAAAGAAATTTTGTCCTCGAAATTTGGATTGGCACGATCTAAAATAGAATCAAAGCACGATCAAATATAGAGAGGGTGCAAAATCTAGGCATGATCAAAGAATATAACCGAATACTTGGCACGATCAATAATAGAATCAAAATCTAGGCACGATTAGACAAAATCAAAATTTTGGCACGATCTAGTCATGATCGAAATCTAGTAATATGTTTTATCAAGGATGTTGGATCACTATTACAATGATGATTACAAGATAGAATATGTAGAAAAGAAAAGGAATTGCAGGGCAATCGACTACTAGAAGGTCTACTCCTCAATCATACTCCTATTTGGAAAATCTAGAAATGTGACTAATAGAATCCTAACCCTATTACTCCATAGAAATCAAACACTTCTCCCACTAGGTGAACTAGGCTCTAGAATCTTCTGTGTGGACAGTCCCCAACTTTATGATCACCTTACCTGTAATGAAGACATTGTCCCAATCTCACCCTACAGTCGTTCCACTTGTGTCCTGATCTTTTGCAGAAATTGCAAGTGACTTCATGTTGCTTCTGCGCGTACTGGACATAAGCTGGTTCTTGAAACATCTGCAACTATTGAATCGGGACATGATCCTAAAAAGTCTTTTGCTAGCCATAGTGGCGCTTTGACGGTCCAGGATTAGAATCCCTTCCTCTACCAAAGCTTGTTAGACTAGTTTTGGGTCGATAGAATTATTTGAGTCGAAATAGAATCCGAAAGTTTATTAAATGTGTCTTGTGTGCCATTTGAAAGTAAACAGCATATGACAACTCAATTGAGTGGGACACAACTGACATGTATGTAGTAGGCTAAAAATAGGTTAAAACCATATATTGGGTCAAAACATTTGGATCAGGATTGGGCTCAAACTAGACTTAGAAAATACACAGAATTTTACAGTAAGGGCTAAAATGAGTATTTTGACCCTAAAGTTGTACAAGAAAAATATAATGCAAAAAAATATGTTTGAGTGGGACATGATATACCAAAATGAATGTAGACTTGTCTAGAACACGAATATAAAATTGGTTTCGTAGAATTGGCTAATGTTACGCTTCAAAAGTCAAAGCTACGGTAAAGTATAATTATAGTCAAAAGTTAAAATAATAGATTAACAAATAAAAAAATATAAAAAATTCCTAAAAATTAGAGGGCTTACATAAACTCATATTCCTTATTCATAACAACTGATACCCTTTACTGTGGCTTTGATATTTTTTGCACGATACTGGCCTTTTCCTCCCAAAAAGTTTCACACCTTTGACTTAAACAAGCCACTCTACACGCATGCCATATATGTCCCACACAAATACACCTTTTGTGCTCCATTTTAATCACACAACATTCATGACACAATAACCAATTCCAACCTATGCCTTACACCTATGTCCATTCCAATTCAAAATTTGAGACACAACTTCAACCCGTTCCATTTAACCAATTAAATTACCATGACCTACATGAAGCCTACGACATCCATGACACCTGTATCCCATCCAAATGAACCCCTACATGCTTTAAATACAACAATGATCACCATGACACATTTTTACCTATAACACAAAATCAAATATCCATTCTCATTCCATTTGATTTTTTACCATGCAATATCAACCAATTCCCTCCAACTAATTACATATCCATGATCCCCACAAAACACACAACACCTTCGACATTTGCATGCCAAGTATACCAAGTTGATTAAACTATTTTTATTTTTGACAGTTTCGTGGAGCCAACTTTATGGACTTGTTTCTTCCTCATCGAGCTCCGTTCGACGAGCCATTAGTTCCTGGGAACAACAGGTATAACTACCTTCATGAGATAAAAGCTTTATTATATTATTGTCATTTGGCTTGTTGAATTCCACGCTAAAGTTGGCCGTTTGGATTTGTAATTTCCATCTTATAAAATCTCAAATTTGGACCTGGGACTTTATATCCCAATTCTGACACCACCATTGGATTTATGGCATCATTTTACCAAAAAATGACATATAATTCACTGAATTTGGACAACTTTGGGCTGGCACGTTTCTCGGTGCAAAATTGGGCCCATCAATAAATTTTGTTTTAACCCAAAAATGTCAATTTTGTCCCTGTGTTTAAATTAGACTTATAGATAAGCTATTTTAACTTTCTTACCCATTCTGAGAATGTTGGTGATGTTTATTTCAGCACTCGAAGACGTTTGTGGTGATTCCATATTTTTCTGCTACTTGGACTTGGCGTGTTTGTAGTCCGAACGTCGTCAACTCACAACTCAGGTTCTAGGCAAGTATACCTTGCCTTGTTCTACTATTTAAACTTAATTATTATTGTTTATATGCTTAAGAGTTAAATATAATATAGTGTGTACGTCTGAAAATATCTCGGGTGCAGTCAACGAAGGCATCGATGTTTGGTCTTGTGTATTGACCTAGCCTCTAGTAGACGTACCTTAAGTTGTGGAGTTATCATTATATCTCCTATGGCCTTGACACATGTCATTTCATGTCAAATAGAGAGATCTTATTATGGTACGGGCTTACGCACTTGATTACCTATCAGTATGAGTAGCACGTGTGACGGTATATTGTAGAGTTGGGTTAATTCCAGTTTATTTGTGACCTAGCATTGAGGTATAAAATGCCCAAGTTGTAGACGTGACTTGTTCATTTTCATGGGGCGGAAAGACAACTAGTAGGCACATGTGTCACACCCAAGTCCCAAAATCTATAAGGACTGGAACACGTGTCATGCCAACAGACACACTCCATAGGTATATGGCACATGTGTCACACCCAAGTCCCAAAATCTATAAGGACTGGAACACGTGTCATGCCAACAGACACTCCATAGGTATATCTAATTTAATAGACCAAATGGAAAGTATCTTAAGATGTAAAATATAATCATAATCATGGCAGTCACAGAGATCTACATTCATCCACATATACAAATATGAAATAACAATAAACATGACATCATCAAGCTCAATAAAGGAATCTAAAATAATGTCAAAATAGAAATAAAATAGTCACATGGAGAAAAGCTCATGGATAAAATTCTTAGCAAAATAAAATGAACGATACAAGTATCAAATGAAATATAAAAGAAACCACTAGTCCACATCTATGATAAGGTATAAACTAGAAATATCAATAAAAGAAGAACTACTCCAGTGTAACCTCGTCTTCCTCAGCTGGTGCAAAAGACGAATATACTCCCGGCCCATACTCCTCAGGATAGATCTCGTCACCTATATCTGGATAATAATCAGGTCCCTAGGGGACATAGAAAGACACATAATATACAAGCTAAAGTATAGTAAAGGAAATATGTTAGGGTGACTAAACCGAACTGACGTGACACTTTGAGGAAACGCTCGCAAGCGCAAACATCTCCAAAGTAAATACAACAGGTTAGGAATATACATATAGCTGTAGCACAGTGTCGGAGTCTCAACGGTAACTAAGAAAGAAACATGGATCACAGGAAATATGTATTCTTTTCGAATAAATATAGATACATAATATAAATGTGCAATGCTGTTGTGTAATGCACAGCATGGCCTGTGCAAGTAGTAATTGTTCTCAACTCTCAAGAATCAATAATTTGCATCCCCAACTTACCGTTTTGACCTCTATCTAGATATTAATCATATGACACACTTCAATAAAAAAATGACAGCACCAACCCTATCCTACAATAATTAGGAAAATATGATATCTCGGGTAATCAAGCTCAAGTATCAAGATAATATATGTCACATGTCGTATTCTACAGGTCTCAATGGAAAATAAAATCCAAAGATCTCAGGAAGGCTCTAGATATCAATACTTGACAACCTAACAGCTGAATGCACCCGAATATAATTCGGAAGCGCGTATTGATATAACCACTAAGGTCTAAGACAATAACATAAATACAAGAAATAAAATAAAAGATAAACTTGAACTAACAGTAGCAAGGTACACTTGCCTAATTCTGCAGTGTGAAGATGAAAAGTAACTCTCGTGTCCACGCCTCCGGAATCCAGTGCTCCTAAATAATTAATTAACTACTTTAAGTATTTGATCATGATACTTATAATATGACTTAATTAACTAATTTATTATTACTAACCATAATAACTATATCCAAATATCTCATGGAATTATTTTGATCATACATAATAATACACAAGTTCCATGAGACATTGGGACCTAGTTTTATGATTTTCGACATCCAAATTCTAGGGTTAAGTCTCTACTTCGAGGATACACATAAAAATCATCTAAAATCATAAAATAATGACTTAAAATTATTTTATACAGAAATAGGCTCTGAATTCCAAATTTGAAATTATAAAGAAAATATATGGCTAGTTGACTTCTATGTCGGTTAGTCTATCCGAAACTTGTCCAAAAAATCGTCAACTTCCAATATAAGTAAAATACATGAAATATTGTTTTAATACATACTTAATACTGGTTATTTCTTAGAAAATAAACTTGAATTTAATGGTCCAATTAACCACCAAGTTTTGGCTATTTTATGTTAGCCAATTACCCGAAAAGCTAGTATTTTGACTCATATTTTTCCCGATCAGATCTAAGATGATAAAATCACGAATATTTCTTAAAATAATATCTTATAGTAATACACCAACAGTAGATTCAATTTTGAAAAATTCCAACAATATCATAGGATTCCTTCACAATGGTACTAAAAATCAATGCTACCATAATCTGATTTCTCAATAATCCTATATACAATATTTAGAGATAAAAATATGGAGTAAAAGAGATCAAAATATAATTCTAAGACAATAAACTCAGATTTTCTACAGAATTATTAGCATGAGATTCAAGTTGAAAAAAAGATAGAAATTTTACCGAAATTCTTTGCTAGAAGGGTTGTGGGTGCTCCTCCTTGCCAAAAGTCCCAACTTTCTTGCCTTGCTTGCTTGCTAACCCATTTTTGATGGGTTTGAAAGTTTTGGCAATGAATCTTGAAGGTTGAATGGTGAAGATGGTGCTTCTAGGGTTGGTTTTGAGGAGATGGATTGATGGATGATGAAAAGAATAGTTTTTTATGACGGAGGAAGAGGCTGATAATGAAGGGGATGATGAAGGATGGTTGCTAGGGCTAAGGAGGCTATCAAATATAGAGGAGAAGAGGGGGTAGTGGTCAATCACAATAGGAGAAAGGAGGTGGAAGAAATAAATTAGGATTAGTGTTTGATAGGAAGTAGTTTATATATATGGGCCTTTGTGTATATGCATGGAAATAAGTTTAGAAAACCTATACTAGGGGGTGTTAGGCCAAGGGGGTGGGTTTGGTGGTAAAAAACTATATAACATGGGCCCCACTTGATTGGCTTGGTTAATTGGTTAGTTGGGTTGGCTAGTTGGTTGACTAAGGATTTAACTAAACATAACCATATATAGAACATTCTAATATTTATGCAAATATAATAAAAAATATTAATATATTTTAATGCCCAGCATGCCTAGATAGTTTGGATTTAGCTTAGAAGAAGTTCTGGAAGGTTTGGTACAACTGGGTCTCCTAAAAAGTCAAAAAGGCTTATATAATTAAGTAATTAATCAAAATGTGACTTGGGCCATAACTTGAATTGTTAACATATAAGGAAATAAAATATGACCATGCCATCCCTACCATGGCTAGTATGTAAACCCTCTAAAATTTTACTATGATTTTTTATAATTAATGTAGTTTGGTATTAATTTTAATTTTTGGGTATTTATACGTCACGTGCGATTATGAAGTATATTTTTCTTACGAAGGTTTTGTTATAGATTTTATATATAAAATAAGATTATTTTAAGAGATAAATATTCTTATCTTGAGTAAAAAATATATCACAATTTTAAGCCAGAACCTTATTTTTTTTTAAAAATGCTATTTTTATTTATAAGTAATAAAAGTAATGTTTTATATAAAATACTAGTTTTATTCATTGTACATGAAACTTATTCATTCATGTATATATTTTGAATTTTCAAAATTATTTTTATTATTGATCTTAAATTATTGAA
This sequence comes from Iris pallida, assembly GCA_029216955.1. Lineage (NCBI taxonomy): Eukaryota > Viridiplantae > Streptophyta > Magnoliopsida > Asparagales > Iridaceae > Iris > Iris pallida. The sequence goes on from JANAVB010019199.1 coordinate 2,580,117, forward strand.
AAGGTACTTTGAAGTCATTTCCTATTAATATTTATTATTATTTTCAAAATTAATTATTATTATTTATTGTAAAGATATTTTTAAATGTTTATTTAATGTTTAATTAGTTATGATAATTTAAATTAATATTTGATTTATTGAATTTATTCTTAAATTGTTTTAACTTATAGATAAGATTTATCTAGATATAAATTTGGATCGGATTCGGATTTGATTGGTTTTAAATTGATTTGAATTAATAGTGATTTATCTAAGGGAGCTTTAAATCATTCACATTCCATATCTAACCGGAATTCTCCGTCCTATAAATAGGGGAGCTTGCCATTGTTTTCTTCATACAAATTTCTCATGTTCCAATGATCGTGTCCGATACACAACGACAATCCTAAATCCTATTCCTAAACTATAATCTAGACCTCGTCCCCCGCTCGCGTCCTGCCACCGACGGCTGCTCCATCACCACGAGCGCTAACTCCTCTCCGGCGTCTCCGTAAACACCAGCGCCAACACCTCCACCATCAACGAGACCATGAATACCACCACCATCAAATTCCCCCAGCCCTTTTCCCGTCCTCCACTTCGACCGACCATCGATCCCCCGGCCTCGAGCCACAGCACCCGCTGCCACCACCATCGTCAACATTATCACCATCAAACACCATCAGACCCCCGACCATCCTGTCGTCCTCTGTCGCAGCAACGTCACAGCGCCGCTGGCCGTCACCTCCACTCGCTGTCGAATACGCCACCTACGGTACCACAACCGCCATCAAGATCTCCTATCCTAGCCATCATCATCCCCCACTATCACCCAGCCTCCATAAATCAGCCTAACCCTGCCGATGGCCAGTTACCACCATGCCTCCATACCTGACCTTGCCTAACCCAATCACAGCCACAGCCGTCACCCAGACCTCCGACTTCCTGACTGGCCAAAACCATTGAGGCCCATCACAAAAACATTACCTCCACCACCACTTACCTCTGGAGCACCGTCGAGGCATCTAGCAGTCATCTGTCTCCCTATCCTCATTATCCGCCCTGTCCAAAATTCTGCGTCGCAGCATACCGGTGGTACGATCACCCCACAAATCCTGCGTTGGCGAGCATAGCAAGCCCCAGGGTCCTCCGCACCTTGCCCTCCGTCGGCAAGGCCAGTCCGTGCTAAGAGCTCCTCTGCCCGAATCGGATCCCACATCCAGAGCCCCCTCGCCATGTGCTCCCATGTCGTCCATTCGCCTGTGACCGGCCTGAGCGTTGTGCTCCCCGAACGCACGGCCAGCTCGACTTCGCCTGAACCCTCCTCGGTAGTCGCCTTTGCCTAACCATCAAACGGCTGACGTCGATAACCCCACTCGCCCTCAGCGTCTCCACGAGGCTCTCTCACTACTGAGTCTTGGCACTCTTGTGCTACCACATCTCCATCTGGTAAGACCCCCTTAGCTGTTGGAAAAGAAACGCGGAAACCTTTCCCCAAACTAGAGAGTACCTGCGAGAGAACCGAGCAAACAACGCACAAACCAAAACACCAAACACAATCACGCAGACACAGAGAATTTTTGACGTGAAAAACCCTTGCGGGAAAAACCATGGGACGATCGGAGTCCAACCCTGAGAAGCCTCCACTAATGGAATAGAAGAATTACACCCTCTACAAACTTCTCCCGATCCAAATTGGATCCCCACAACACTTAGAAGCAAGAACAATGATTACAAGGCTACGAAGAACAAGAACGACGAGTAGAGATTACCCGAACGCGATCTCCTTCGAAAATGACCTTCAATCCTCCGTCTTCTCTTCCAAAGTTGTAATGGCACTCTTGCCTCCTTCCTCTCTCTCCTCTTGTTGTGTGCTACAATTGTGTTACACTTTGATTAGGGTTTGGAAATCCCAACTTAACTCCCTATCCCGCAACAAACTTGGACCGTTTGATTAGATCCAATGGTGAAAAATCACCCAGATTTTTGCCTCAGCTCCGACGACACAGAGTTCGGCCAGAACTCTATGTCGGGCAAACAGAACCTACCATCAACATTCTGGAACAGCCAGACCGAGTTCGGCCAGAACTCGGCCTGGGACCGAGTTTGGCCCGAACTCGGTGGCCCAGTTCCAGAAGCTCCCCTTTGGAGCAGCAGCAGCAGTAGCAACTCCTCGTTGCCTACTTCCCGAGCTTCTTCGACATCGAACGGCGCTCGTCGCACTCCGGAATCTTCTCCACATAGGTTGGGAACCCCACCCGCTCCAACAAATCTCCCCCTTCATAACTATGGGGAGGATATCGTCATCCCGACGATCTGCCTGCAGTACTCAAACTTCTTCCTTGGTAGAATCTTTGTGAACATATCAGCCCCGTTGTCATCTGTATGAACCTTCTTAAGCTCCGCGTCCTTCTTCTCAATCACATCCCGTATCCAATGATACCGAGTCTCGATGTGTTTGGATTGGCTATGAAACGTCTGATTCTTCATAAGGTGAATAGCGCTCTGACTGTCGCAAAGCAAAGTATACTGCTCTTGCTTCAGTCCTATTTCCTGCAGCAGCTTCTTCATCCACAGCAACTCCTTACAAGCCTCCATCGCTGCAATGTACTCTGCCTCTGTCGTTGACAAGGCAACATACTTCTGCAACCGCGACTGCCACGATACCGCTCCTCCCGCAAATATCATCACGTAGTCCGAAGTCGATCGCCTCGTGTCTGCATCTCCAGCCATATCAGCGTCGGTATACCCAACCAGCTTCGGCTCGTCACCACCAAAGGAAAGTCTCTAACCAGCAGTGCCCTGAAGATATCGTAGAATCCACTTGACCGCACTCCAATGTACCCTTCCAGGATTTGAAAGATACCTGCTAACAGTGCCAACTGCATGAGCAATATCTGGCCTCGTACACACCATAGCATACATAAGGCTTCCCACAGCTGAGGCATATGGAACCCGCTCCATATCTTCTTTTTCGTCCTCGGTAGATGGACACTGCTCCTCAGTGAGCTTAAAGTGAGCCGCAAGGGGGCAACTCACTTTTTTCGACCCGTCCATACTGAAACGCTGAAGTACCCGGTGAATGTACTTCTTTTGGGACAAATGTAGCAGCTTGGACTCCCTCTCTCGGCTGATCTCCATCCCAAGAATTGTCTTCGTTGTGCCCAAATCCTTCATAGAGAAGGCCGCGTCCAGTTGGCGCTTCAGCTCCGCTATCCTAGTGGCATTCCGACCAACTAATAGCATATCATCAACATAGAGCAATAAAATGATGAAATCATCCTCGGCAAAATACCTCACAAATACACAATGGTCCGATATCGTCCGTGCATAACCATGCTCCCCCATAAATGACTCGAACTTCCTGTACCACTGCCTCGGAGCCTGCTTCAGACCATACAAGCTCTTCCTCAACCGGCAGACCAAATGTGACTTGTCCTTCTCACAGAATCCCTCTGGTTGCTCCATGTACAACTCCTCCTCAAGATCACCGTAGAGGAATGCCGTCTTCACGTCCATCTGCTCGACCTCCAAGTCGAGACTGGCTGCTAATGCTAGCACCACCCGAATAGACGAATGCTTGACGACAGGCGAAAAGATCTCATCATAATCCACGTCTTTTCGCTGACCGTAGCCTTTAAATACCAGCCTCGCTTTGTATCGAGGGCGAGTAGCATCATCCGTCTGCTTCACTCTAAACACCCATCGATTCTTCAAAGCCTTCTTGCCCTTTGGCAACCGCACCAGATCATAAGTGGAATTGGTGTGCAAGGAACTCATCTCCTCCTGCATAGCCTCCATCCACTCCTGTCTGTGTTCGTCTTCCATAGCCTCTACAAAACTTTCGAGCTCTCCCCCGTCAGTCAATAGCACATACTCACTCGATGAGTATCTCGTAGACGGTCGACGATCTCTGTCGCTTCTTCTCAATGGAGCCACTGGTGCTGGCTGTATACCAACAGCCTCCTCCCCTTCAGGAACTGCCTCCCCGGCATGCTCATCCTCCTAAGGGACACCCTGACCACCATCAGCAGGCTGATGATCAAGGTTGGGAGCAACTCCATGTACTGGCTCCCCCATAACTGGATCCTCTGCGATGTTCTCTGGAAACTGCTCGAAGCGGAATGACTCTAACTCAGGCAATTCCTCAGCCTCAGAAGGCGTCTCGGAATCCTGAGTGTTGGTCATGGTCTGATCCTCGACGAACACCACGTCCCTGCTTCTGTAGAGCTTTCTTCCTACCGGGTCGTAGAGTCTATAGCCAAACTCATCCCGACCGTAGCTGACAAAGACGCATCGCCTCGTCTTCGGCTCAAGTTTGGTCCTCTCGTCCTTCGGTACATGCACGAAGGCCTTACAGCCAAACGCTCGCAGGTGATTGTACGACGGCTCTTTGTCGTACCATACTTTGTCAGGCACATCACCCTACAAAGGAGCACTAGGAGACAAATTAATAACATAAGCAGCTGTGAGAAGAGCCTCACCCCAATAACTGCCCGGCAAGTTTGCTTCTGACAACAAACACCGCACCCTCTCCATCAGTGTCCTGTTCATGCGCTCCGCTACACCATTGAACTGAGGTGTCTTTGGCGGAGTCTTCTGGTGTCGTATCCCCTGCTCTCTGTAATACGCATCAAAGGGACCGATGTATTCGCCGCCATTGTCGGACCGAACACACAATAACTTCTTGCCCGTCTCTCTTTCAACAGAGGTCTAAAACTCTTTGAAAGTAGGCAGCACCTGATCCTTGGTCTTTAAGGCATAGACCCAAACCTTCCTGGAACAGTCATCAATAAAGGTTACAAAGTAAGAAGCACCACCAAGAGATTTTACCTTCATAGGACCGCAGACATCCGAGTGAATCAATTCGAGCAACGCCGGCTTCCTTGAACTTGGGTGACTTTGAAAAGACACCCTATTTTGCTTCCCAGCTAAACAGTGCGTGCACTTCTCCAACTTTGTAGACTTGAGCCCTGGAATCACTTTTCTGTTCACCAAGTAGCTCATTCCCTTCTCGCTGATATGGCCGAGCCGCCTGTGCCACAACTCGGTAGACGCATCACTGACTGCGTTCACCTCCTGTGCCCCATGTGCGCTCCCCTCTATATAGTAGAGACCGAACTTCTTGCTTCCTCTGGCAATCACCATCGAACCTCTGGAAAGCTTCCATTGACTGTTCCCGAAGAGACTGAAGAATCCCTCGTCATCCAACCTTCCAACCGACACCAGGTTGAAACGGATATCAAGGACATGACGAACATCCTTGAGAACAAGAACCGCACCCGTCTTCGTTCTCAAATGCACATCTCCAACGGCAACCGCCTTCGACACATCTCCATTGCCCATCTTCAACACTCCACAGTCGCCTGTTGTGTAAGTGACAAATAGTGCCCTGCTGTGAGATACATGTGCTGAAGCCCCTGAGTCCACCAGCCAAGAATTATCATCGCAGGCGAGGTTAGTAATGACCTCATCACCTACGACGATCACATCGCCTCCATGCATCGAGGCTGCCGCTGTAGTGTTCTCTTCTTGCTTCCCCTTGTCACCCTTCTTCTCTCTCTTCCAAGCGAAACAGTTCCGCTTGATATGGCCCTTCTTACCACAATGGTAATACTCTGAGTCCTCGTAACGACCCTTGGACTTTCCTCTGCTCTTGTCTCTACCACCACCTGGACCCCTGCTTTTGCCCCTTCGCGGCTCTCTGAAACTAATGCCTCTGAGTGATGGGATGTAGATGAAGTGCCCTGAGAACGTCTCCGCATCTCTTCATTCAGCACCCCGTTCTTGGCAAACTCCAGACTGACCACGCCTTCTGGAGCAGAAGCGATCATAGATACTCGTACGATCTCCCACGAGTCTGGCAATGTACACAGCAGCCATAGTCCCTGAACTTTGTCGTCGAACTTGACTCCCATAGAAGATAGCTGGTCAACCACGCCCTGGAACTCACTCAAGTGATCCGAAATAGACGTCCCATCTTTGTACCGCAGACCCATCATCGTCCGGATCAGGAACAACTTGTTTACCCCGGTCTTCTTCGCGTACAAAGACTCCAGCTTATCCCACAACGTCTTCGCGTGCTCAATATTGGCAACGTGATTGTACACGTTCTCATCAACAAACTGCCGTATGTACCCACACACCTGTATATGCTCGAATGTCCAGTCCTCCTCGGATTTATCACTGGGCTTCTCGGATGCAAACACGGGTAGATGCAGCTTCTTGACAAACAGCAAATTTTTCATCTTGCTCTACCAATAGTGATAGTTGGTGCCATTCAGGTTCACCATGCGCACCGGCTTCGCGTCCATCTCTCTTCTCTAGTTTCTGTCAACTCCTGACACCCTTCTGAATTCCAGAACCTGGCCCTGATACCACTCTGTTGGAAAAGAAACGCGAAAACATTTCCCCAAACTAGAGAGTACCTACGAGAGAACCGAGCAAACAACGCACAAACCAAAACACCAAACACAATCACGCAGACACAGAGAATTTTTGACGTGGAAAACCCTTGCGGGAAAAACCACGGGACGATCGGAGTCCAACCCTGAGAAGCCTCCACTAATAGAATAGAAGAATTACACCCTCTACAAACTTCTCCCGATCCAAATCGGATCCCCACAACACTTAGAAGCAAGAACAATGATTACAAGGCTACGAAGAACAAGAACGACGAGTAGAGATTACCCGAACGCGATCTCCTTCGAAAACGACCTTCAATCCTCCGTCTTCTCTTCCAAAGTTGTAATGACACTCTTGCCTCCTTTCTCTCTCTCCTCTTGTTGTATGCTACAATTGTGTTACACTTTGATTAGGGTTTGGAAATCCCAACTTAACTCCCTAATCCGGCAACAAACCTGGACCGTTTGATTAGATCCAATGGTAAAAAATCACCCAGATTTTCGCCTCAGCCCCGGCGACACAGAGTTCGGCCAGAACTCTGTGTCGGGCAAACAGAACCTACCAGCAACATTCTGGAACAGCCAGAACGAGTTCGGCCAGAACTCGACCTGGGATCGAGTTCGGCCCGAACTCGGTGGCCCAGTTCCAGAAGCTCCCCTTTGGAGCAGCAGCAGCAGTAGCAACTCCTCGTTGCCTACTTCCCGAGCTTCTTCGACATCGAACGGCGCTCGTCGCACTCCGGGATCTTCTCCACATAGGTTGGGTACCCCACCCACTCCAACATTCGCCACTCTCCCCGTTCTTTTCTCCCTCCCTCCCTCCCTCATCCCTCGCTCTCGCCTCTCTTTCTTCCACCCTCTCAAATTTCTCTCTCACTCACTCTCTTTCTACATCACCTACTTATTAGTTTTGTTATACTAGTTTTTTTGTCTTCTCTTTGCTTCTCGAGGAAGCACAGAACATCAGTTATTTATTATTATTACTTTATTATTTGCTTTCATTATAAGTATGTATAAAGTAGCATTATCATTAGTACCATTCTCATTATTATTATTATTATTATTATTATTATTATTATTATTATTATTATTATTGTTTTATTGTATTTTATGATTATTGTTATATTATTAAGATGGTGTATTATAAATATTTTATTATTTAACTATTGTTAGTACCAAATAAAATTATACAGGATAAATAATTTCCAAATTATATGTTTATAAAATTTGGCTCGCTTATATGTTTATTTTGGTCTATAAGTCATGGAATAATTTTTTTCACTAGTATTATCTAAAAATATTTACTAATGAAATATTTTTCTATCAAAAATTATATTTTGACAAACCTAGATATTTAGCCTAAAAACAAATTTTAGAAAATTTACCTACATGTATTTTGATAATAAAAACAAGTGATTTTCAATTTGTAATATTTATTTAGTTGGTAATTATCTAAACTATTTTTGTGTAAAAAAATTTAGTTTTCAATATTATAAAATATGTCTCTAAAATAGTATAAGTATTATTTATCCAATTTCCTTCGATTATCCACCTGTATGCGACTAGTCCCATTTTCCAATTCCCTCATCAAATCTGTACTTCCTTATAACAACCCTAACTAATTCGACTCTCCTTGACCCGATGGAACAGTCTGCGCCAACATTAGAGGCCCCTTTGCGTAGTTGTAATACCGAAGCCATATTCTGTGCCACATTGATCATTGCAGCACACCAGACATCACTACTAGACAAGATATCTTGCCATTAACTGTCTATTTTCTTTAGCTCATATTTTGCATGAATTTATTTATTATTTATTTTTATGCAAAATAAACTGTGATACATTGTCATAATTAGATACAATTATACTATGTAGTTCTATGTCCTGTTACTTATTATTTTATACACATTAAACCTAGAGTTAAGAGATCACCTCTCATTGTGTTGTATTCATAGGCTTTGACACATTTGTGCCACGAAGTCGAGAGTCGCATATACAACTCGGACATGCGTAACTAGCCACCGATACGTATAAGTTTTTTTTTTTGAACACTAATGATACGTATACGTATAAGTTGTGTTATAGGATTAACCACTAATGATACTGCATGATTAGTTTGACTTAGTAGTTAATAGAGTTATGTGTTATGAAGACAACATATAGGCATAGGGGTAGGGAGGACATTTTCTTAGCGTATGGGCTACTATGCACTTTACCTTTGTGACCGTACGCTCCGCCGGAGATACGGGTTGACGACCCATTTATCATGTTCTTTCTGGCCTCTAATGTTCGCAGCAATTCATGCTTTGAGGTCCCTAGTGCCCATAGAGGGGGCCATACCAAACACATTATCGTTAGAGAGCCCATATGTTGGAGGTTTGTTCTTAAACTGCATTTACCTAGAATTGTTTGGCTACCTTATCTGTTAGGTATATGTACTTTTGGTTTGGGTACTTATATCTGATAGCAGCTTGGAACAGTAACTTGTTGTGGACTAGTTTGCCACACCTTGTCCTTGTTTGAATGTAGGTGTGGTTTACTACATCGATGAGAAGGTACCGAACCTTGTTATGGTCCGAATATTAAATTGGATTCATGGTATGGAAATATACTTCATCGTGGATTAGGGTGTTACGCCCCAATCCAAAAAAATATGTGGGACCAGGCTACGTGGCAATGGCCAGCTACGTATCAAGTGTACTCCAGTCCAACTCAAATACGTATAAGCTATACAGTAAGGATCAACTATTTATATAACTAAAATAATACATCGATATCTCAATAATAATACAAAATACAAGAATGGACTATGTATATCATGGTGTGCACCACCTACTCATATGTTCGAATAGACTCAAAGAAATATAAGTCTATAAAACTAGGCTATAATAGCTTGAAATAAACAATATGAACAAGTATATGTAACTATAGAAGATATGATTCATGTACCTAATCACAATACCTGAGTATCGAGAAGATAGTCATCAACAACCCTGGAAGAACTCAATGGCAACCCATGCTGATAATCTGGAAGGAGACTAGGTCCTAAGAGGGTGGTAGCAAGATACATAATATACAAGATGTAAAACTGAAATAAATCATAAGCATGCAAAGGTGTTTCTAACCACCTAGTATGCAATTTAGAGGACAACTTTTGCATGCATGGGTGGGATTCAGGCTATCTCGAATATCTTATGTAACTTAAAGCCAATGATATACATACACTGAAAATTAGTCATCCGTAATAGTCCGTAACGATCCATAATCGTCAAAGGGCATCTGCAACTCATAGATTTCCATAGTTCCATCTGGAGACTATGGTTTACCAATTTGGTTGTCCCATTGTCACTACCACTTTTTAGTACTAGGGGTGTTTTGGTCATTTATGATTTATTGGAATTAATTTAAATTTTTGATAATTAATAATGTGCTAATTATTGTGTTAAGCCTTAACCTAGATTTGTCCTAATCTAGATGTTAGTCATCAGCCTAGATATTGCATTAGAAGTTTCTAACTAGAAGACAAGGTTAGTAATATCTAGATATTTTAGCTAAATTAGATATTTAGCTTGAGGGCTTATTTTACATTGTAAAAAGCCCATAGCCTACATTGTACTAAACCCTAACCCTAGAAGTGTGGTCGGCCATAGCATAGTCCCCCCTATAAGAGCATCACTTTTTTCTATCTTGCCTCTTTTCATTGCCCCCTCAAAACTCTAATTTGTGTTCTTCCCCAAATCTACCCCCTTTCTCCAAATCAACTCTAAATTGAGCCTAATCTTCTGCAACACACTCCCCTACTATAGAAGAGTTCTATAGAGGCTAGCTAGCAAGGATTGAAGGCTCTTGGACCATAGCAAATTGGTGTGGATCTCATTTCTAGGCTTTTACATTAAGATTTCAACTCTCAATAGGTAATGGCTCTAAACTTATTTGTTCTTTTGATTTCTCTTTATAGATGTATGCACCTAGGTACCATACACCTGTAGACCAAGTTTGGTAGGATTTCGTATCCATTTGATATGCATATCGGAGGTGTATCGAAGTGTAGTGTAAAGTGTTTGGTGAAATGCCTCTTAGGAATTGATTTTACTGTTTTTTAAAACTAATTTCATAAATTTCTTGTTGTTCATGTGTGGATCATGTTTTGTGAAGACTGAGTTGGATTTGGCACGATTTTTGTGTCTAAATCTGGACACGGGATGCTCACTGCACACTTGGACACATTGCCTGCTACCCAATACCTATTTCTCACTGTACATGACACGAGGACACGCAAAACTTGACATGAAGGTGGGGGACATGTCTGTCAACATGTTCCCAAAGTTTTGTGATGTGTCGTGTCATGTCGAGTAAGTAATCGAGACTGCATCGATTTTGTAATAACTGTGCACATGCGTACAGTCGACCCTATTACGGGTTCGACACACGGACTCGAGGCCACTTGGATACGAGATAAGTACATGGACACCTAGCCCTACACCTACCCTAGCTACTGACACGAGCACGAGACCTAATGTCGTGTGTGTTGTGTCCTAGAGGACATGACATGTTAGCACGGGGCTGTGCTTACTGCACACCTCTAATATTTTGGTTTGGACACGTTTGTAGACACAATTTTAGACATTGTAGGAAACCCCTGGTCACGTGTGTATCATACACACTCGACCCCCACCCCCCCGCTACATGCTGTACGTTGGGTTTTGCATGATTTTGGGTTCGAATGTGTTGTGTTATTGATGTTTGGTTGAGTTGCAGTTCTGAACATTGAGTATAGGTTGGATATTTCCAGTTTGAGAGTTGTTTGAGCTGGGGATTTGTTCAGTAGATTTGTTGATTGTTAGTTTAGTTTATATTTGGGTTAGATGTCATACTTTTATTCGTACTTTCTATATGTTATATAGTTTCCTATATATATTTTTTTTTATATATAGTTTCCTATATATATATATATATATATATATATATATATATATATATATATATATATATATATATATATATATATATATATAAAATATATATATATATATATATATAGTTAGTTAGTTAATATAGCTTCTATATGTATCTAGCATCTTTGTATATCTATTTTCAGTTTTGGGGGTTTTCCCAACCCTCTTCACTGTACCAGTATCCACACACACACACATACTAGTATACATTGCCCCTTTCCCCCTCTTCCTTTGTGTGTGTGTGTGTATATATATATATATATATATATATATATATATATATATATATACTTAAAATATATATATATATATATATATATATATATATATATATATATATATATATATATATATATATATATACTTAAAATATATATATATATATATATATATATATATATATATATATATATATATATATATATATATATATATATATATATATATTTTAAGTATATATATATATATATATATATATATATATATATATATATATACTTGTAGTGTTCTCAGATTTTTTGAGACAGGGTTATACTTGGGTTTGGGATTGACTAAGATGGAGAGTAATCTCAGAATTTCTGAGATTATGAGTATAGGGCTGAGGGCTGGTTTCATATATCATATATTATGTATGCATGTATGTATGTATGTATGTATGTATGTATGTATGCATGTATGTATGTATATATAGTGGGTACCTATATATATATATAGCTTATATATATAACCAATGTGGTACAGAGTATATAGTATATATTTATTTGTGGCATATATGCCTATAGGCTATAGTAGACTAGGCTGTACCTTGGTATCCTAGTATAGTGAGGTAACCTATACTTTGACCTAGAAATTGACTAGATAGGCCTATTATGACTTATAGACTTGAGTTTGACTAAACCTTAGTTGACTAGTTTGACTAAAGTTTGACCTAGTTTGACTAGATTATTGACCAGAGTTGACCAAGAGTTGACTTTGACCTAGAATGACCTAGAATCATGTAGAATGTATTATAAACTTTATTTATTACATCTTGAATACATTGTAACCAGGATTGCTCTAAATAGGACTCAGTTACTCCAGTACGGACATCTATTCTTATCAGTCGTTCAGGATGTCAGGCGAGTATATTCTCTGATCGTTTCATACTTGCTAGGACTTATATTCTTGCTCTAGATTACTTTACTTGATGCTGTTACGTTGTTATCACGGATTAGTACTATATGGATCTTTTCATGAGATGTTATCCCTCTCGGGTGCATCTGGTATTTCATGTTCATGTACTTTATCATGTGCAACATGTACTCCTTATTCTCGTATCTATTCATGTATATACATGTTCTCATGTACCTTCATGTACACTCATGTGCTCTTATGTACATTCATGTTTATATGAGCTTCATGTTTAAAAGTAGTTATTCATGTGCAATAACGTAACTTGACTGGATCCTTGTGTATTGATTGGGGTAGGGGTGAGTAGAAGTGGTTATGTGATCATTATCCCCAGTAGGTATTCATATGTAACTCCGTAGCTTATTCATGTACAATCGAACCTGTTTACATAACCATCTTGTGCTCTAAATCACTTAGTCACTTACAGTTCTTACTTACCATATAGATAATTCCAGTTTACAAATATCTCTCTTATCTTTCATGTATATTTCTTACAGCGTTTTATGTATCTTACTTTATTGCTTGTTTTATATTTTCTGCCATGATATGAACTGCGTGAGAGATACATATTCGTTCCTGTCCTGACTGGACATGTTGAAAATATTACAGATGACATTGATGAGTTCTGCCCTACTTACTATGGAGCCCATTTAGATGATACTTGTGAGTTGGACCCACAGGAGGATCCTGCTCCAGCTGAGGACATCATCCCTATTGCCTAGGCTAGATAGCTAGACTGTTTATCTTATTTCATTATGTCTTTGTATTTGACTTTCTGAGTTGTATTATTACTGGATGTTGAGATGTTAGTATCATTTAGACACTTGGACTTATTTCCTTCTATTTGTACTTTTCTTTTAAGATTTCATATCTATCTTATCGTACTATTTCCATCTTAGAATTGTGATTGAGTTATACCTTCTATATTGTCCTCCGATTGGAGAGTATATCTTGTACAGGTACATTTATACTGTGTTAGATGTATGTGACCTCGGACATCGTTCTACCGTCGACACCTGCGACATAGGCTGGATGTACCCACTTCTTGTGTCCCTACACTGGGTGCGGGTCGTGACACGTTTTAGTGATGGCCCATGCTGGTCGAGAGTCGCAACTAGTACGATTTCATAGTGGTACTCGAATTAGAGTATCACTACAACCTGTAGTAGGATATAGGATATAAGTTTTGAGGTACTCAATCATATTTAGGAAAAACTCTTATCTAAATTCATGTCATCTAAATTCTTGCTGATATTGCTTTCCTTTGAAATAAACTGTCCTTATTTGATTATATCGCTTCTTTCTCAGTATTGATTTTCTTGTTTGATTTGTCTCCAGGATGGTGCAGACACGATCTCATCGTTCTGGCCTAGGGGATACCACCGAAAGGGCTGCCACTTCTCGTCCGAGGCAGCAGGGCCCCGGGACCGTAGCTCCCCTTGTTCCTTCTCATGTTGGAGCATCTGCCACATTCGGGGGTGCACCTCCACCTGTTCGGAGGCCGACCCCAGTCATCCCAGATGTGTTCCAGCAGCAGCTACCTTCGGGATCGGTAGACGTCGCACAGCTTTTCGCCTTCTTCCAGCAGATGATGGAGGCCCAGCAGCGCCAGTTTGCTGATTTCAGGCAGGGCATAGACAATGCCCACCAGCTAGCTTTGACGACAGCGAAAAGGGTTACCGCTCAACCGCAGGGAGGGCAGATGCAGCAGTATTAGCCGAGGACCCCGAACATTTAGGACTTTCAGAAGATGTGGCCACGAGACTTCCAAGGTTCTGAGGGTATCCTATATGCCGATGACTGGATCGAGCATATAGAGGAGATCTTCCGACTAGCACTGATACCAACCGGGATTCAGATAGAGGCAACGGGCTGCCAGATGCAGGACCTTGCCCGCACATGGTACCAGACAGACCCTAGAGTGGGTACTGAGGGGCAGACATGGGGAGCTTTCAAGAAGCTCTTCAAGGAAAAGTTATTCCCAGATACATCACTCGGTGCCTTGGAGATGCAGTTTGAGAGTTTGGTTCAGGGGAACCAAATAGTGGTGGAGTACGCCGGTGAGTTCGGCCGCCTGGGCAGTTTTGTTGAGGGCCTTAACGAGACAGCGAAGGCTAGGAGGTTCAGGAAGGGTTTGGTCAAAGAAGCCAAGTCCTTGACCAAGAGCGACAGAGGCGCTTCCTCTGAGGAGATTCTGACAGGAGCCATGGCAGTAGAGGATGACCTTGAGCTGAAGCTGAAGAGTGGTCATGATGCGCATGGAGCCAGTAGCAGTGGAGGTCCGACTAAGAGGCCTCACTTTCAACAGCAGCAACAGCAGAGGCCGTTCCAGCAGCAGTTTCAGGGACATGGCCGTGCACCTTTTCAGCATGTACAGCAGCAGCCGAGACAGCAGCATCAGGCACCCAGACACCAGCAGGCCACCTGTTGCACCTTCTGTAAGAAGCCAGGGCATGGGTGGAACGACTGCAGAAAGCGGCTAGGCAAGTGCCTACTCTACGGTTCAGCGGAGCATCAGCTGAGGGAGTGTTCCCAGTCTTTTGGACAATTAGTTCAGGGAGCATGAGCTAAGGCTCCGGCAGGGTCCGTAGCAGACACTGCAGCAGAGGTTCATCCAGCACTAGCAGCAGGCCAGGGGAGGCCAGCAGGGGCGAGCTTTCGCCATGGCAGCTGAGGATGCAGAGGCTATAGGAGATTTGATCGCAGGTTCTGTTCTTCTCGACTCCATTCCAGCTTTTGTATTGTTCGATTCTGGTGCTTTCCATAGCTTTGTGTCTGTATCTTTTGCTATTAAACACCATCTTGCTTCTGAATCGTTGCCTAGGACTTGCAAGATCATGACTGGGGGTAATATCATCCTCGTTAGTGATATTTGCAAGGATCGAAGAGTTATTTTGGGAGACCGAGAACTGGATATGAGTATGCTCGTAATGCCATTACCGAACTATGATATTGTACTCGGGATGGATTGGTTGAGCAGGCACCATGCCAGTATAGATTATCATGGCGGCAAAGTTCTTTTTCGTTCGCCAGGAGAGCCAGAGTTCGAGTTCGCCAGACGGAAGACAGAGCAGAGCAGCAGAGTTTCAATAGAGGAGCAGACGGTGCCACATCCTTTGATAGCAGAGTTCATGGATGTCTTTCCAGAGGACTTACCATAACTACCACCGGACAGAGACATTGAGTTCTCTATAGACTTGGTGTCCGGCGCAGAGCCAATATCTCAGTACGTCTATAGGGTAAACAACAACGAGTTGGTGGAGGTGAAGAAATAGGTGGATGAGTTGCAAGACAAGTGCTTCATTCGATCAAGTTCTTCACCACGGGGTGCACCGGTGCTTTTTGTGCCGAAGAAGGATGGGTCGATACGGATGTGTAATGACTACAGGGCACTCAACAACCTTACGACCAAGAACAAGTACCCGCTGTCGAGGATCGATGATCTCTTCGATCAGTTGAGTGGAGCAAGGGTATTTTCTAAAATTGATCTGAGGTCAGGCTACCATCAGGTGAAGGTAAAGAGAGAGGATATCCCAAAGATAACATTTAGGACGCGGTATGGCCAGTTTGAGTTTATGGTTATGCCGTTTGGGTTGACTAACGCCCCGGCTGTGTTCATGAACCTGAACAAGGTGTTCCACCAGTACTTGGACAAGTTCGTGGTGGTGTTCATCGACGACATCTTGGTGTACTCGAAGACCCCAGAGAAGCATGAGGAGTATTTGAGAGTGGTTCTTGAGACTCTCAGGAATGAGAAGCTTTATAGCAAGCTCTTGAAGTATGAGTTCTTCTTGGATCGAGTTGATTTCCTAGGTCATATTGTGACCGGGGATGGGATCTCAGTTGACCCGAGGAAGTTTACGGCAGTTGAGACGTGGACAGTACCGAGTTCAGTTGCGGAGATTAGGAGATTCTTGGGTTTGGCAGGCTACTACAGGAGGTTCATTCATGATTTTTTCCAGGTTGCAGAGCCGTTGTCTAGGCTGACCCGAAAGGACGCAGAGTTTATCTGGTCAGAGGAGTATCAGGTCGCTTTTGATGAGTTGAAGAACCGGTTGATGACAGCTCTGATTCTAACATTGCCATCAGAATCAGGCGGGTTCATTATCTATAATAATGCCTCAGGAAAGGGTTTGGGTTGTGTCTTACAGTAGCATGGAAAGGTAATTGCCTATGCTTCCAGGCAGTTACGTCTGCATGAGAAGAACTATCCTACCCATGACTTAGAGTTAGCGATAGTTATCTTTGCTCTGAAGTTGTGGAAATACTATCTACACGGAGAGCGAGTGGAGATCTTTACAGACTACAAGAGCTAGAAGTATGTGTTTATCCAGAAAGAGCTCAACATGAGGCAGCGAAGATGGTTGGAGTTGATGAAGAACTTTGACATTTCATTGCAGTATCATCCAGGGAAGGCCAACGTGGTTGCCGACGCTTTGAGCAGATATCCGATAGCCATGTGTCTGACGGTAGACCGTCACTTGTTAGCAGATCTTGAGAGCCTGGAAATCGAGATGATAGTGCCGGGAGTTGAGATGAAGATATGGGGACTGCAGATTCAGTCGGACTTGATTGAGAGGATCAAGTTGACTCAGTTCGACGATGTCGCCCTGCGGTGTATCCGAGAGCAGGTTCGAGCAGGACTTGTTGAGGAGTTTTTCATAGCAGAGGATGGCGCATTGAGGCACGGTTCCAGACTGTGTGTGCCCAGTGGAGACCTTCGAGAGCAGGTTATGCAGGAGGCTCACCATTTTCAGTATTCTATGCATCCAGGTGCCAACAAGATGTATAGAGATCTGAAGGAGCATGTATGGTGGTATAGGATGAAGCGGGAGGTAGCACGCTTCGTAGCCAGATATTTGGTCTGCCAGCAGGTAAAGGCAGAGAGGCAGAGGCCAGGAGGACTGTTACAGCCATTGCCCATTCTGGAATGGAAGTGGGAGCATATCACGATGGACTTCGTTTCAGGATTACCACGTACACCAGAAAGAAAAGACGCGATTTGGGTCATCGTAGACAGGTTGACCAAATCAGCCCACTTTTTTGCCATTGAAAGTGGGTTTGTCTACGGAGAAGCTAGCAGAGATGTACGTGCGTCAGATTGTCAAAATTCATGGAGTTCCTGTGAGCATTATCTCGGATCGGGATAGTCACTTTACTTTCCATTTCTGGTGGAGTCTGTATACTAGTTTGGGCACTCAGCTCAAGTTTAGTACTGCTTACCACCCTCAGACAGACGGGCAGTCAGAGTGGACTATTCAGACTCTCGAGGACATGTTACAGACTTGTGTTTTGGACTTTGGAGGCTCCTGGGAGGATCATTTGCACTTGATAGAGTTTGCATACAATAACAGCTTCCAGGCCAGCATTGAGATGTCACCATTCGAGGTGTTGTACGGGCGTAGATGTCATACTCCCTTGTCTTGGGATGACGTTAGAGAGCGAGCTTTATTGGGACCTAAGATGATTGTGGACGCAGCCGAGAAGGTAAAGCTCATCAGGTATCGACTTCGCGTGGCGTAGGACAGACATCAGCATTGGGCCGATAGCCACCGCAGACCTTTGGAGTTTGAGGTACAGCTTCGAAATAGGATTAGGATTAGGATTCGTTTGATTTTATGATTTTGATTTATCATGTTTGATTATTATAGTTAATTTAAGACCTTGTTTGTTATAGGTTGGAGATCAGGTATTCTTGAGGATATCTTCGACACGTGGTACTATACGCTTTGGTAGAGGTGGAAAGCTTATCCTGCGTTTCATCGGACCTTTCGTTATCAGCAGAAGAGTCAGTGATGTGGCATACAGGCTAGACTTGCCACCTGTATTAGAGGGTGTCCACAATGTATTTCACATGTCGCAGTTGAGACGGTACGTGGCGGATCCTAGCCATGTACTCGATCATTCTGAGATCGAGGTGGGCCCTACTCTTAGTTATCCAGAACAACCTGTGGAGATTCTAGATCGATGGAAGAAGGTGTTGAGGAACCAGACGATACCCTTAGTTCGCGTCGCATAGAGGCATCATCCTCCAGGAGAGTCTACCTCGGAGAGGGAGGATGAGATGCATGAGCGATACCCTTATCTTTTGGACCTTGAAGTATGATTTTCTATCCTTCTCATCAGTTTAGTTTCGTCTTTAATTTCGAGGACGAAATTATTTTAAGGAGGGTAGATTTGTCACTACCACTTTTTAGTACTAGGGATATTTTGGTCATTTGTGATTTATTGGAATTAATTTGAATTTTTGATAATTAATAATGTGCTAATTATTGTGTTAAGACTTAACCTAGATTTGCCCTAATCTAGATGTTAGTCATTAGCCTAGATATTGCATTAGAAGTTTCTAACTAGAAGACAAGGTTAGTAATATCTAGATATTTTAGCTAAGTTAGATATTTGGCTTGAGGGCTTATTTTACATTGTAAAAAGGAGCCCATAGCCTACATTTCACTAAACCCTAACCCTAGAGGTGTAGCCGGCCATATCATAGTCCCCCCATA